>JAQQSK010003504.1:126141-160969 GCA_028658325.1 Potorous gilbertii | reverse complement strand
GGAGGTCAGGGCTGGGAGGGGCCTGAGGGCAGGGGAGGTCAGGGCTGGGAGGGGCCTGAGGGCAGGGGAGGTCAGGGCTGGGAGGGGCCTGAGGGCAGGGGAGGTCAGGGCTGGGAGGGGCCTGAGGACAGGGGAGGTCAGGGCTGGGAGGGGCCTGAGGACAGAATATTAACACACAACCCTTGCTTGAATTTTAAGGGGGCTACCCCAGCTCCAGACAGGGCTTTTCTCACCACCCCATTCTGTAGCAATGACTGTGCTCCCCTGAAAGTCCTTATCTGGAAACCAAACAAGCTAAGGGGTAATGCCAACACTTGGTTTCCCACCAAAATTATCTGTTTTTGTTGGAGAAGAGTCTGGATTAGCCAAGCATGGGCTCTTTCTCTGAGCAAAACCACCCTTTAAATCCCGCAGAAAATTCTGGTTGCCAGCCATGGGCTGTGCCCCACCCCCACACTCCTTTAGGCGGCAGCAGGCTCCCTCTACTTACCTAAGGATCCATTCATGTGGTGAGGCTCCATGCCACCCATGCCGCCCATGGGGCCGTCCGAGCCAGGGCCCATGGGGAACTGAGAACAGAACAGGAAGGGGGCAGCATGAGACGGGGGCAGCCCCTGCCCAGAACAGGGCTCACTCCCCTCCCTAAAGCAGGTTGGCTTCAGTTCTAGGTGAGCGGGCCTGGGGGGACACTCTGCCAAGTCTGAAGTCCTGAGATTCTGGGAAGTGCCTGAAAATCACCATCCCGACTCCCCAAACTTCCTCTTCTACCTACCTCCCTGCTCCCCCAACCAGTAGTGAGCACGGTCCCCCTCTCAGCACAGGCTAGCCCAGCTAGAGATGGACCCAGTATTCCAAAGGTGGCCTGACGAAGGCAGGAGACGGCAGGACTACCAGCACAGTCTCAAGTTCACTGGTTTGTTCAGCAGCCACGCGAAGCTGCTAGAGTTATGTTGGGCTTGGGGTCCCACTAGAATTCCTGATCTTCTGCCCCCAGCTAACGAGTGTCCCTACACAACACTGCTGGAGAAGATGAGCAGAGAGGGGTGTGTGGAGGAAAAGACCTGGGTTTGAGAAGTTCCTTCTGACCCCCCACCTTCCCCTTCAGATGGCAGCTGAGTCACCAACACGGAGTTGAAGATTTGCCAAGTGCTTTCCACCATATCTCATTTGATTCTCACAACCTTGCCACTGTTAGCCCCATTTTTCAGAGGAGGAAACTGAGGTTCAGGGAGGCCCAGAATCACACAACTAAGACCTGTCTCAGGCAGGATTCTTCATTCAAGTCTGGAGATCTAAGCTGCTGAATCCCTGATGGCCAAGAACCCCTCTCCCTCCTGCCAACCCTCCCCCTCCCTGCTCTTTTCCCACAAGGCTCTTGGAAGCTGCAAAGCAGCCTCCTGACACTGAGCATGACAAATGGGTGGCAGGGTGGACACCCTGTTCTGAGGGCCTCCTCCATCAGGGAAGTGATCTATGCCCGCTTCCCCAAACCCCATGGCTTCCAGCAGATTCCTGGAGGGCTGCCCCTGGCCCTTAGGATCCCAGACCTAGAGCTGGCCAGGACTTCAGGTCAGCTGGACCACCTCCTCATTTTACAGATAAGACCCAGCCAGGCACCCAGGGGGATGCACTGTGCAGTCTCTAAGGTGAGATTCCCACTTGACCCTCCCTGCTCCAAGCCCAGCTCTGCTATGATACACTTGATAAATACTGATACATTTGGGCTATCTCCCCACCCCTGCAGGCCAGAGGGGAGCAGGCCTGTCTCGGCCCTGCCTCTACCCTTGCCTGAGCCCTTCTGGTCTTGGCAGCGCCTTGAGCTGCCCCTCAGCCTCTGAACCAGGCACCCAGCAGCCCAGAAGTTAATCACATCTTGGACGGTTTGTTTTCATCCCTCTCTGGTAACAAATGGCTGAAATCAATTAGACGGGCTTTCCCCTCAGCTGATGGAGTTAATTATGATTTGTTATGGTATCTGATATGTAAATGATCACAAAGCAGACTTACATTGGACCGGCTGCCTCCGGGCGGCACTGGATTAATCATCGTGTAGATATTGTCACTGGAGTTTGTGGAGTCTGGAGGAGAGTTAGGGGAGGGGGGTGATTAATTCATTTCTTAATTAAAACAAACTCATGCCACTTGAACTCATTCTTTTGTATTTTATCACTGAAAATTCCCTCTAAGTACTGCCATTTTCTGGCTAATTTGTATTTAATGAAGATTCACAAAGTTTTTAATCACAGAAAATTCAACTGTGAAAATGATCCAACCCAGGCCTGCTTCCCCTCTCCCACCATGGGCACTTGGAGGCAAATGGCCCTGGGCAGGGCACACAGAGGGTGCTAGCCCCAGCTCCTCCCGGATCCTGGGGGGAGACGAGATGGGAGGGGAGGGACCAGGGCCATATGGAGGGCTTTAGGGTGACCTAGCCTGAAATGTAGGTCATCGAGCTCATAAAAATGCAGCAGCAGCAGGAGGGAGGGAGAGGAAGGGGAGGGGAAGAGAGAGAGGGGGAGAAAGGAGGGGAGGGGGAGAGGGAGGGGGGAGAGAGAGAGAGAGAGAGAGAGAGAGGAGAGGGGGAGAGAGAAAGAGAGGAGAGGGGGAGAGAGAGCGGGAGAGAGAGAGGGAGGGGGAGAGAGAGAGAGGGGAGGGGGGGAGGTTAGAGACCCTACCCTTTCAGCTGGGAGGGGGGAGGGGAGGGGATGGTGAGCTCCCTCCTCCTCTCCCTCTCAATTAGCATGAAAATGTCTATTTGAAAACTCACTAACAAGTTTACAGACAGAGCAGATACCACATGGAACATCCTTGGATTCCTGCCTCAGCTGAGGGTTTATTCCCTTCTCTCTCATTTGCCCTGGGCCTCAGGGGGTGGGGGGGGGATGGCTCCCCAGCCAAGGATCACCCTAAGTCTCTAAGCCCTTTAGCAGGTGAGCTATGAAACAACTGCCACCCTGCTCTAGAGAAAGGCAAGGATCAGGAACTTGGAATGGAGAGCTGGGGAAACTGAGGCTGAAGAGGCTGGTGACCTGTCCATGGTCACAGGGCTAGTCAGTTAGCAAGCACTCCAAGCATCTACTATGAGCCAATCATGAGCCCAACAAAGTCTAGGGACAGAAGGGTGAAAGCACGGCCTGCCCTCTAGGAGCCACTGATCTAATGGCAGAGAGACTGCATCAGAGGTAATCCCAAGGGGAAGATCCTAGCAGTGGGGAGGTCCAGCAAAGGCCTCTGGAAGAAGACAGGATCAGGGCTGAGGTTGGGGGTAAGCCAATGAAAAGGTGGGGAGGCAGGAGAGGAAGCTGGGAGTCCCCAACTTCTCACAATTTAAAGTATGATATCTCTAGGGGAAAGGTTTGCTGAGCCCCCAGTGCCAAGACCTCCCCCAATGTCCCTTAGTGTCTTCCGCACACCCCCATATGGGTATGTTTTATCTTTGTGTTTCCGTGGACTACCTGGAGTACAGAGTAGTCTGGGGGACTGACTGGACCAGAACCATGGAGCTCAGAGCAGGAAAGAGCTGCCCTCCATGGCCCAGCCTCTGGTAGGTCTCACTTGCAGCATCCTGGACACTCAGAAGCGGGGAGATGCCAGGTGGCCCAGGCTCTCACATAGCCCAAGAAACAGAATGATGGTAGCGGGGAGAAGGGAACTGAACCCCCTGTGCTAGTGGAGGGGTCTCTGCTCTCTGCTCCTTAGTTCTAGTATAGAAGGGGCTGGATGTCCTGTCTTGCTCTCTCCAGGAAGGGAGAACTCCCAACCAACCTACTGGGACCATCGAGGATATCATGAGCCCCGAGTGAGGGGTTCCCTGGACACTCCAGCTCCACTCCAACCTGTCTGCTTATCCTGGGCTCCACAGAGAGTCTGGTGGCCAGCCCCCTCACCCTCCCTGACTTCACACAAAGCTGACTGTGGCAAAAATTATTTAGAGAAGGCACTTCAGGGGCCATCCCACTCCAGTCTCTGTGAGGCACAAAGAAGATGGGATTCACTTCCAGGCCCAGCCTCTGCCCCATACCACAGCCCCATGGTAGGAGGGAGATGGGGGCTGGGACCCCTCACCCACTCTCCAAGGGGCTCTGCTTGTCATTACCTGCAGGACTGGGCATGATGGGTGTTCCTGGGGGGCCGCCGCCGCCAGGGGGCCCCTGGAGAGAGAGGAGGACATGTGAGTGACCTGGGGGGTGGGGAGATCCTGCCACTGTCAGCAACAACGGCTCACCTTGGCCCTCAGCCAAGCATTCGTCCCCAGTTCCCCCCTCCCACAGGGGCTTGGGCAGAGTGCCAGTCTGGTGCCCAAGGGAGGGGCAGAGTCTGGAGAGCAGGTGATCAAGGATCACCCACCCTGGGGGGAGGCCATGCCACCAAGGACATTCCTCCTAAATAGGGAGGGAGGAGGTCTGACCCCCAGCTCTCATCTGGGCAATCTCTGCCCATTCCCCTCTACAGTAGACCGGTTGGGTCTCAAGGGATCAGAATATGTGAATGAGGTCTAGTTTGTTGTTGGGATGAAGAAAATTCAGATTAGATGACTAAGAGATGACAGCACTTTCAGAGCTGGGAAGGACCACTGTCCCACCATCTGGAGGAGAAGCCGGAGCCCAGCCTACGGTCCAAGGGGACAGGGGCTGTCAAAGGGCAGCGTTGGGATCAGAATGCAGGTCAAATCAGTGACTGCAGACAGCCCCGGGGGTGGTGAAAGCTCAGCACTTAGGGCTGAGCAGGGGGGGGGGTCTTACTAGAGACTATCTGGGGAGGGGGAACCCGAGGCAGGTGGGAGGTGGGGGATGGGACATGGAAGCTGCTGTACAAGACTCCTGAACATCAGAACTTACCACATAGGTACCAGGTGACGAGGACGAGTACGGAATCTGAAAAGTCCAGGGACAGGTAGGGGGTTAGAGCCTCCCCCAGGCTGGCCCTGCCTAGCTGGCTCCATGGAAGTTCTGCTCAGAGACCCTCTGATACAGAGATCAAGAAAGGATCTCAGAGGTGGCTGAGGGCCGCCCCCCCTCATTGTTCCAGAGAAGGAAACATGATTTGGAGAGGTGTGGGATCTAGAGGCAGTTCTATTTCCATTACCCCCTTCAGCCTTTTCCAAACTGGTCTATGGACAACCCTTCCCAAGTGCAACAAGAGGCAGATACCTTGAACAGCTAGGGTGGGGGTGGGGAGGCTCTCCCTTCCTCCTTTTACTCCCGAGGGGGGGTGGGGGGGGGAGGGAGGGCGGTGCTGCTCCAGGCAGAGCTGGGAGGGTTCATCTAACCCAGGGCCACTCCTTCTTTTAGAAAGAAACTGAGGCCCATATCTGAGGTTGCACTGTGAGTCACAATGCTGGTACCTGAGCTTGGGCAGGTCTTCTAGGCCAGAAGGGTGGCCCATGGCCTCCTTATAAGGGCCTGATAACGAGGGAGCGTCCCTTAGCCTTCCCTGGACCTTGGTACAGTGACTGTTGGGCTGGCTTCACCCTTTTCCACCTGGTTCTGATGGTGTACAGTGGGCAAAGAAGCTAGATGGGGAGCCCCTGTCCCCCTCACTCCCTGGGTGGCCTGGGATAGCTGCTCTGGAGGAGGGAGAGGTCCAGATCTGGATCAAGGAGAGTCCAGACCTTTCTTCTCCAAGGCCCCAAGACCAAGAATGATCCCACAGAAGCCAGGGGAGAATGCGACATGCACCTTTCCTTGCCAGGGAACATGATACCCACCCCTTGACCCTTCCTGCCCCCCCGAGTCCTGACCTTTTCAGGCCAGGTACCAACCAGGACTTACTGAGTTAGCACTGTTAGGGTTGGGCCAAGGCCTGCCAGCTCCAGGGCCCCTGAAATTCAAAAGCGAAACCCAATGAGATAAAGAAGGCAGGGACCTTGGACAGCTCCAGAAGGGCAGTGGCTTGGTGAGGGTGATGCCCCCATGGCTAAACAGAGTGACAGGGAGAGGTGGGGGGAAGGTCCCCCCAAACTCGTGGTGCTCCCCCTCCCAGCCCCGGACTGGGACTCACATGTTAATTCCAGGCATGGCGGGCCCTAAAGAGTTGGGTGGAGGTCTCATCCCACTGCCGTAGTTCTGGAAAGAGGAGAACGAAGGGTCAGCTGGGCAGGAGACAACATGAGGAAGGGTGCAGAGAGACCCTGGGTCTGGGACTACAGCTGGGAAGGGGAAGATGATAAGGAACTCTAACTGAGAATCAGAGCGAGGTCTGCCACCATGATGCCTGGGGTGGGATGGGTGTTCTAAGAGTCTTACATTGAAAATAAAAAAAGTATCGATTGATCGATTTCCCACGTGTTAGAACATGTGTCTTGAGTATCAGGCCGTGCATTTTCCCCTCCGTATTCTCAGTGCTCTGCACACAGGAAGGAACTAATAAAAGCTTTCTTTTATTCCTCCCTTTCACTCATTCACATCTATTCTTTCCCCACCTCTGACCCGTAAAACCTTCCCTGGTTACATATAACAAGAAAAAAAGAGAGAAAAGGAGTCCAGCAAAATAAACCAGTGCATGGAGTCTGCAGGATATATGCACTGTTCCACATCTACAGGTCCGCACCTCAGCAAACTAAATGCTAAACACTTAAAAAAAAAGTTTTTACGGCTTTTCCCCTTACATCATCAACATTTCCCTGCATCTCTTATCTCAGATTATAACCTAATAAATTCTCTCACTACAAAGAAGCAAAACACACCAACCCCCTGGTGCTGTCCAACAACACACGCTGTGTACTGAGAGGTCTACCTCCCATCTGAGATGGAAATGAGCTCCCTTCAGGACAATGCTTTGTCCCTGAGGAGGAGTCAATCACAACATATCTACACACAACTGCTGTCCCCAACACTAATCCACCCCTAACTCAAACCTAAGCCAGAAGCCATGACTCCTTGACAGCCCACCAGGCTAGTGGGTGAATAGGGGGGAAGGAAAGGCCAAGGAGGAGAAAGAGCCCTGCCCTGGATGAGGTGACCGTGGGATTTAGAAGGTGAGAAGCTCCTTTAAGGTCCTCTAGACCAGGCTTCTTAGCCCCAGGGTCCGGTCAATTTTTTTTTTTTAAAATAACTATTTCAACATAATTGACTTGACTGGTAATTTTATGCATTTTATCACACACATATACATTTTAAAACCTGATTCAGTGAGCTTTGACACAGAGACTGCTATGGGGGTCTAGGCCCCCAAAATGGTGAAGTCCTTGTTCGTTCTTGGCCAAAGTGCCTGTTTACAGAGGAGGAAACTGAGCCCCAGCGCGGCGGAGGCTCCTGGCCTAGGATGACAGGTCATTGCTAAGGTACGAGTGAGGATCCAAACCCAGGTCCTCGGCCGAGAACATGCTGGTCTGCTTCCTTACCAGGAGGAAACTCTGAAGGGGATTCCTGGGCAAGGAGGGATGGGACCTTCATTATGAGATAGTCCATTATAAACAAGTATGATCGATCATTGATACAATGACCAATAAACTGAAATAGATGTGGCCACAGGCAAACAACTGACGGGCGCTTACTGAACGCTTGCTGTGTCAGGCACGGAAATAATATTATTAATTATTAATATTAATAGTAAGCATTTAGGGAGCACTTTGCAACCACAATCTCATTTTATCCTCACAACCACCCTGGGAGGAAAATACTGTTATTTTACCTATTTTAGGGATAAGGAAACTGAGGCACAAGCAGAAGTTGAGGGATCAGCCCAGGGTCATATAGTTACTAAGGGCAGGATCTGCACTCAGGTCTTCCCAGCTCCAGGCACAGCAGCTGCTCTAAGGCCTGGGAGCAAGTCTGCTCTGGGAGACTCAGTGTACTCACGTGTTACATGGGAACAGATACGAGCACTGCATACTCTCTGGGGATTTGGGAAGGGCTGCTGGGGGAGAAGGCCTGGCTTCTTTCTGAGAGGCTCCAGAAGGCAGAACTAACATTATAGGAAGCAGCAATAAAGTGGAATGAGGTGCCTGGGCAGGACAGGTGAGCTCCCCATCATGGCAGGGCTCCACTGGGTCTGGCAGTCACTGGGCATTCTTGTTCAAGGCTGGTGTGGACCAAGCGACATCTGCGAGGTCTTAGTGAGACAGGTTTCTTAAGCTGGGTTTCAGGGCCAGAGCAGCAGGGAGAGGGGGCTTCTGATCCAACAGGGCCTTCCTCTGCAGGAGCTGGTAAAATGAGGTGGCCTGAGGAGTGCTGGCTCCTGCAGGAAAACTACAGGGACCTGAGAGAGGGAGCAGGGCCTGGGGTAGCTCACTGAGGGCTCATCTTGTTAGGCTGAGGATAAAAGCAGGGGGGTCACCCCCACTTTCAGGTGAGGGCTTGGAGATGTGCACAATGGTCACATATCCAGAATGCTGATGTTGCAAAGAAGGCCTTCTGACTCCCAAGTCTGGGGGCTGGGCCAGAGAGATGGAGCAGAAGCGTGGGGGGCAGGGGGAAGGGGGAGGGAGGCAAAAGGGAGAAAGGAATCCAAGAGGCAGCAGCAATTGGAGACATGGGATTAACCCCACGGGGGCCATGCAGCTCATTGATGTTGCCTTGTGGGTGGTGAGGAGATGGCGAGGAGGGCCCCAGGATGACAGCCAGGCACAAGGGGAGGGGAGGGGGGAGGGGACTTCCTGCCTGTCTGGGAGGAGGAGCAGCCACAGGGACCCTTGTACCCCCATCTTCCCTGCTGTTCTCGAACAATCATAGGAAACCAGATCTGGCAGACAGAGGGAGAGGATTTAGACCACAGAAGCCAAGAAGTCCCCCGGAATAAACTGAGGCCCAGGGAGGGGCGTGCCTATGGATACCCAGGTATTGGAATGTGGGACCCACACAAGGTCTAGATTTGTCCTAGACACCGGGTGGGATCCTCCCACATACACTGACCCATGTATGCACATGCACATGTGTGTGCACACGTGCATACACACACACACACACACAGAGGCAGCCTCAGCCTTCCTCTGGGCCCCACCTAACACCTCTCATTTTAAGAAACCTTTTCAGGTCCCTGTCAGTCTCTGCTGAGGGTCCCCAGGTCATTCCTGCCTGGATCTTGTCTGTACACAGTTGCTTCCATGTTGTCTCCCTGATTAGACCACAGTTCCTTGAGGGCAAATGCTGCCTCACGCCTTTCCATCACCAGCTTGTAGGACAGGGTGAGGCATATAGTAGGTGCTTAATAAATGCTTCTTAATTTGACCTGAGCTAAGGAAGCCCAGGTTCAAGTTCTGGGCCAGAATCGGTTCTTTTTTCACTCTCCCTTATATCCCTTGGTCTAGGTTTATTAACTGACAAAGATGGGGGTTGGGGGGAGGTTGAGTCAGGAGTGGACAGGCCAAGACCTAGCCCATCTACTCCCTGGGTGAACTACTAGAATGAGCGACAACGAGCAAGGACAGGTTACACCCTGTTGTAGGGAAGTGACCCTTATAAAAGTGGCCACATAAGAGTCATCCAGACAGTGTGGATGCTCTTCGAGGTCCCCCTGTGACCGCTGAACCAGAGCTACAGCAACTGCATGTGTCTGAGATACTTTTAACAGAGTGACCCTCAACAAGTCAGTTAACCTCTCTCTCCCTATGTGTCTGTTTTCTCATCTGTAAATGGGGACTGTCACGTAAATATCAATTGTTATTGAAGATTATGTGATAGGGAGGAGAGAGTCCTTTCTTTGGAGTTCTGAGATCTGGGTTCTGATCCTGCTCTGTTCTACTGGGGGAACTTGAAGGGAAGTCTCAACCTCTCTGGGCCAAAGTTTCCTTATCAATTAGTGAGAAAATAAACTACATGATCTCTGGGGGTCCTTCCAGAACCATGTAGAACTACGACCCTAAGCTATTTTTTCTCCAGAACTCAGTTTCCTTTTCTGTAAAATGAGAAATTTGGATCAGAACATTCTTCTGACCAATCAGTGTCCTTCTCTGTAAAAGGAGAGGGTTGGGGGAGATGGCCCATTCCAGACCCATTTCTCCATGTTGGTAGGGAGGGGAACCATAGCTGTCTTCAGGTATTCAAAGGGCCCATTCCTGGACAAGGGATGAGACTTCTTGACAGATGTATGTTTGGTGTGCCAGGTGGCCCAAAGCCTTCCATCCCTGGAGGAGGGTCTTCAGGCCAGTTCTTGGGGGAATCCTGTCCTCGGGCAGATTTCTGTTTCCGGGAAGGGTTGGTGAAGTGGAAGGTGACCTCCAGGATGTGACAATCCTATTTGGAATCTCTAAGCACCCTGGCTTTATCTCTGACCCAGATGACTAAGGCCTTGTTGCCACAGGCCCCAGTGAGGAGGCTTCTTCTTCTTCTTCGAGAGGGCGTTTTGCCATCAAATGACTGTCACATGCTCCAAGGGGCATGAAGTAACCCAAGGCTTCCAGGAGATCCTTTTCCCAGGTCCATCCCCCGCTTTGCTAGCCTCAGACAGGTCTTGGAGACTCCCGCCAAGTACCCTGAAGGAAGACAGTCCATGAAAGACTATAGCGTGTGTGGTGGAACTGGGTCTCTAGGCTCACAGGAGGGGCTTGGTACATTTTTGGTCTGGCCACCAATGGCCTGAGTGACCTGGGTCAAGTCACACTCCTGGTTGGGCCCTTTCCTGTTGCGTTATGTGGGGCCTGGGGATGTGTACTGAGGAGCCTGGGAACCTGGATGTCCCCCAGGCAAATGTGTCTGTGAAGCAGGAAAGCAGGAGGGTCAGGGGGGAGAAGGGGTGTCGGTCTGCATGGATTCAGATCTCTGGCAGCTATAAACAATCTATGGCTCTCCCTCTCTCCTCTGGATGGATACGGACATGGACACACACCCATACCACACCCAAACACTGGAAGCCTCAGGACTCCCAGAGGCTTCTGACAATTATCACACATGCTCAGCCCAACTGCAGGATAACTGCTAACCTAAAGACTACTATTTCTAAGATGGTGGTGTCATGTTGTGAAGAGCCTGATGTGCAGTCAGAGCCATGTGAGTGTAAACTCTCAGTCAGCTGACTTCTCTATGCTTTGCGATCCTAGTTTCCCTCTTAACTCTTTGGCCCTCAGTTTCCTTGTCTGTAAAGTGAGAAGACCTGGACGGAGACTCCCTCAGGCCCTTCCAGCCCTGGGTTGTCCCCTTACTCTCTGCAGGCACCTCCAGTCATGCTGAGGAAACTCTCCATCCTGTAGAAGGACCAGAGAATGGGGAAGCATTTAAAGTTTCCATGGGGGTCAGAGGATGTCCCCCCCAAAGTCTGCTCTGACACCTCCCTGGGCACAGAGAGATCTTCCTTCAAGGCTGGAGCAGATGGAAAGCTGTCCCATCATGTACAGGCCCAGCAAGGTGGGACAGGCATTGGCCCAAGGGGAAGAAGGCATTTTGTCTCCAGCAAGTGAAGAAGGCTCTCCCCTAAGGGGCCTTTACACGTGCTGACGTAGGTTCTGGGCTAAAGAGGACACACCTTGGACCACCAGGAAGGAGAGTGAGGGAGGCTGGCACTGTTTGGGGTCTCCTCCATCATCCTTATTTAGAAGCTGCTTTGCTGGGGGCAGGGGAATGAAAACATCCACTCCTTCATACATAAAACCATACCCTCACCCACTTTCTTTTAAAGGCAAAGGACAGACCTGTTTAGATGACCCAGCCAAAATGTAGGTGGGGAACAAATGGAAGTGAAGTGAAGACATTCTCTACAGAGGTTTCAGACCCCTAACAAGCTCCAAACCTGCTTCTAATACTCTTAACTTTACACATGAGAAAACAGGACCAGAGAAGGATACGGGCAAGAACCCAGGCTAAGGGAGCACAGACGTAGAAGCAGATGCACATGACCTAAATCCTTATTTTACTGATAAGGAAATGGAGGCCCACTTAGAGAGACTGACTTTCCCAAGGTGACAGGAAGGACTTGAACCCAGGATCCTTAGGTCTAAGTCATGGTGGTCTAATGGATAAAGTGAGTCAGGAAGACTCATCCTTCTGAGTTCAAATCCAGCCTCAGACACTCACTAGTTGTGTGACCTCAGCCAAGTCACTTCACCCTGTTTGCCCTAAGTTCTGCTTCTGTAAAATGAGCTGGAGAGGAAAACGGCAAACCTCCAGCATCCCTGCTGAGAAAACCCCAAATGAGGTCATGGAGGGTCGGACACAACTGAACAAGAGATGTTGTTACTTTTACAACTCTTGAAGAAGAGCGATCTTCTGGGAAGGGTGATTCCCCACTCTGTGCCTCAGTTTCCCCTTCTGCAAAATGCTGGGGGTGGGGGATGTACAATGTTACTCAAAGGGGTATACAAACCATAAAACTGGTATCTATAAAACGCTTTTAAAAAGAGTTCTCCAGGGAAATAATAGTTATGATCCCTTTAACAACCCTCACCACCACCACCAAAGCTCGAGCCCTAGGGCTGCAATGATGCCAGGGAATTTGGCTTGCTGGAGATACTGCCTGCCTCTAAACAGACAAGATACATCTATGAAGAGACACACGGAGACTGATTCCCAGATCCTCCGGGAAGACAGGTACAAGGCCCAAGCAGTAGCCAGCAAAGCTTGGCCTGGAAAAACTCAAATGGGAGATGGAAGATCCCAGAGCCCACAGGGGAGAGCTGCCCCCTCCTGCAGCTTCCAGCCTGAGAGAGGCTGGGAGGTGCCAACAGATTCTGGCAGAAGGAAGACAGACAGGAGCTTCCCAATGGCCTTCCATCACACCCACTGCCATGACTGATTTCTGTCTCTACCCAAATCCCTTCTGCTCTCTGGCCTAGACTGCAGGCAATCCCCAGAAATCTGGCTCCACTCTTGTGGGGGACAGCTGAGGGCCCCCCAGGCATCTTCTGCCTCTGCTTCAGTTAATGAGATGTGGTGGGGGGTGACACGTTACCTGTGGGCCAGGACCCATTGGACCCATTCCTCGTGGGGGGTTCATTCTTTGCATTGAGCCTCCCATATTGGGGTGTCCTGTAAGGGAAAAGAAAGAGCACGGGGCATTAAGAGGGGACAATCAGCCCGATGTCGAGCCACTGCCCAGAAGGAGCAGGTAACGGCAGTGTCTCCTCCCTGGCATCCCCACTGGATGCTCCCGGCTGGCCATACCTTGTTGTCGTGTCGGGTCCATTGAGTTGGGCAGTAATGGTTGTGTGCCGGGAACTCCTCCGGGGGGCTGAAAGAGACAGGAGATGCAAAACAGGCAGAGGAAGCGACCCGGGGGTGGGGGACCCCAGTGACTGCACTAATGGCATCCAGAAACTCCAAGTCAGCACAATCAGCTGGCCTGTCTCCCCAGGGAGTTTCTAGCTGCCCGGGTTTCTTTTCCTGGTCCCTCCCATTTTAGGTGCATTGTCTCAGGTTGGGAGGCACCTGACACATGCTAGTCCAAAGTCTCATTTGACAGAAAAGGAAACTGAGACCCCGGCAGGTGGGAAGCATGGCTCTGCCAAGGGGCTAAACTAGCCTTTTTGGGACAGCTGGCACCCTGAAGCTTGGACCACCTGATTCCCACCCCTCAAAAAAGAGCATTGCATTGGCAAGGATAAGATCAGTGTCCTATGGTGTCAGGCTAGATCTGGTTTACTGCCCTGGATGGGCAAGCGTCTCCTCTGAGCTCTGGCTTCAGACCACTCCCCCATCCCACCTAACCTCAAGGAGAGAGTGGGAGATGTGGGGGCTGTGGGTATCTTACTAATATTGGCCCAGTAATTTCTAAAAATGGAGTCTTTTCTGGGCTCTTCCACTTGGTGCTGTGTGGGGGCAGGAAGGCTACATGCCGCACCAGTGATCAGGTGGTTAAAAATGCATTTGGTCTTATCCCCGCCAGAGTTCAGTCTCCTGGAAAAATGGGATTCCACTTTATGGGGAAAAACCTAAGGGAGGACTGAGCAGACCTCTCTGTAGTCATTCTCCAAACCAAGTCAGGATTGGAACTCAGGAAGCTCCTGCTTAGGTGAGAGACTGACTCCTGAACCTTCCCTTTCAGCAGCTCCATCTCTAGGATCGTTGATCCTAGGGCCTTTAAGGAACCCGTAAGGCCCCGAGTCCAAGCAGCAGTGTTTTGAAGCCTCTGATTCAGTCAATGCCTCAACAAGTGGTATTCATTCTCCCTACTTGGGAGACCTCCACAGAGGGGGAATGTAAAGCACTGTGTTGCACCGAGGGACAGACAGCTCTGATTCCTAAGATGCTGGAAGGGACCTCAGAGGCCTCATCTAGCTGGACTCCTCTTTTCTTTTCCTTGGAGGCAATTGGGTGCAGTGACTTGCCCAGGGTCACATGGCTGGTAAGTGTCTGAGGCCAATTTTGAACTTGGGTCCTCCTGAATCCAGGCCGGTGCTCTACCACCTAGCTGCCCCTCCCATTTTATTTTAGGCACCCCAAAGTTTAGTGTTTGGTAATTTGTCCAACATCAGGAAGGTGGTCCACCTTCCTGATGTTGGACAAATTACTTCCTGCTTTTGTGTCTCCAATGCTAGCTGATGCCCAGTCCTTAGGAGATATTTAATGTTCGTTGAACAAAGTAGCAAATGAATGATTAGGCACCTATTATACGTGTATCATATCACAGCTACATATTATAATGATATATAATATTCTGACATACCAAAAAGCAGTTTTTTTGCATATAAATAGTAGGTACTTAATATATAGATTTAAATCTAAAGCATATTGCTTAGATACCTGGATCTAAATATAATGTGCGATACATAGCCAGCTGGCTCCTCTCAGCTCTTGACACCCAGTTCAGTAAACATTAAGCACTCACTAGGGGCCAGACACTGGGTACTGAGCGAACTTTTCTGAGGCTCCATCTAGTTCTATCATCTATATGCTCAGGTCCCCTAGTTCTGAGGGGAAGCACGGTCTCTAATGGGCTCTGGGTCTGCCCAAGGTCATGGGACCATCTGTGAGAGACTGGAGGGAGACCAGGCACAGCAGGGTAGGAAGGGAGGCTCTTGGGAATTTAGGGGATGAGGGTTGGTTCTCTGGGTGGGAAATGCAGGTAACCTGAAGATGTTTTTTTAAAACTATTTTCTTGGCTTTAAAGGTAGGAAGAAAAGGGAGTGAAGGAGAGGGAGAAACCTGGCTTTGAAGGTATCCCAGGGATTGACTCTTGCTTGGATTTAATTGCCAAATAAAATTAAATTGTTAATTTCCTGTCTAGTAATTTCTAAGAGAGAGGGCACTTCTCCAAGGTTGGGGACACTTCCTGCCCACCTGCACCTGGGAAGACCACTTGTGGTGAGTGGAAAGCAAGGAAGGTGGAGAGCAGGAGAGAGGGAAGTGGGGTGGGGGGAGGAAAGCCCCCAGTCTCAGAGGCCACGGAATTCACCTCCAATCTGAATGGAAGATAACTTTACAGAAGTTGTCATCCCCTGGCCTCTCCTGGAATACCCCCAGTAACGGGAAGCTCAGCATCTGCCCTTTGGCCAGCTCTTTCCTTCTGGCTAAAATTGGTACATTAAGTGTTGTTCAGAGTGGGGAGGGTCGCAGGATGTTCTAGGCCCAAACCCTTCATTTTACAGATGGGAAAGTAGGGTCTGAAGATGGAGGAAATGATCTACCTGAAGTGACATGGCCAGGTTTTCTGTTTCTTGTAGTCAGAGGAGCTGGGTTTGAATTCTGCCTCTGATGCTTGCCACCTGCGGAAGCCTGGGCACGTTTCCTTCATCTCTCAGGGCCTTGGTGTCCCCTGAGAAACGAGGGACATCTGAGATCCCTTCTACCTACAGGTCTGTGGTCCTATACTGTAGGACTATACTGTATATTAGATGATGAATTAAGAGCTCTGGGTTCCAGTTCTGACATCTGCCTAGTGAATTTGGTGTGGGAGTGCCTGCTTTCCTATGGGCCAGCTCTCCCAGAAGCCTTCTTGCAATATGAAGCCCCAGGATCTCCTTCAGAGAAGCCTTCCTACACCCCCAGGCTTGCTGGAGTCAGCTGGTAAAGCGGGCTAGACGCTAGACCCCCAAGAACCTGGGTTCAAATCCTACTGCTGTGAGTCGGTGGGTGAATCGCCTAACTCCATGGGTCTCAGTTACCTCCTCTGTCAATGGCAGGGCTGGACGGGAGGATCCCCAATCCATGGGATCGGGAGATGTTACCCTTGTGGCAAGGCTAGGTACCATTTTAGTCATTTACTCTATAAAACGTCATTATGAATCCATGAAAAAGTTGTCAAAAGGAAAACACAATGACCTGCTCTAAACACAACCCACCAAGGCATTTCCCCAGTGACTTTGGCCCTGGGATCCTTGGGGGCTGGAAACATTTGGAGGCTGCTCCTAAGCACAGAGGGGTGTGTGAGGAGGGATGGGACCCAGGGAGCTCCAGAATGCATGTTGGAGCCAAACAGACACCGACCTTAATGGCCACTTAGGATATGGAGGGTCTACTTTTCGAATCTCTACCAAATCCCCCATTTCTTATTTCAGAGGGGAGCGTTCATTCTCTTCCCAGAGGTTGTAAAATCTAGTCTAACACCTTCCCTCCCCCCATTTTACAGATCAGAAAACAGAAGTTTAGTGAGGGAGGTTAAGGGGCTAATCATATAGTATCAGAGGTAGGATTTGAAGCCAGGCCTTCCTTCTGCTAACTCCACACTCAAAGCTCGAGCTACCACTCCACACTGTTTCCAAGGATAAAGGCTTTATAGTTCTGCAGGTAAAAGGTGGCCTCAAGGCTCTCTGCTGGACCGCCATCACACTTTGTTCTGATGTTCTGGGGGATGCAGAGTTCAGAGAAATGGGTCACCCATCAGGACCCTGACAGACTTAGGTGGCCTTGAGATTTTGAAATTCACTCCCCCCACCTCTGAGCCTCAGTTTCCTGACCTGTAAATGAAAGGGGATGGGCTCCCCATAGCCTCTAAGATCTCTACCATGTCTAATACAATGCAGAGGCTGAACTAGATGACCTTCAGGGTGCCCATCAAGCACCACAGAATGGGAAGTATTAATGCCAGAGAGGGAGGAGAGTGTGGAGAGGGTGACAGAGAGAGAGAGAGAGAGAGAGAGAGAGAGAGAGAAACAAATCGAACCAATACATTTCCTGGGGGACCCAGGCCCAAGTCCCTTGTCCTCAGGAGACATCTCTGTATCCTCCCCTCTAAAACAACAGAAGCGGTGGATTTTGGGTCAAAAAAACCTGGCTCTGAAGCCCAGGCCTGACATTCAGTAGCTGTGTGAACCCAGCCAAACTTCTCTAGGCCTCAGTTTCCTCATCTGTAAAAAAAGGGAGTTTTGCAAGTGTAGTGTAGAAGTCCTTTTGGAGAGGGTAGTCTGTGAAGTCAAAACTATTTTCCTAATAATACTGAGATATTTTATTTCTAATATGGTAAATTATATGTACCCATACTTATTGCTATTTTTTGTATCAAAAAAAGGAAAAGTTTGGGGGTGGTCCTCAGTAATTTTTAAGATTTTTTTTTTAAGATTTAGTTTAAGATTAAGACTGTAAAAGGGTCTTAAGACAAAACAATTAAAGAAACTCTGGTTTAGACGATCTCAAGGATTCACTCTGTACTTCATTTACTCTCTCTGAGAGGCTCAGTTTCTATTAAGCACCTACTATGTACCCGATGGATAGGGGGTGAGCACTGGGAAAATGAAGGGAGATCACCCACTTCTGCTTCAGCTCTAAATCTGTTTTTAAAAGCCTCAGTCTCTTCCTTAGTGACCACCAAGGAGCCTCCTGTTCCTAGATTTCTGACCTATCAATCCCTCCTCCTCTTTGGGGCTCATTTTCTCCAACCTGTAAAATAAGGGCCACGGACCAGGTGACCCCTTCTCGGAGCTCCTGGGAGGGTTGACTCCCCTGATGAGCGTGGGTGCTCCCTTCCCTCCACACCAAGGGGACCTCAGCACTCTCACCATCACCGCAACCACCACCCCAGCAAGCGACAGAAAGGAGGCAAAGGAAGGTACAGTACGTACCTGGTTTCCCATTCTGATGGGGGGCCTGGGGCCGCCTGCATATCGAGGTGACATAAAGGGCTGTAATTACAGGAAATGGATTCAATGACAGCCTGCACTCAGAGCATACCGACCAACAGAAGTTGCTCACTGCACAAAAGTCCAGCAGGCCCGGCTACGGTGGCTGGCCACACACCTCCCTCCTCACTTTCTTTCTCACTTGGAGGGGGGTGTGGGGGGGGAGTACTGTCACATGCGTCAAAGAGAAGGTGGATCTTCGGCTCCAGCCTGCTGTGCCCCTAGGCTTAATTCTCCTGGGCCTGGAGACTGACCTCAAGAACAGATGGCTAAGGTAAATCAAGGATGTGGTGAGAGTGGGGCTAGGGGCAGAGGTTTGGATGGGGAGACCCTCTGCTACCCTTGGAGAGGGCAAAAAAAAAAAAAAAAAACGAAAATGAAAAAAGGTCTTTAAAAAATCAAAAAACCAAATTGAAATGAAAGTCGAAAACCCGCAAATGAAGCCAAACACGCACGCGCACGCGCACATATATACGAACACATGAGAACCACTGGGAACAGGGGTGGGGGGCAGGGGGCACAACGGGATAGCCTACTGCGAAAGGAGTCCACAGGGAAGCTTTCTGAGCAGGGGCGGGGGAGCGCGGAGGAGAGGCCAGCCTATGCAGCTGAAAGGGGGACCCACCCCCAAAAAGGGAGTGAGAAAACACACAGGGTGGGGTGGGGGAGTACAACAGCAGCCTGGGGAGGGGCCCCGACAAGGCTGGGGGTGGGGAGAGCTGGAAGGAAGGCCGAGGAGGGCCGATGCTAACTTCTTCTTGGTTAAATCTAATTGTTCTCAAAGGATAGGGGAACACCCGATGCTTTCATTGGCTTGTCTCTTGACTCCCCAGGCGCCCTGGGCAGAGCTACAGTGTCCGTTACCTGACTGTGGGGTCCCATCATGCTGTTAGCATTGTGTGGTGCAGGCTGTGCGTGGGGCGAGGGCTGGGAACCCGGAGGACCCTGCGAGGTCAGACAGTAGAAGGAGGTTATAGATCATAGCACATGGAGAAGCGCAGAAAAAAGCTTAATGAAAACAAAACGAAACAAAGGAAAAAAAAGACAACCAAAAGGGGGTCAGGGAGGGGGAAGGTGGGGCACGTGGTGGCTCTGCTTGGCGGGGGACGTGGAGTGACGGGGGCTCGTTTTGTTCGTTAAAATCACCAGCTCGCTGGCCATTAAAAGGGAAAAAGAAATAAAATCAAGGTTGACAAATACATTAATAAAGAATTCAAAAAACAAACAAATAGAAATCAAGCAATCGAAAGAAAACAGACCAAAACACACTTCAAACCATAACGGGGGACACTGTCCCAGGAAACATCCTTTTCCAAGTTTGCCATGACCAATACCTTGGGTGAAACTCAGAGACAGAGGGAAGGAAGAGACAGACAGAGACACATGGTCCGAACCCAAGCTGGCCCCCTTACTTACAAAACTGGACCCTTCTTTTGGGTGGTGGTCCTGATTTCCACCCCCTAGACATTGAGATCGAGTCCTCAGGCTGGGTTGCTTTTCCCCAAAAGACCAGCTCCCCCTGTTCCCCCCCATAAATTCACCCTAACGAATTAGGGGGGGTCTGTCTTATGGCAGCACTCACCTCTCCAAGATGAACTGCCCACAGAAACCACCAAAGGCCTGTCTTTGCCCATTACACTCACTCGGTTTGGAGGCAAAGAAGTACCATGATCTTCCGGTATGGCTTTGTCCTCTCCCTTTCCTTCTTCCCTACTTCACCCCTAGTTCTGATCCTGTCCCCTGCCCATAGAGCAGTAGGCCCTGAAGTTTTATTTTGGGATGGCCACTAAGGGATGTGGGCCCGCTGAGCTCAGAGGCCAAGCTCCAGCTTGGCACCAGCACCACGAAGGGTACCATCTCTGCAGATGGCCCCAGAAGGGGTCTCAGCTCCCCAAGTGAAGTCAGGGGAATCTTGTTATTCAAAGTGTGTGTGGGGGGTGTTAGTAAACAGTCATTAAGTGCTGAAAATACAGTAAGGCAAAAGACAGTCCACCCTCTCTGGGAGCTGGGGTGTGTAGGGGGGAGGGAGAGCAAGGAAGAAAATAACATACAAACCCCTATGTCCAATCAAGTTCTAGACTGGATAAATGGCTGATAAAGTATAGCGGAAACAGGAAAGGCACCAGCATTAAAGGAGGGAATGAAAGGCAGAGAGAGAGAGAGAAATGTGGAGGTCATCTAGTCTGATTGCTCATTTTACAGATGAGGAAACTGAGACACAGACAGGAGATGTCATTCATCCCAGGCCACAATTCAGACCCAGGTCCCCTGACTGGCTAATATTCATGCTATAATTTAAGGCTGGCAAAGTACCTTCCACATGGTATTTTATCCTCACAAGAATCCTGAGAGGCAGGTGCTATAATTCTCACCCCCATTTTATAGGTAAGAACACTGAGGCAGACAGATGACGTGACATGCCCAGAGTCACACATTTGGCAAGTGTTTGACAGAGGATTCAAACTCATGATGGCTTCTGGACTGAGGGGACTTCTAAGGGATAAGATGCTATCGTGCCACGGACTCAGGGACCACCCTCCCATTATCGCAGCACAGCAAACTCCTTTGGTGCATTGCGAAAACAGAATCTTCATACCAGAGTTCTGAGTCAAGCAGGACAACCTTCTTGATCGAGGGAAACAGATGCAGAGAGGTGTGTGTATGGGTGGGGGGAAGAGGAGAAGAATGATTAAACAGCAGACAGGATTGGAACCCAGGACCAGCACTCTTGGCTCCATACCAGTATCAAGACACCAGCCGCCAGATGTCCAAGGGGCCCAAGTCTATAGAAGATGGTGGGTGAGAACCAGAAGAGATGCTGGAGCAGTGACTGCGAGGAGGCGGAAGGACCCCAACAGGCCCGTCTGTCCGACGGCCCCCTCTGATGTGGGAGGAACGAAGAGGAAAGATGGGAGGGGCCCGGGAGTGAGCAGGGTCTGAGGGCAGAGGGCTGGAGGGCAAGGGAGGGAGCCAAAGCTGAGGCTCGTTCCCCCAGCGCTCTTGCTCTCGCACCCGCACGCATGCACGCATGCACGCGGCCTTCCCTCGCTCCCGTCAGAGACAAGCCTCAGAGCAGATGTTCCCCTACCTGCCATGTTACTAATTTCAACAAGTGTGCGCCTTTCTAGCGGCTGCCAGCACGGTTTGTTACCATGAGCAATTTTCTTAATTAACAGACATTAATTAGCCATTTAGCAATTTTGCAAGCATTTGTTTAGCAGCTTTCGTAAACATGAACACCACTGAGATAATGGCACTGATTAGAGGGTCCCCTAATTAACAGTACAGGGAAGGAAAATTGAAATCACATAAATTAGAAAGGGAGGGGAAGTTAATGAAGGCAGGACATATTTGCACCTGCAAGTCTTTTGTACAGCGGAAACTTGGGTGTAATGTAAACAAGATAATTTAAAACCAACCCAAAAGAAGAAAAAAGCGCCAGGGAGGCAGGGAAGGTTTCCGGTGAGGTCCAGCTACAATGATTAAAAGCAAGGGAAAGCAGTGTTTGGTTAGCCCAGCCAGCAAGTTTCTGCTCGGGCCTCCCAACACCTTGAGCAAAACACGCTCTCGGCAGCGATGTGCTGCTGCCAATCTCGAGGGGGACCGTGGATGGCCAGGAGGTGACCAGCATCAGCCCTGTGGGTGACTACGGCCAGCCCAAGGGGAGACACCACTCTCAGATCAAGGGGTGACCAGCACCAGCCCTGGTTCTGAACTGAAAGAAGAGCTTGTCCACTCTGAGGGACAGAAGCATCTTCATCAAACTGCTAAATGTTCAGTGAATGGACCTTGCTGGGAGGTTGAGGTCCCCAGAAGGTGCCCCTCCAGCTGGGACGGTCTGTCTCTTCTCCCTTTGATGGTCTAAATTCATTCTAAGTACTCCTCTGATGACTCCCCACATTTTTCTACATCAACACTGGCCCATAAAGTCAAGACTTCTCAACCCACCCCTTAGGATTTGGAAGACTGTGAGGATAGGGACTGCTTTAACATAAGCTCCCAGGAACTTCAGGGGTTACACAGTCCAATGCCATCCATCACTGTGCAGATGAAGAAACTGAGAGCCATGGAGGATGAGTTATCCAAGACCACACAGTATCACAGTGTCATCTCTGGATCTTTAGAATAGGTGCTTAATAAATGCTTATGGGATGGAATCACAGCACCCAGTATAGGAAGGCCCAGCAGAGTCTCCCCTGGCAGAATGTGTGAGCTCTACCCTGACACTGGGCACTTACAAGGTCTGAGGGCTCAAGGTTGACAACGATAGTCCTTCCCGCTGCTGGACAGCTCTTAGAACATGACACCTGGGAAGTAGTGGAACCCAAGAATGAAGAAATGTAAGCTCAGGGAGGTTAATGATCTGCCCAAAGTTACAGATAGGTAGTAGATTTTGGAACTGGGATTCAAACTCAGGTCTTGGTCTTCGGACTTGAGTCACAGATCTTTTATTGAACCAAGTTGTTTCCCTTTGACAAGATCTTTCAAAGTCCTGTTCAGCTAGAAGGTTCATTAGCCTTTGATACTCATGAATGTTCCTTTATGATGCATGTGTCTGTGTGCATGTGTGCACACACATGATCATTTCTATCCTCCCTGCTACATAAGGCTGGTAGGTCAAACCTGAAGAGCCACGCAAATGTATTATTTTATCTTTCTCAATAATAAAATCAGAGGCTCCTTCCTTCCCAGCCAACCTTCGCCATTCCCAGTTTCTTTCTGACGTTCTGTACTTGGAGGCCCCTTCTGGCTGTGACTGGCTATGTCTCCAAAATCCTAAGAGAATATACTGGTCAAGTGCACTACAACGTTCCAATTCTGGGAATCATAGATTTGGAGATGGGAGGGTCTGTAGGGCATAGTCACTTAAATATCCTCATTTTATGGATGAGGAAACTGAGGCAAGGTCACACAGGTATACAGAAGAACTAGTATTTGAACCCAAGTCCTTGGACCCCAAATCCTGTTTTAACTCACTGCAACTTTAATGAGGTAAGGACTATGAGAGAATCACAGACTATCCTTCAGAGAATTTCTGGAACAAGAATCCTCTTCCCTGTCAAGCCATTTCTCCATCAGGGAAGACACCTAGATCAGGGGTCCTCCTCGGTTGTGATCCAACCAATGTCTGCCCCCAGCAAGGGAGAGTCTGTGGACTAATAAACCCAATGAGTCTCTCAGCCTTCCTTCTGTTTCCACCTCTCTCTTTCCTCCCCTTCCCCAAGCGGCCAATCACAAGCTGACTTCATCCTCCACAGGACATTTAAGACATCCCTTCAGAAACCAGAGGAAAGAAGCCAGATCTCCAAATCAATCTTCTTTCCTCCAGGCTAAATATTCTCAATCTCTTCTGCTACAGATGATGGATGGCACCAGACAGCACCTGGAAAGCCCTGAGTTCGAATCCTACCCTGGAGTCTTACTGGTTGTGTGACCTTGGGCAAGTCACTCTATCTTTCTGTGCCTCAGCTTTCTCATGAGGAAATTTGACTGAGGATAATGACAACACCTACTTCACAAGATTGTTGGAGGACTGAAATAGGATAATACACATACAGAGTTTTGTGAACTTTAAAGCCTGACACGTGTCGTTGTTAGATTTACCCTCCTCTGGAAACTCTTCAGCTTATCAACGTCGTTAAACCACATCACCAAGAAGGAAACACAGGAGTCCAGATGGGGTCTGAGCTGGGCAAAGGGAAGGCAGCAGGACTCTCCTCTCTTGTCTTCCTGGAAGCTCTGACCCTCTTAAGGCATCCGAGATCCCATGAGCATTTGGGGCTGCACTACTCTCTGCTGACTTAGAGGGAGCTTGTGGTCCACTAAAACCCCCAGATCTTCAGATGATCTGCTGTCTAGTCACACCTCCCTCTGTACTTGGGAAACTGACGTGTTTCTGGGACTTTCCATCTGTCTCTCACTGAATTTCTCTGGATTGTCTGGAATCTCGACTCTCATCGAGGGGGTTGGCCATCCCTTCCCAGCTTATGTCACTTGCTAATTTAATAAGAATATTACTGTATACGTCAGTGATAAAAGCCACAAATAATACAGGTCGAATCTAGATCCCTGGGGCACTCCCCTGGAGACCCTCCTGCCAAGTTATCATCTCTTAATGATTCCTATTGCTTCCAGGAATAAAGAGAAAATCTTCTACTTGGCATTCAAACATTTTTCACCTTCTTACGTGTGACTCCTCTCCAAGTCAGACATACGGGCCGACTGCCTGATCCCCCTCTGACCTTCCATCATCTCTCACCTCCATGCCTTTGAGCAGACTGGTCCCCTTCATCTAGAAGGCTTTCCTCTGTAAGCTGGACCCCTCAGAAGCCCTGGCTTCTGTTCAGATGCACCATCTCCTCCAGAAGACGTTTCCTGCTTTCTCTCCAATAGCTAACATTGCCTCCTCTAAGGTAACTTTCCAGTTGCTTGGTATTTCTTTTGTATGCTCTGATGTATGGAATGGAAGCCCCACGTGGGCAGGGGCTGGCTTTACTTTTGTTCTGAATCTTCACACACTGTCCGCACCCATTAATGACACCAGCGAATTGTTTTTGTAGAGCAAGTTTTGAGATACAAAGTACTTTACATGTTATTGTATCTGACCCTCATGACAAAGTGGGGGTTGTTACTAGAGAAGTAAGAATAAAACGGTGACTTTACAAATGAGGAAACTGAGCCTGAAAGAGGTTAACTGACTGTCCAAGGTCAGTCATATATAGAATAAGGAAAGGTCTCGGGTCTTCTTAGCTCCAAGTCCAGGGTGCTAACCGTTTGGCTTAAATGCCATTTGATGACTAAGCACGTTAAGAATACAGAATGTGAGAACTGAAAGTTGCATGTGGGTAAACAGAGACCCACAGAGTGAGGTGATGATGGAGCTGCGCCTGGAGTCCAGGTCTCCTTGTTCCAGGATGGTGGAAAAGTCCTTTCACGCCTCTACTAAGCCCAAACACTGGCCTTTGTAGGGGAGTAGTAGGAGTTGGGATTCCCGATAATCCAGAGAAATTCAATAGAGAGAGATAGAAAGTATTAGATTTGTTCAGAAATAAGTCAATTTCCCAAGTACAAAATGAGAAATGACACTAACTCTGCTTTTGTCCTAGTGAAGGAGCTGGTGGTGAATCTGCTAGAGAGTGAGCTCCCCATTTTAGGAGCTGTCCGGGCAAGGCTGAGCTTACAGACACAGCTGCTGTAGAGATGATCCTGCTCTAGTCTGGCAGCGCAGACCAGATGGCCCCTGGGTC
The DNA here is from genome assembly GCA_028658325.1 of Potorous gilbertii. Classification (NCBI taxonomy): domain Eukaryota; kingdom Metazoa; phylum Chordata; class Mammalia; order Diprotodontia; family Potoroidae; genus Potorous; species Potorous gilbertii. The sequence continues at coordinate 135,802 of JAQQSK010003504.1, read as the reverse complement.
CCTTCCAGGATATATGGAACAGAATTGTCCGAGAGACCAAGAACATCACTCACCACCACCTATGTGTATCTTTCCTATCATCCATCAAGATAAAAATTCAAATAATTAGATGATGACAAAGCAAGGTAATACCATATATAACCTCTTATTTACTTTTAAGGTTTTACATACCTTCATTAACTTATTCAGATTCGACCACCTTGGGTAAGTTAAACAAGGCAGTGGTTTTTATGCCCATTTTATACAGGAAGAAAACTGAGGTCAAGGCATTTGTTAAAAAAAAAAGTGGGTACAAGCTAGGCTGCCCAAGCTTTAAAGACCAAGCTGAGGGATTTGTATTTCATCTTAGGAGCACCAGGGAACCATTGAAGGTTTTGTGGGGAGGGAGGAGGTGTGAGGGGAAGACAGACACAGATAAACACTGTTGGTTCTCTGTGGTAGGAACATCTGTTAGGCTGGGGAGACAAGTAACTTGCCCAGGCTCAGTTCACAGAATTGTTCCACTATTGTTTGATTCTTGGTGATGGGGTGGCTGGGTGGTGCAGTGGATAGAACGCTGGGCCTGAAGTCAAAGGACCTGAGTTCAAATCTCACCATACTTACACTTACTAGCTATGTGGTCCTGGGCAAGTCACTTAACCAGATTCTCTCTAAAAAAGCACCTCTCGTTAATGCTGAGTTCTAAAGACAATGGTGTTTGTCTGGCATTTCAGGTTCTTCACTAGAGATGATGATACTTCCATACTCTCTCTCCCTAGTTTGTTATTCTCTGCACAAGCCCTAGCTTAACTCATTGGTGAGCATGGTACACTGACATCAAGAGCCTGGATTCGAATTCTGGCACTATTTATTATCTTGTGCGTCCCTGGCAATTTGTTCAGTTTCCTCACCTGTAAAACGAGAGGGAACCTAGAGAGACCCCAGGTCTATCGATTTCAAAGTCAGAGAGTGCTCTGCCCTCAAACCTGCTCTACCTTGCTATGCTGGGCCCACTAGAAAACATTCACCCTCTAGACATTAGGAAGTCGCAGCCAGGCTTCCCCTGCAGAGGCCTTTGGCTGAGCTCATGATGATTCATCTCTGCAAGCCTCTGTCCAACTGTCCCCCGTGAGCAAGACTGTCTACCCTGGTGAGACAGCCCTGGATCATATAGCTAAACTGCAGGTTTGGAAGGCCCACTCCCACTGGGGGTGAATTTCCAGGCAGAAAAGAGAAAGCAGGTATTTCTGTCCCATTCTGTCCTTTCCTTCTACCCCAATGTGACCTCGGAGATGGGATGGAGAAGGAAGCAGGTCTGAAATGGGTCATGGGGAGAGACAATGGGCCCAGTCATCCTGGGCTTTCTGAGCTGAGGAGGCAAGGCCCACCCAGAACCTGCTGCTGAAGCCCCCTTTCCCACTCCTGTAGTGATCTGACTCAGGAAGAAGCATTGTCTGGCCAGAGAAGGCCAGACCTAAGGATGTGGCAGATTCTAGTCTTACCAAGGGCCATATATATGTCCCAAATCTCAGGGGCCTAGTGATGCAGGGAACAAATTCCAGCCTCTGTCCCTTCCCCGCCCTCCACCCACTTATCCGGACAGGTGAATACTGAGGAACAAGGTAACCCATCCATGACAGCCTCTGGGCTCAGGGACTCCCAGTTTTGGAAGAAATGACTGTATTCAGCATTAGGAGGATGGAAACAAGGAGCGATCATTCTGTCTGGGCTGTGGAACTTAGCAGGCCTTGGTCCGATACCCACGGGAGCAGCCCTGGTCAAGAGGCAGGTTCACAGAGAGAGACAGGGAGGGGGAGCTGGACACTGGGAGAGCATCATTGTTAACCACTCCTGCTGTGGCTACTCTAAGATCAGAGGGCTGGAAAGGACCTCCAAGGCCCAACTATCTGTCCTTGGCAGGAAGCCAGAGGGGCCAGGATTGGAACCCTTGTTCTTTGACTCCCAATTCAGCATCCTTCACCCTGCATCACATAGGCCATACAAAGGCTGGAAAACATTTTTCCCCCTCCCTGTAGCACAGGGAGAATACTGGGGGTCATCCTTGCAAAGTCTTAGACTTGGCAAAGACCTCAGTGGTCTGGACAATCTAAGCTTCTTAAGTACAGAACTGTTTCAATCTTGTCTGTCTCCCCAGCCCCTAGTATAGAGTTTAATAAAACCTGCTGATAACACTGAGCTCTAAAGAAACTGGCATTTGTCTGGCATTCAAGGCTCTCCATTACAGAGATAGCCTCTCCACATTCTCCCTCCCTGGTTTACTCTTCACACAAGCTGTGGAGCTCTGGATAGACAGAGCTGTGGAGGTCGCTGGGGTCAGTGGCAGGATTGGACAGATTTCAGGGAGGTCTAAGGAGGTGGGCCCAGATCTCAAGGTTTGGAAGCAATCTCTTTGGAAGCAGGCCTCAGTGAAGGAGAAGGGCACAGGGGAAAGTCATTTAATTTCCCTCTGCCTCAGTTTCCTCATCTGTCTTGGATCATTTCCACCTCCAATAACCAATCACAGAATCCCATGACTTTGAAGCTAGAAGAGACATATCTCAGGTCTTTTAGTCCAAGCTCTAGCTCTACCTCTCCCCTAGTGAGGACACCGACAGTCTCTGCCTGTCCTCAGGAAGTCCAGCCCAGCCCCTCCGGGGACAACCTGCCATCAAACTTCAATCTGCCTCCTCTTGTGTTTACTTCTAGGGACATGCGTGTGCTGTGAGACAGACAAAACAGCTGTACATCTGTCTGTGCCCACTGAATTCTCAGTGGAGAGACTGAGAACAGCAGGACCCCTTCCTCAGTGAAGTCATGGGGGATGAAGGGATAGAGACAGCACCCTTGGAATCAAAGCCTGGAGGGGCCCTCAAGCCATCTAGAAAAACTGGTAGCTGACCTAGAGCCCCCACCCTCCTCTTTCGTTTTCTTCAGGCCTCCGCTCCCATCTCACCTTCTGCAGGAAAAGTCTTTCCCAGTCCTCCTCCTCACTGCTGGGACCTTCCTTCTGAAATGAGCTCCCATTTACTCCTGCTGGGGATGCTAGAAAGCAGACACTAACCTCTGATCTCCACCTGATGGGGTGGTGGGGGCTGGGGGCTTCTGCACAGCCAGGGAAGGCAGGTCCTTGAGGTCAAGAACAAGCCTTGGGAAGGCCAGCCCAGAACAAGGTCTCTTGCAAAGAGCCCGAGAGCTTTAAAGACCTGAGTTCAAATTCTACCTCTGATGCCTACCCAGTTCCTCAGTCATGATGATGTCCAAAGTCCTTTCTAGTTGGGACAGTCAATGCCTTACTCCAGAATCCATCCAGTGGACTCAGTCCTACGGGGAAGAACATGGTCTTCAAGTTCAACCCCTTCCAGAGGAAGAATAATTGACCCCTGACTGTATTTTCTTGGACAAAAGTTTTTGGTTTAAAAAACAAAATAAAACAAAAAACACGAATCAAGGGAAGGAAGAAATCTAGTCCAGCTGAGGTCTAGGGGAAGATTTCCATAGAAAAATGTGGGAGGTCAAGGTCAAGGTTCTCTTAGGTACCTAAGGGAAGAATGAGGTCCCTCTATTCATTTAAATTCCAGCTGCCCTTAAAGGGCACATTCCATCCCACCTTCTCTCAGAGTACTCCAGGACGGCCCCCCCCCCAACATACACACACACACACACACACACACACACACACACACACACACACTCTCTCTCTCTCTCTCTCTCTCTCTCTCAACCTCCCCCTTTCCCCACCTCGGATTCGGGGCCATCCTCAGGACTGATCCTAGGTGGGCTTTCAGAGAACATCTGCTGAATGACTGAAAGAGCACAGAGTCCATGCAGAATCCTATGTCTCCCCTGCCCCAATTTATCAGGCCCTGTCTGTGCTCCTCGTGGGCTTCCTACAAGACAACTTAGCCTAGAGATCACCTCTTCCAGAGATAATAAACCTCCCATCACCATTGCAGGCCCTCATGTCAAGAGCCTTGGAGCATTCTGTTTCAAACAGAAGCTAGAGGGACGTTCTGAGGTACCTCCTAAGATCAGGACTCTGGGCTGCTTTTGTAGGGTGTTGGGAAACACAACCCTGGGCTTTGACGTCCCAGGACATGGGGTGAACTCTGACCCTGAGCAAGCCCCCTCTTCTCTACAGGCTCCGGGCTCCCACCATCTTCACTGGGGAGACCAGGGCCAAGACGGATTTCTGTTTCCTTTGAGACTGGATTACCTCCCAGAACCAGGGACTTAGGATCCCCGTCCCCTTCCCCAAATCCCTTAGGGAGAATGTGAGGGGGGAAAGAAAGTTTCAAAACAATTCATGCTAAACCTCCTGAACTGAACATGAGCTTCCTGAAGGCAGGGCCTGTGTTTGGCCTTTCTCTGCATCCCCGGGGTTTGGGACATAGGAGGGCTTGATATATGTTTATTAATAAATTTAGGGAGAAGATTCCTGAGATTCTAGATGCCAAGGAGGCCCACAGACCAAGTAGAGAGGGTCTGGAGCATGGGGAGTGGGAGGAACCTTCTCCTGCAGGAGAGAAGGCAGGGAGGGGGAGGCCAGCAGAGAGCTGCCTTCTGGGCTCCCTGGGACCATGGCCTAGATGCCAAAGAGCTTAGGCTCAAGCCCTGAGCTTGAGGCCAGGAGGGAGGGAGAGGGAAGTCAGCACCTGGCGGCCCACCCTCACTCAGCACAGTGAAGCCATCCAAAGCCATAGGATGTCCGGGGCTGGGGATGAGCCAGCTCGTAATAGGACGCGGCTGGATATGCTCTCCCCTGCCCCTCCAATTCTTTCTTCAAGCAACAGCTGAAGGATTTGCCTCCCCCAATACCTTGTTTCATAGAAGAGACCCAGCATTCCAAATCCTCATGGAAAAGCCAGACAGTACCTTCATGCGTAGAACCAAGGTGCCAGCTTTCCAGATGAGGAAACTAAGGCTCATAAAAGCAAAGGGGAGCCAGCTGTCTGTCCACTAGGCCTTTGGGCCTGGAACACAGCAGGTGCTTAATAAATGTTGATTAATGACTGACTGACTGAACTTCCCTTTCCCAAAATTTCATTCTGAAGATGCCCCAGAGGTTTGAAGCTGGAAAGAAGAAATATAAGAGGAGCGTGGGGGATGGAGAAGAGGCATTAGGACTGAACACACTCTAATCCCCCCATGCAGGAGCAGAGAATTGAGGATTTGGAGAAGGAGGGACCTGAGAAGGCACCTCTCCTACTCCCTCATTTTACAAATAAGGAAACTGAGGCCAAGGAAGGTAACATAAGTTGCCCCATATCACAGAGATATTAAGTGGCAGGTTCAGGATTTGAACTTAGGTTCTTATGCTTTATTCTGTATCACGGAAACCTATAGATGAGGCCTAGAGCGGTCACCCTAAGGAGCCACATGGAAGTTCCAACGTATCTTCTAGAAGTCCAAACGTGGCCCTCCTTTGGACCAAAGGCTTTCCCATCTCATCTACATATGAAGCCCATCAGAGAGCCTTGGGTCGGGAGAGGAAGGAGGGAGAGAAGAGGGGTGAGTGGCCAGAGCCCCCCAGCTGCCAGGTTCCCCACGCCAAGGACTCTGTGCGTTAGGGGGCAGCATTGTCACACTGATGGGCCCAGCAGAGAGCTCCAGCAGGAAACATCCATCAGCCCTGCCAGCTGGTTACTGTGGCTGCCCAGCGTTCACAGCAACAGGCAGAGATGCTTCCTGGCCTGGTCACCGCTCCACATTCAAAGGTGACTCGTTGGAGTTTGGAATTTTAGAGAAAGACAGGGTGTGTGCACACCCACCTCCACATAATGTGTGTGCACACCAACCTCCATGAACACCCCCCCCTTCCTTCCTACACATGTGTGCATCCCCTCCCATGGCCACATATCCACAGTCATTCTCTCTCTCACCTGTTTCTTCCCTTGGATGTTCCCCCCAATCACGACCTCCCCACCATTAGGTACTGAAGTCTCAACTTTTCAGAAGGGAGGGGGAAATGAGAGAGAGAGAGGTGGCCCAGTCCTGTGGTTCCTGGGCTGGGAGCCTTTTGTCCACAGCTGAGAAAAGGGTCAATCTGCTGCTGGGGCAGGGGGTGGGGGTGGAACGGACGACAAAGATAATGCTGGGGCCTTGTGACCTTTGCTAAGGATGGTTTAGAAGAGAAAAGCCTCCGTTCTGGTACTGAGACCCTTTTTTGAAGACTAAGCAATGAGAAGGTGGTAGGGACATGGGACAGGTAGCAGGCCCCTGGCAAAGGTGCAGAGGCACAGAATTACCAAAGTTCAGAGGTGGAAGGGAATCTAACAGGACAGGAAACTGAGGCTACCTGGTCAGGGGTCTCAGTCTCTATCTCGCCAAACCTTGACTACCTCCAGTGGCCATATCCTGCCCCACGAGGGTAAGTTCTGGCCTACCTCCCAGCTTCTGGAGAAAGAAGTTCTATGTTGGGGAGATGCTGCAACAGACCGGGAGGGGCTCCACTATGCCTCCCCCTTGACTCTGGCATGCAGCCCAGCAGTTGGAGAGCCCAGCCCACACCGTAATCCTTTCTCAGAGGGGGTGAACCCGACCGTCTGTCAGTCTTGGAGGAGGGGAGCCAGAGCTGCCTGGGGCCTGGGGGAGGGGCAGCAGAGGCTGGAGCAGCTGCTGCTCTCTCCAAGGATCCATGATTCCCAAGTCCAGTGAATTTCTATTTCCTGTCCTTGTGGGTTAAGTGCTTTGGATCTTGGATAGTCTCACCTATATCCTATATGGAGCATTGAAACGGGATCCTAGAAGGGCTGGGTAAAGAGAGGGAAAAGGTGAGATGTGTGTGAGGGCAGATAGATATTGATGAATGGGGGAGAAGAGGAGAGAGAAAGGGAGAGAGAGAAGGAGAGAAGAGATACAGAGAGGAACGAGATAGGGACAGAGACATGGGGAAGAAGGGGGAGAAAAAGACAGAGATTGTGTGTGTGTGTGTGTGTGTGAGAGAATCAGTCTCTCTTGCTTTTCTGATCCTTGCCAGGGCCATACCCCCACTATGCCATCTCCATTCTGTTACACATTTATACGTAGAATACGCTTTTCTATGTGGGCCTTGTGTCCTGTTAGAATGTGAGCAGCCTAGGGGCAGACATGGTTTCCGTTTTTTGTCTCTGAGCAAGGTGGCTGGAACATCATAGGTGCTGAATAAATCATAAGATCTTAGCCTAGACATCTCATCCACACTGGTCATTTTAGAAAGGAGGACACTGAGGCCCAGAGATGTTAGTCTGATGTCCCAGGACTGGCCAGGTCCTCGGTAGCAGAGCTGGGAGTCAGCTCCTGGTCTCCTGCCCACCCACACAGCCTTCTTTCCTCTCTAACCCTCCTATGCCTAGGAAGACTGATTAGTCAGGGCCTGTGTGACCTCTCGGGGCCTCAGCTCTCTTCTATGTAAAATGAAGGGGCCTAGGCTGATGACCTTTTAGCTATGACTCCATGATCCTTCAGTCACTGTCCTTTTCCTGCTCAGGACATTCGCTAGAACATTTGTAGCAGACAATCTAGCTTTTTACTTGACGGAAAGGATGAGACATCTGGCCCATGAGCCTCCTCCTCCACTCCCCCAAACGTCTCCCCTCCATCACAGGTTTCCCTTGCCTTCCCTAGGGCTAATTCTCTCTCTGCCCATGATCCTATTGCCCTCCTGTCTCTCCCAGGACTTTACTGTGGCTAATCTGACCCTCTTTCTGTTTGTCTCTCTTAAGCATATGGCTCCCATCATATCCAAGTAAAAAAAAAATTTTTTTTTAAAAGCTCATTTCCTTGACCTTGCTAGCCCACTTGCTTCTGCCCCAGCCCTCTCCTTCCCCAGACTGCTAAACGCTTGGAGATGTTTCCTAAAACTTAAGCTTCTTCCACTTTCTTAAGACTTAAAAATCTCCCTCAGCCTGGTTTCCCCCCCTCCAAAACAGCAGTCAACAATGCCCTGCTTGTCATCCTACTCGATGCAGTTATTCTGTCTCCTTCTGGAGTTTCTCCTTTATGCCAACATACTTGCATGAGTCTTGTCCTAGGTCCCCAGACCCCTCCAAGGGCTCCTCTGTTGTGAGGGATCCTTCAAGGCCCTGTCTACTTGTCTCCTTTAGGCAAGTTCATTAACCCTAATGTAGATAGTGTCCCAAGTGTGTGCTCTCAAGCCCTGACCTCTCTCTGAGCTCCAGAGTCACCTCGACAGCTGCCCGCGGTAGGTCAGGTCCTCTCTATATGGACGTCCCTCCCAGCATGCACCTCAACCTCAAGCTGCCTAGAACCAGGCCCCTTCATGGGCTTCCCTTCTTCTAGACTTCTGTCCATGGTACCAGCTGCACCAATAACTTGCGCCTCACACCCAATTCTACCCTGAACCTGTCCAAAAGGTATATCATAGCACTGCCTGTCCTATCTGCTACGGGCCAGGTAACGAGTTCCAGTATTCCGCTAAGCGCAGCATGACATCTTTGGCGTCAGCACTAATACTCCTGCTCTAATCCTCCAAGAACTCTTGGTCAGCTGAGATTCCCTCTGTGATGAGAAGCCCCCACCCTGTACACACTGTATTCCTCAGTAGGACACAAGCACCTTGTGGGTCAGACCAACTCTGTAATGTCCCTGCATTTCCAGAACTTGGTGGGATGCCAGCACAGAGTAGGCACTTAATGAATGAGCTATGTGATCTGCCTGACATCCACTTCTCCCCCTCATCCTCCTCTGCTCACATGCCTTCTTTCATCTGATGTTCCTCTTCTCCTTTCTCCCATCCCTGTTCTTACGGTTGCCTTTCTCAATCAGCCCTCTGCAGTCCTCATCTCCATTCTCGACTACTCTTCTCATCTCTTCCTCTCCATACTGGCTTCAAACTGATAGGAATGGAGGTGGGTGGCATATGGGGTTTTGCTGTTGTCCTGTGCCTGTGTTTGCCTTCCCTATCCCACTAGCCCCTGTGGTAGGGACAGGTACGGAGCCAGCGACGAGAGTGGTCTTTGATGGTTATGTTTCTATTTGTTTCAAAATCTGACGTGAGAAGGGAACAGAGTCTAGGGTGAGCATGATATGAGGGGTGGGGGTGAGGAGGAGAACCGGTAAACATCTGGAAATGGTGATGGGGAAGATGCTGGGGCAAGGCTGAGAGGGTGAGATGGGGAGGACCAGCCTCTGTTTGCTCCAAGGACAGGAGCTGAAGCTCAGCCACCCATCTGCTCTAAAACCTTATGTGGAGGTCAGTTCATACAAAGTCAAGGCAACAAAATCTGACCACCTTCAGTTCAGTCCAGAACTGAAGTGATACCTACAGGGCCACCTTGGATATCCTTGCACCCTCTTAGCCCCCAATGTCAAAGCTCTGTTTAAAAAAAACTATGAAATATAAATATACAATAATATAAACATAAAAACCCAGAAGCAAACGAATATCAGAACAGAGACATTAGAATGTGGAAAAGAAGGGCCACAGAAAAGATAGTTAACCTCAAGTCAGGGAGGACCTGGATTCTAATCCTGCTTTGGCCCTTTACTATCTAGAGAACTGACTCTTCATTTTTTAAGGTGATAGAGCTTGACTGGGCTCTAAGGGTTCTTTAGGTCTAGGTCAATTATCCTAAGAACACAGAAGAAGGGATGTCAGAACTGAGAGGGTCCTTAGGATAGGGGATGTCAGGGCTGGAAGGAGCCTGAGGACAGGGGAGGTCAGAGCTAGGAGGGGCCTGAGGAC
>JAQQSK010003504.1:43871-126041 GCA_028658325.1 Potorous gilbertii | reverse complement strand
GGGGCCTGAGGACAGGGGAGGTCAGGGCTGGGAGGGGCCTGAGGACAGGGGAGGTCAGGACTGGGAGGGGCCTGAGGACAGGGGAGGTCAGGGCTGGGAGGGGCCTGAGGACAGGGGAGGTCAGGGCTGGGAGGGGCCTGAGGACAGGGGAGGTCAGGGCTGGGAGGGGCCTGAGGACAGGGGAGGTCAGGGCTGGGAAGGACTTTCATGTACCTTCTGAGCACCTATGTGATGGTATAAGGTTATATGGATGCATGCAAAGAAAGTAGAAACAGCTTTCACTCACAAAGAGCTGGAATCCAGTGTGGAATCAAATGACTTACAGCTATGCATTGTTGGGAAAACTCTCCTCTGTAAAATGTGGAGAACAACAAAGGCACGAGACGTCTCCAGGTTGTCATGGGGGGCAAAAGGGTTTAAACCATTTTTAACTGTAGCCCAGAAGGATCATGGCCGTGCGTGACCCCGCTATCATTTCACACAGGCAGGCATCTTTGCCTCTGTTCCTGACTGCCTGAGTGAGATCTGCAGGACCTCAAGTTCTCTCTCTGCAAAGTGAGGTAGGCATGAGCAGGTAGCAACCTCAAACACATGAGCTCCAAACAAGCATTCATTAAGCACTTACTAGATGCCAAGTGCTGTGCCAATCAGAGGAGACACAAATGTGCCTGACATGGTCAGGATGGGTTACATGTAAAAATGCTGCAAAAAGCTGCTTGCAAGGAGGGACTGTTTCATTCACTTGCTTTGGATCCTTAGTACCTAGTATACAGTAGGTACTTAATAAATGCTTGCTCATGGATTAATAAGATTGTAGATCAATTTGTTTATCTCTAAGGCCTTTTGCTGCTCAAAACTTCACGGTCCAGATACTCCCATAATCCCCCCTCCACCCCCAGGATGGAGAGGGGACATTTCTAATGGGAGTGTTGGGCTTAGCCTAAGAAGGTTCTCAGTGCTGTCTGGTCTGAGTGCTCCTGGGGTGGGGGCTGGACAAAGGGAGTGATAGGGATAGCTGCTCTAACCTTCCCCAAGGGAACCCCACAAAGCCACAGAGTCTCAGCTGGTGACAGACTAGAGGGGGCCTGCTCCATCCACAGCTCACGGTTGCGGGGAGGGGAGATAGTCCCAATCTCATGCTCCCCACCCCTCCCTGCGCTGGATTCCTGAGATGGGGATGGAGAAGGCCAGCCAAAGTCGGCTAGCCTGCACCCAGTTGCAGCTAAGAGTGGTGTAAAGCCCCTGGGAGAGAATGTCACCAGAGCCAAGGAGGGGGAGAGTGGGAATTGTTAGTAGCAGATAAAAGTTGAGATAGCATCTCTGCTTCCGTTTTGACTCTCAGAAGTGCTCGCTACAAGATGAGCTTGTTTTAGGGTGAACAGCCAAGGTCTAATATGCCTATTATGACACAGACACCTTCAGGAAATGGCCTTGTCAACCTCCATTTGACAACAGACAATGGTCTTCCCCTTAGGGGACTTCGGTCTCAGATAGGCGCCTCATGTAATAACTGAAAAGACAAACTGAAGACCCGGATTTGAGGCTCTCTGGAGTATTATGTATGTGACACTGGGAAAGTCTTCCATCCCTCTCAGTCTCAGTTTCCTCATCTGTAAAACGAGTTCTATCTTCTACAGGAAGTGGTTCTTCCCTCCTCTGCAAAGACCACGACATGACTAGACCTCTCTACTTCCCTTTCAGAATGTAAACTCCTTGAGGGCAAGAGCCATCTCATTTTTGTATTTGTATCCTCAGTGCCTAACACAGAAAAAAAAATGCTGGTGCTGACCCACATGCCCAACATCTGTCCAGTGGGATTCCTTAAAAGTATTGCAACAGAAAGAGCACTGGGTTCAAATCTCACCCAGTTCTACTTGTATGATCTTGGAAAAGTCACTCTGGTTAGCCAATAAGCATTGATTATTACCTACTCTGTGTCAGGCCCCATGATAAGTACTAAGGATATAAAAAGGGGCAAAAGAAAGCCTCTGTCCTCAAGGAACTTACAATTAAATAGGGGAGACAGCCAGCAAACAAATATGCACAAATAAGCAATATATAGGATGAATAGGAAATAATTAATAGAAGTTAATTAACAGTATAAACAGGAAATGATTAACAGAAGTACTGGAACGAACAGGGGTTGGAGAGGGCTTCCTGTAAAGGGTGGGAGTTAAAGGAGGCCACAGAAGGCAGTAGGTGGTGATGAGGAGGGGAGGGAGAATGTTCCAAGCATGGGGAATAGATTGAGAAAATGCCCAGAGCTAAGAGAGGGAATGTCATTTTTGGATCAGAGTCCTCATGGGTTTGTGTGTATAAGAATGGAAAAAGATAAGGAGGACCACATTATGAAGGGCTCTGCATACCACAGGATATCTTTGCTCTTGGTGGGCAAAATTTACTGAGTAAAGGGGTGACATGGTGAGCTCTGGGTTTTAGGAAAATCACTTCAACAGCTGAATGGGGGATGGACGGCAGTGGGAAGACACTTAAGGCAGGGAGATACACTAGCACCTACTGCAGTAATTGATATATAAGGTGCTGAGGGCCTGCCCCACGGTGGGGACAGGCTAAGAGAAGAGAAGGTGGTAAATTGGAAAGATGGAACAGAGGTGAAATTGAGAAGAAATGTAGAGAGGTGAAACTGATAAGAGATGTTGCAGAGGTGAAATCTATGAGAAATGTTGCAGAGATGAAACTGATGAGAGATGCTGCAGAGACGAAATAGACAAGAGATGTTGCACAGGTAAAACTGATGAGAGATATTGCACAGGTGAAATCAACAGGCCTTGACAACAGTTTGGAAACAGGGAGTAAGAGAATGAAGAGTCCAGGGTGACTCTTAGATTGGGAGGCTGAGGGACTGGGGGGGATAGTATTGCCCTCTACAGTAAGGGGGAAGTTTGGAAGAGGGGAGGGTTTGGAGTAAAGATAATGTGCTCAGTTGTGGACATGTTGAGTTTAAGATCTCTACTGGACGCACATTTAAAGATGTCACCACTTTAGGAGTCCGTTTTTCCTTCTATAAAAATGAGGGGGTTGGACAAGGTGGCTTCTGAAGTCCCCTCAGCCCCAATCCCAATCTGAGGTCATTTCAAAATGACATTTTAATAACTATTTCAACGTAACTTATACTCCTACATATTTTATTTTATGCATTTAAAAGCATAATTCTGAAAAGTGGTCCCTAGGTTCTACCAGACAGCTAAAGGGGTCCAGGACATACAAAAGGTGAAGAAATTCTGGTCTAAACTCTTTTTCTTTCCTCTTGTGAACAGCATTAGGTCTCATGAAAGAAACACTGATCCAGCATCCACCGTGACCTGGGTTCAAGGAAAGATGGCACACTGAACAAGACACAGCATCTGCCTTCAAACAACTGATAATCCATCAGGGTCAGATCAGACGTGTAGGTCCCTAAGAAAGGGCAATAAGAAATCTAGGAAATGAAAAGCGTTATGAGAAAGGATTTGGAGGATGTGGGAGGAGTAGGGACCAGGAACAGCTCTGGGAAGGAGGTGGCAGACCTGGAGCTGGGACATCAATAGGTGGGAAATGGACAGGGAGAGACAGGTAAGCTGGGCAAGGCACAGAAATGAGAAACTTGACTGCTCTCCTGCAGTGAGGTCCCTGGCCACCTGACCACCCTGGCCAACTGACCCTGGCTGTAGGCAGCCAAAAGGTGAGATGAGGAAAAGGATTCTGGTACTTCAAACGGGCAGGATCAGGAATACCCCTAACAATGGCCAGACTTAGGCAGAAAGAAGACTTCTAACCCAGCATTGCTGAAGACCACCTGCTAGAGCCAAAACTTGGCAGGGAAGCAACAAACCCATCTTTATCAGCGAGTGAGTGCCATGGGAAGCATTCAGGGACACAGCTTAAGTGTCCGGAGACTTCCCGTGGTTAACGGCTCACCCTCCTAGACCCAGAGCCCCAAGATCTCTCAGGGAAATTAAAGACACGCTACATTTCATGAATCTTTGAAATGTCCATCTGAGAATGGCTTGTTATGGCCCTTCCCATTAGTAGCTCTTAGAGCCTGTGTTGTTGTGCCTGCAAATGGACTGATTACCCTGGGTGGAGGCAAGGGAAGAGAAGAAAGAGGATGGGGAGGGGAGAGAGCCCTCCAGATCAAAACAGAACCACTGTGATGAGAGAAATCCCCCTAAGAAATTCCAGTAAGGCACAGTCAACAAGACCCAGGGCCCCTGACCCATGCAAAGACTGTTTCTGCCTGTGGCTGAGAGCCTCAGCAACTGTTTGTCAAACACTTTCTGTGATTACAGTTGGAAAAAATTGAGTGGTTAACCAGAGGGAAAAGATTTCAGGCCCCAACCCTGCCAGTACCCAGCTGTTTGTATTGGGTTGTTTGCTCGGGCCAGGAAAACCAGAAGGTGATGACAACAAAAAAGAAAATGCCAAAAGATGCACATCTACCTTAGTGAAAATGGTTCATAGTAACTCCAAGGGAAATGATACCCAGCACACAACAGGAACTAAACCAATCAAAATTCTAAACCAACTTATCGGGAAAAAGTCAGCTCAGCAGTGAGGACACACTGAAATGGCAAGGAATGTCATTTAATTTTTTGGAGGGGTGTAGGGGGCAGGGAGGTAGGAAGCAAAAAGAGGGTAAGAGAGTTTGAACCAAGTGTCACATCAATAGTATTTAGACCATGGCAAACTGAGCTAGCCACAAAAACCCCTCCCAGACCGCCTTCCACATTCCACTCGGCCGCTTGGTCCAGGGAATTAAGGGAGATGGCCGAAGACTCAGGCCTACCTGAAAGAAGCCGGGAGGGATGGGGCCCCCAGGCATGCCATCATTGGGCGGGATGTTGCCCAGCACAGGACTTGGGGCCGCAGCTGCACTCTGTGAAGACAAAAAGAGAGAGGGGAAGTTTAGAACCTGGAGCCTGGGACTGCCTTAGTAAGGGAGGGAGGAACAATTGTGCCCACCCTTCCCAGACTGCCTGGTGACTCATGCTCAACTGAACACTTCACCTCCAGACTCTGCAGGGTGCTTCCCTTAAGAAAGAAAGAGAGGAAGTAAAAAGGTGACCACTGCCATTTTCCAGTGAGAAAACTGGGCTGTGGAGGTATGGAGTGTCCTATACAGTTCCTTGTGTCAGATCAGAATTTGAACCCAGGTTTCTCAGAATGGTGCCTTTCCTCACTACCTGTGGTATGATGCCATACACACTCTGAGGGCAGAGACTACGCTGATCATTTTCCTAACAATGGGTGTACTAAAGTCTTAGAAGAATCTTAAGCTTAAAGCTGCACAGACTTTTGGGACACTGTACACTACATAGAGGGAAATCACACACAGCCAAGTCTGTAACTGATATTTAATAATTTGAAGTTCTCCAACTTCAAATCTCTTTCTAGACAGACACGTGGGCAAGCACACACCCCCTACTCATTTGTCCTCTCATATCCACAGAGCATCGGGCAAATCAATCACAGGAGGAGACCAAAAAATATATTCTGTTCAAGAACTTAAAACTGTTCTTTCTATGAAAGAAAAGGCATAAAATATCCAAATGCTGCCATTTCAGAGATATCCTTGTCCTGATACACATTTGTTATACAGAATTTGCAAAGTGAGATGAGACCTTAGAATGTTTAATGTCGGATACTGGAGCAGGGGATGCCAGAGCTGGGAGGGAGCTTAGAGCATAGAATGTTGAAATTAGGTCAAAACAGAAACCACTGAGCCCACCGCTCATGTTTTATACCAACCCAAACTTTGACACAAAAAAGTGAAGGACCTTACCCTAAAGTCTCATGAATAGGGCTGAGAGAAAAGCCATTGCTTAAATATAGGTTCCCTGATCCACCCCCGGGCACTTTCCAGGGTACCTTCACAATGGCTCCCTAACATCATAATGCTGCTGAATCGCTCTGCCCTCCCTCTCTAACCTAGCACAGGCCCCAGGGGTTGGCATTGAGGCTTCTACCCATACTGGAGCTGAGCTCTGCTGACAGGCAGCCTGGTGGGGTGGGATGGGAGAGGGACAGAGAGGGGTGGGGGTGGGTAGTGCCAATGGTACCCATTAGCAGGCAGCCAGAGGAGCTGGGCCTGTTTGCTTTGTTTGTTTGTGGTCGCGGCTTCTGTGAAAATGCTCCTTCATGTAATTTATTACTAATAATTATGTCTTGGCAGGGAGCGGAGGACTTTAAAATGTGTGTCTGTATGTGTATGGGGGGGGGGGGGAGGCAGAGAAGCAGTGGAGCCTGCAGGGTAGGGGCAGGATAAGGAGAACAGCACCCCCCCCACCCCCCACTGAGAGAATGCTTCATCCTTTCTCCATCCCTTTACCAAAACTCCCAGCATTCCATGGAAGCCCCAGGTTCTCTGAAGAGGTGGGATCGAGGAAGTGGAGTGAGTGGCCTGATATTCAAATCCCATTTCTGACATAGACAGACTGTGGGATCAGCAGAGATGTGAGATTTCGAGGGGTAGAAATGTCTTGTCTGCCAGGGTTCGAGAGGTTGTCAGACTGGGAAAGAAGGTTCAGGAGGCAGGTGTGATGACCACTTCTGAGCCCTGTGAGAGAGATAAGCCCCACAGGGCAGGAGTGGCAGCAATGTGTGGTATGGGGGTGTTTACAAAGAGGCCCATTGAAGCTGGATGTGGAGAACAAAGGTCTTTGGATACTACCCCAAAGTGGAAGGGACTGCCTTGAGAGTGGGGTGCTCGATGGAGACCTTTAATCAAAGATGGATGAACCCCATGGATTGTGCTGGGAGAGGGATGGAGAGCCATGCCACTCATCTAGATGGCCAACTCTCAAGAGCCTGGATTCCCTTGTTTGAAGTCTGAACCTTCTTCTTCCAAACGAGCCAGCGGCTTCCTAAGTGTTGGGGTGAGAGAAGGAAGGTCACTTCATTCCAAGTTCCAGGGTAGGCCTTGGGTCTCAGGGCCCCAGTTTGTTGCCAGAGGGCCATGTGGCTATGGGACATGTGCAGCAGCTGTTTGCTGGCAGCAGAGGCAGAAGAAGCTAGTGCCATCCAGAATCTGGGAGCTCTGGAACCGGACACATGCTTTGTTTGTGCTGGGACACAGGGTTATTTTTAGAGTTGGGAGGAACCTTAGCCCTACCATTGAGTGAGCCTAGTTTCTTCATTCTAAACTAAGGCCCAGTGAGAAGGCGCTTGCCCAAGGATGAGAGCCCTCAGGGGTCACCGAGTCCCATTTTCTCATTTAAAAGCACATGGCAGTGCAAAGACAGACGGATCAGAGTCCAAGATCCTGGATTCAAATCTCGACTCTGCTATTTCCTCCTGTGACTGATTGGCAGGGCCCACAGACATGAAGTGACTTGCCTGAGGTGACACAGGCAAATGACAAAGCTAGGAGCTCTTTGTCTCCCCTAACAGAAGAACTTGGTTCTGAGTCCTGAAACCATGAGGCAACCAGGTAGCCTCAAGGATTCAGCAGCTCTGTGATTCTGGGCAAGGCGCTGAGCTTCCTCATCTGTAAAATGGGGATGAGAGCAATCCCTGTCTCCTAGGGTTAACTGGATGGTTCAATTTAAAGTAACATATGCAGAATGCTCTGCAAACCTAAAAGCGCTCCATCTACCTTGGCTATTATTAGCAGTGAGCTGCTGTACTGGGAGAGGAAGGGCCCGGGGAGGGCCCTCTTTGTTCTTGGCTCCCTCGTGTGCCTAGTCCTGGGCCTGGCAGTCAATAATGTTTGTTGAATGAATGAAAAAGAACAGTCACATGGTCACAAAGCATCATCTTATAAAAGGCAGAAACTTCCCTTGGGGAGGTGGGAGTTAAGGCATCAGTCACTTCTGCTCCCCAGGCTGGGGATGAGGCAAGAGAGGAGAAAGACGGAAGGAAGACCCATTCTCCCTGGGCTTATGGCGAGCCAGTGTCCAGTACTGGCTGGCTGGGGCCCAGTGTCTTTCAACAATTCATGTAACACTGACTAAGGAGTCCCTCCACAAACATTTATTAATCATCTACCATGAGGGCCACCTTCAAGCATCTGAAGGGATGTCCCCTGGAAGAGGGATTCCACTTGTTCTGTTGGGCCCCAGAGGGGAGTCTGGGAGCCCCAGAGGGGTCAACTGAGGCTTGACAGAAGGAGAAACTTCCAATCAATCCATAAGTGACATGGGTGACTTTGGGAGAGTTGATTGCTGAAGGTCTCAAGGTCTCATGTGATGGGATGAGAGAAGGGATATCTACTTCCTTCTACTTTGCTAACAGCTCCATTCCAAAGTCTGGAATGGACCACAACACTTCTCCCCCGCTGCAGACAATATGCCATGAAGTGCTTTCACGATAGGAACCCATGGCTAGCACACTGACAAATTCAGCCAATGGGGCACCATGTTGAGTGGCCCAGCCCTCCCCCAGGGATGGGGCACGTGTGGAGAAGACTCCCTAGAAGGGCCGGCTCCCGCCCACAGAGTGTGTGTTTATTTTCTTCTCTTCCTTCTCAATAAAGAAGCCTTCCGTGCAGGGTCAGGTCTCAAGCCTGTCTCTAAGGAGAGCAGTGTCTTTAAGGGTGCTGGCCTCTGCCGGGGGGAGGTCAACATCACACAAACATGCTGGCGTCCGCCTGCCTTTTGGTCTGAGCTGCTTCCACAGCCCAGAATGCCCTCTCTCTGGCCAAAGTGGTTGTGATCACTGATATTTTCCAAGGGTTTGGGGTAGGGGCTGGGGTGAGGAGTGGCGGGTCAAAGATTTTTAGCCAAAAAGATCCCCCCCAAAATCACCTAGCAAATACTCAAACTCTCAGGATGCTAATTTAATGCCAACTGAACAAGAAGATGAGGTCAGTCTATCTGACTCAATGAGTGGGGTCTGGATACATTGAGCTCTGTACCACAAGAATGCTGCTCTGTACAGTGTCACACAACTGCTTCTGATCATGGCCAACAGCCCCAAGAGATTTCCAGCAAAGTCCTCTCCTCCTCTAGTTCAGGTATTTGAGTTCCAAAGAAACCTTCGCAGGCTTCCGACTCCTACACAGGACATTCAGAGCTGGCTAAGGCGGGGCGACAGGATTGGATGATTCTGGCTTTCAGTTTCCTTATCTCTAAAATGGGGATACAACACTACTCAATTCAACTCCCACTGCTCTAGGTACTGTGTAAACCTTAGGGCACTAGGTAAATGTGAGCTGTCTATACCTAGGGAAATACTAAAAGTGATGTCATAGACAAATGGAAGTGAGGTTCAGACTTAGAACCTCCACACAAGGTATCTACACTGCACCTGGGGTGATCACAGCCCTTTCCAATCATTGGCTTGCTTGGCAGTCCAACCTGACTCAGGTTCCTTGGAATATTTATTCACACTTTTGGAGGGAAAGCAAACAGGGTTCTATCACAGACTGGGAGTGGATCTTGGGCATCAGAAGGTCTGATACTCTGTTATCACACATCACAAAAGTGTATGGAGCAAAGACATGCACTTGGGGTCCCAGCACCTGGAAGCAATGACTAGATGCCAACTGAAATCCTTCCCAACCTGGTGTCAGGGTCGACCTCAAGCCTCCAATTCCACAGTCTTCAGGCTAACTGTAATATGGTCTAACTGGGCTATTTGCCTCCTTTGGACAAGCTCCCATCCACATAACCTGGTCTCTTCTTCCCACCTCTTCTGCCAGGATTCCTGCCCATCTTTTGAAGATAGACCAAAATGGTGTCACAAGGAGGCATCCTAGATCATTGAATGAAGTCATAAAAATGCTACCTATGAAAGTTCTACTTTCATAGGATCATCAACTATTCATTTGCGGGGGGGGAGGTGATTCTTTAAGATGCTCCCCCAGGCCCCCAAATGGCACTCTGTCTCCCATCTCTGCACCTTTGCTCAGGTCATCTCCAAGCCTGGAATGTACCCGACTCATGTCCACCTCACAGCCTCCCTCTCCTTCCCCAAAATGTACTCGAAGCTCCATTTGGAAGCCTTTCTGATCCCTAGCCACCCATCCTGTTACCTGGCATTTACCCCTTGACACTTTATCTGTGAATTAAAGAAGGGCCTCCTTCTTTGTTTTTGTATTTCAGTGATCAGCACATAGTAAGTCCTTTACCTGATCTACACTGGTATTTGCCAGTGTAAAATCATAATAAGGGGGAAAGGAAGGGAATACAGATTTATCACACACCTACTATGTGCCAGGCACTGGGCTAAGTCCTTTACAAATATTATCTCATTTGATCCTTGAAACAACCCTGGAGGTAGATGTGCCCAATGCAGGGAAGGGAGGGGTCAACCTGCATTGGTGAATGGACATTCCTCACCCAGAAATCCTCTATACTAATGACCTCATCTTCTTTCCCAAATCTGTGAATAAGGTTCTCATCTCAGTTTGGTTCACTCCCACTCCTTAACACAGAGCAGGATGGTGATCATCAGTTGTGGGACTGTGGGCAAGTCACTTGACCTCTCAGCCTCAGTTTCCTCACCTGTAAAATGGAGGTAATGATACTGGCAGCAAGGGTACAGTATTTGTAAAGCACACTGCAATCATGAAAGCACCAGATAAAGAAATAACAGGTTTTTTGGGGGACTGGAACATCATTTCATTTGACCAATGAACTCATAGATAAAGAAACTCTCATCGCCAGAGTTACCTCCCCTTCTTTGTATTTTTATAGTTTTTTATAGAGAGATGTCCAAGGGACAGAGAGGTCAGAAGACTTATCTAGGGTCACCCAGCCAGTATCTGTCAGACCTGGGACTCCCTGACTTTGAGGCCAGTTCTCTAGGCACTAAATCAGGCTGCCTCCAATAGCTACTGCTAGTATTATTGTTAATGGCTCAATTGTTGACAGTCAAGTCCCTAACTTTGCCCCCTGCAAGCCCTGTTGCCAAGAACCAAAGTGGGTGATGAGCTTTTAAGTCTCCTCTTTTTAAGATAAGGACAAAGGGACAGGAAGGGGGCTCCTTCAAGTTGAAAGTTGGGCAGCCCAACCCACTCACCCACCCACTCACCCTTGTTTTGCAAGGCTCCCAAGGGAATGCTAGACCACTCCCACCAGCAAACCACAGCAGATCCCTCCCTTGGTGCTCTCTTCCCTCATCTGGCTCTGGGAAGCCAGAGACAGAGCCTGCCCAAACCCTCTGGCATGACTTAGAAGGCTGTGAAGTGTCACTGGGCTCCCCTACCTAACACCTCCTCCCCTTGCCCCACCCCAAACACTCAGGTTTTGGCTTGTAACATCCCTGGTCCCACATGAGAAGCTACCAGCAGCCCAGAATTCAGCAAAGCTGGCACAGGGCATGTGAGCTTTGGCTGGTGTGTGTGTGTGTGTGTGGGGGGGGGTGCCCAACCCCTGTAGCCCAGCTATCTAGCAGGAGACAGTCTTTGCACTAAACACCTCTAACAAGGGTCCCCATCAAAGGTAAACAGGAAATGGGAAACCAACACGCAGGAGAAGTGGTCAAAAGATGGGAAAACAAGGTTTTAAGTGCTCCCAATCATGAATGACAGAAAAAGAGATCAGAATCTCACATCCAGTCAACTACCACAGGATGAGAAAAGGGGAGAGCCTGAAGGGACGCAGCAGGAAGGACACAGTATTGGGGGACTTCTGAGTTCCTCCATTCACTGGGGGACGAGGCTAAGAAAGGGACTGAAATAACCCTTCCATGGGAACCAGAGGCTGGGATGAGAAAAAGCAATTATCTAGCACCTACTGTATGAGAGGCACTAGCCATTATCAATGCTTTCCCAGATATTATCTCATAGTATCCTAGGTATGTCCCAAAGCAGTTAGAAGTCTCATGTCCACCAAAAAACAGGAAATAATGTAAATGTCCATCGACTGGAAAACTGATCAAGTTATGGCAGCTGAACACAACAGAACATCACTCTGCCAAAAAGAGTATGAACAGCTCAGAAACGTGGGGGAAGCCTTAGATGCAGAGCACAACGCAACAAACACCAGCACAAATGAAATGACAATTACAAAAAAAAGACTGTGGCCACTGAGTGAAAGCAAGTCTCTTGTTCCCAGCAGCCTTTTTGTGAACGACAATTAGAAAATTCCAAGTCCAGGGAAAATGAGACCAAGTCTAATTGGCCCCGGGACCCCTGGCTCAGGGCTGCCCTATCCTACCAGTGCATGGAAGGACAGATTAATTCGTACTTTGATTCATTCATTCAGAGATATTCATTCAATATGGATGATGCGTAGTGGTACAAGGTGAGGCCCTCTACTAGACATGACAGTCATCTGAAAAGAACCAGAATGATCCCAGTAACACGTAAATAGCACTTTTGGCAAAGAGTGTAACCAAGACTGTCCTGTTTAATCTTCAGCACACTGGACTATATCAACCTCATCTGACCGATAAAGGAAGTGACGCTCAGTTGACTTACTTGTCCAGGGTCATGCGGATATCTGAATGCAGGTCTTACTGACTCATGCTGGAACGCCCCATCTGCCAAGCTCCCTCGCTAACTCATTAAGGTCATGATTGGGGAAAACCTAATCTTTCCCCACTGGGTTCTCAAACCGCAATGCTCCAGCTGAACTCTATCACATCCTTATATCTGTTGACCTGTTCTTCAAAGCCCAGGCTGAAGCTCCCTTTCAGGAGTGGGTGGAAAGCCTGTGTGTGAGGTGGATGCCAGACAGTATTGGCTCATCTCCACGCACAGACACCCTCAGTGCAGCCTGGCTGCCACACACAGGGTGTGAGTGGGCAAACCCTCCTGCACATGTCCCTGCAAAAAAGAGATTAAGGACACTATGCACCATGGCAGCCCACCCCTCTCCTTGATAAAGAGGAGCACACTCTTTAGACAGTTGGTGAAAGAAAAGAGAAAGACACAGAGAAGTTTCTTATGGGGTCATGGAAGCCATTAGCAGATCATATAAGTGGGTGCACTCAGTCAGTCCCCACAGCTACTGACCCTCCTTGAACATGTCCCCCAAGCCATCTGGCAGCTGCTGCTTTGACGGAAGGCATGTGGAAGCCTGGGCACACCTGTGCCCTCTCTGCACCCCCCTAGTACCACGCCAAGCTCCACAATGGCAATTTAAGCTGCCTAGCTTATGTTTGAGGGGGGCATCAAAGCTGAGCCACACAGGATATAAAAGCAGGCCCAGAGAATGGGGATAAATCCTTGAATATGAAATCTGAGACCTGAAGAACTAAGCTAAGCCTAGCCCCCAGGTGAGAGCAGGGGCCTTGGGTTGGTCCTCTTCATTTTCATTTTTATAGGTAAAGAGGCCAAAGGGAAACCACCAATTCTTTCTAAGACGGGCTTCCACCCACTCTGCATCCTTTATTTACCTATTCAAAAGTCCTCCAAGGCATCCCAATGGGCCTCAGTTTCCCAATCTGCAATCCATCAATGATCTCAAGATAGGACCCTGAGATTTGCACGTGAGGGCTATAAGAACTTCCTGAAACTGCCAAATCCAGCTGCCCATCCAGTCCAAGAATGTCATCTTCAGCCTGGAAATGAGGAGGCCTGTACACATGGACTTTTTTCCCAGGGGCAGAGAGGGGTTCCCTGGTCAGGTTTCCCCTCCCCCCCATCCTAATCAGAAAGTAGGAGTACACACTGTTGAGTCCTCGAAAAGCAGGCTGAGAGAAAGTGATGCTTGGCACAGAAAGGCCATGGGTGTGTATGTAGGGGGGGAGGTGGGAGGGTGACCCCTGCCCCCACACCCCCCAGCAGCAGGTGGGCTGAGCAGGAGCCCGAACCCCCAGCCGCAGCCACTCCTTGTGTCTCAGATGTTTGCTCAGTCACCAGAGCCTCGCATTGGCGCAGCGGCAGATGCCAGCTAAGCCCCTAAATCGCACTCACTAATTGTCCTAATTGAGCTAACAGTCTCTGTTTCGTCTCTCCACCCTGAGTCAACCAGCGTCCTTCGGTACCGCGGAGAGATCCAAGCTGGTGGTGTTAGCATTATTCTGTCAGCCATTAAGCGATTCATCAGAGTCTTTAATTGATTTATTACCACTGCCTGCGCGGACGGCTTTGCAAATAAAGAGTGATGTAGGTCAGAAGGCAATAGAAATTGGACAAAATAGGCCAGGCAGGCCCTAGGTCTGCGAGCGATCGATCCTAGGGTACGCATCCACAAAGGCCGGGCCCCCCAATGCTCACACACGACAAGATGGGACTGGTACCAGAACATGCCTGGAGCCCCACCAGGCACAGCAGGAGGCGGGCGACAGGAGGAAGGGCTCTGCCTGTGGAGGGGATCCTCCAGGACATGTGGCATGGCCCAAGAAGAGCCAAGGGCTGGCTGGCCTGGCCTCAGGGAAAGCCTTGGGGACCCTGTTATCTGGGTTCCTGGAAAGCGGGTCCACGCCAGGAGGGGGTGCAGGCCTGTTTGAGAGTCCCAGGACCTACTGGGAACTCTGATCACCTACTGCTGCAGAATCCTCCAAAAATAATAGGACTATTCATGAGGGTTGACATTCATGGAGTACAATACTTTATCAGATGCCCATCCCATCCCGAGACGTGGGGAAGAGGTGCTATAATTGGACCCATTTTACAGATGAGACTCATAAGAGGTTTGGTGCCCTAGGGGATAAAGCAGCAAAGTATTGGAAAGAGGATAGAGCCACAGCGTTCATGACAAGTTGGACACTCCACGGTACATGCACTCAGTCCAAGACCTAGCAGAGAGCTTGGAGGGGGAACATGGCCTTGTATATGATGGAGGCTGAGCCACGTGGTTTCTGAGGGTGTCTTGATCCTCATCTGGGGACCCAGCAAGGATGGCTGTATAAACACGACTCTCCAAGATCCAAGAATGCTCGGCAAAGACTGACTCTCCCCTTTGACCAAGGACGCAACTGAGGAACAACTAGGGGATTGAGGGGCTTGGACAAGCTCACACAATTTAGGGGGGGAGAGTGCTGAGGCACAGCACACTTTCAGTTGCGTCCACACACAAAACACACACCACTCCCTCCCCTATTCTGCTTTTGAATCCTATGGGGGTTTGAGAATCCTTTCTGTAACTCTTAACCTTAACTTCCAGAGTTAGGGAATGGGAGAGGGAGACAGACAGACAGACATCTGCGAGTCTATGACTGTCATGGGGTACCTTTCATACACATAAAGATGACGATAGCTTTCTTTTCTTTCCCTCCCTCTCTCCCTTCTTTCTTTCCTTTCTTTCTCTCTTTTAAATCTCCAGCTAAGACAGAGTCAAAGTTGGGTGGGGATGGCTTGCTTATCTCCTGGGGGGCTCCAGGAAGTGAGCAACCTATTGAGAACAAGTCTGGAGCCCCTGTAGAGTAGGACCCTTCAAAGCAGTCCCAAGAAGGACTGAGTGATTCAGAGGAAAGAATGTGGGCTTTGGTGTCTTAAGGACCTTTCACTCATGTTTGTGCTTCTCTGGTCTCAGCTCTCCTCACCTATCAACTGAGGAGGGCTTCTGAGGACCCTTCTAATTTTAGAACTAGGTACCTGTGATCTTAGTAGGGTCACAAGCACTAGACAGGAACTGCCTGACTTTGGGAAGTAAGTCTCAATGCCTCAGTCTCCCCTCTGTAAAATGAGGAAATTGAATTGGATGGCTCTGGAGGTCACTTCCAGTTCTAAATTGATAATAGATTTTGGCTGTGGTCTCTTCACTGGCCCCCCTGCCTCACGTCCTTCACCATTCAGGTCTGTTCTCCACGTTGCTGACCTATTCAACCAACTATAGTATGCACCATTGCCTTTTCAATAAAATAGAAACTCCTGGTTGGCTTTTGGAGTCTTACTCAACCTGGCCCCAAACTTGTAGATCTTTCTAGATTCAATGGATGCTCCTCCCTTCCCCTGCATCTTGAAATCCAACCAAACTGATTTCCCCTCTGTCCTCACACACAATGAATACTCCATCTCCCAACTCTGGATCTTTGCACTGGCCAGTCCCCATTCCAGGAATGCACTCCCTCCTCAACTCTACTTTAGAGAGGCTTTTGCTTCCTTTAACATGCAACCCTGGCACCATCTTGGCACAAAGCCCTGCCTGATCCTTTGCTTCCTGCAACTGCTAGTTGTTTTTCACCCAAACTCCCATATATATATACTTGAATTTACCTTATACTATGTACATCTCTGTCTCCCATGTAAGGTCCTTGCTAGTAGGGACTGTTTCATTATGTATCCCGTATCTCACCTGTATGCCTGGTACCACAGTCTGGCACATAACTGATACTAAATAAATACTTGCTGTTGGTTGATATATACCAACAATGCCACTTGTCCAGAGTGGGTAGTTGTGAGTTGAGGAGTCTTCTTGGAATAGGGATACTGCCCTGCCCACTGGGCACCCCAAATAGCCTGCCATGAGGATATGCCTGGATAAGGCAGAGAGAGATGATCCTGAGTGGACTTCCGGAAAGAAAGAAGATTGAGTAGAGTGGGAGGGAAGGGCCACAGGTTGCCAACACCCGCTAACCATGACTATGTAGAAAACAACAGTCATAATGTTGCTGCTGGGTGCCCAGCCCTGGATCCACCAGATGTGCTGTGGCCAGGGCAGGGAACAGTGGGAGTATCCCCCTCCCTCGCCTCCCTCTGGCTGGCTGAGAGTCATGCTAATGCAATCATCTCTCAGGGGGGAAGGATGAGCATAGGCTAGTGATTTATCTCACTCTTGCAAACCCCACCTACTGTATATCTCAGAGACAAAGCAGGCTGTTTACCAGCCAGGGAGGCTGGAGTCCTTGGCTCCCCCTCTGCCATGCTGAAGACAGATGTCCCTTTCACTGCCCTAGGGGCTGACAAGCTGCATGTTTCCAGGCTCTTCTCTGAGGGTCCAAGAGGGCACACTTGGGGAGACCTGTGCCTGGGGGAGGGACAGAGTCTCGGGGAGAACAGGAGGAGAGGCCCTGCTCCACCAGACAGCCATGGAAGAAAGGCAGCCTGGGGAGGGCTCTGGGAAAGGCTGGGTCCTTTCCCACCTTGAGACCTTTTTAACCACAGGTCCTTTAGAAGGAACAAGGACTCTTGGAATCACCAGGATGGGCTGAGAATGCTGGCTG
The DNA here is from genome assembly GCA_028658325.1 of Potorous gilbertii. Lineage (NCBI taxonomy): Eukaryota > Metazoa > Chordata > Mammalia > Diprotodontia > Potoroidae > Potorous > Potorous gilbertii. Next base: position 109,046 of record JAQQSK010003504.1, on the reverse strand, counting down.
ATGTCAGTGGAGAAAAATGTGCTGCCTCTGCCTCCTAGTGCTCCCTGGTTCAGCTTGGTATGGAAGAGAAAACCAGGAGAAATAAAGCTGTGTAGGCCAGCAAGGACAGAGCCAGATGCTGGTAGCCACGGGCCCAAAAGAAGGGAAACCTCGAAAGCAGGGATGGCTTCCTTTTGATCTGTGTAGCCCCAGCAGCCAGGCCCGTGCCTGTACGTGATGGGTGCTGACTGACTGAAGGGACCCCCACCATGACCCAGGGGGAGAAGACCTGGTCCAAGCCAGAGGTACACAGGGAATGAAAGGGTTAAGCAACAGGTAAACTACAGTGAAAGGGGTGACCATGATTTGGCATACCCATAAAATAAGTGGGTTACTTACATGATCTATCTAACTTAGAATGTTCTAAGGCCCAGCTCTGACTTCTGCAGTCCTAAGGCCCCTCCCTCCCAGCCCTGTCATCCCCTGTCCTAAGGGCCCTCTCAGACCTGCCATCCCTTGTTCTAAGGGCCCTCCCAGCCCTGACATCTCCTGTTCTCAGGTTCCTCTAGCTCTGATGCCTTCTAAGACCCCTCTCCACCCCGACACTTTCTGTTTCAAGGTCCCTTATAACTCACTCTAGCAATCTGTATTCTAATATGCCCCACGAATCAGATGCCTGGAGTTTGGGGGACAAGGCCCTTGCCTTTACTCTGGGAGAAGTTGCTGGTACCACTGGTCTAACTCAGGCCGAGGTCCCATTCTGCCTGCCAAAGCGGTTAAGAAGGATTAACCTGCAGAAGCCTATGTTCTGTCACTTGCTCTGCCCAAATCTGAGGAACAAGAACTCAGCAAACAGACCTTCGAATTAATCATGGCAAGGAGAAACAGTGAGAGGATGACCAGGGAACCTGAGGTGGGACCTTAGGGAGGCCAATCTCTTGTCTGGAGTGGGAATTTGTGTTGGTCATCCAGGTGCTGTGTCAGGCTCTCTGGAGGCAGCTGGCTGGCCTTTGGAGCATGAAGCACCAACGACCTGTGCCCCGATGGTGCTGCAGCACCTGCCTGCTCAGGATGCCCAGTCTGGAGGAGGCCCAGTCTCCTCATTTATACAGTAAGTGGGTTAAATGGCCTTCAATGCTCCCAAGGGGATAGATTTGCTTCCAAGATTCACCCTAGCTCCACAAGACATCTGGGAACTACTGGATCCCAAAGCTTCTGGGGATATTAGTAGCCACACTGCCCAATGGCCCCATTTCCTTGAGTAGGAAACAGAATAAGCACAGAAAGAGGAAGGAATGGGCCATGTCATGTAGCTCCAACAGGGCAGGGCTAGTGCTTGTCTTTGGGGTTCCTGTCTCCTTCAAAGCCAAGGTGAACTGCTCCCCATCTCCCCAGTCAGATGGGGACCCTCCTTCATCCCAGCTCAAGGAAGAGCCTGGTAATTTTCTCCAAGGCCCTGTCTCCTTGCCCTGTGGTCTGCTCCCACCAAGCCCTTGAACCCTGGACAATGCCTGACTCTGCTGAGCACTGTGTGTTCACTAACTTCATCACAATAACTCAGAAAGAGAGGTCCTTTTGGGGTCACACCAGTACTCCATGGGAGCCCCTCCCCCACTCGTGAAGTGGAGGTTATTGTATTATCCCATTTTACATAAGGAAGGGCCACTGAGGGAGAGAAAGGGAAATGACCTGCCCTGGGTCACACAGCCACTGAGTGTCCAAGACGGGGAAGGAGTGTAGGAGCAGAACTGTCAGATCTGGGACAGATGAGGCTGCCGCTGGGAAAAGAAATCAAATGATGCTGGCAAACTGCTCCACAGGTTATTATGTTCATTTTACAGGCAAGGAAACTGAGGCTGATTTGCCCAGGGTTGTATAGCTGAAGGCAAGATTTGAACTCAGATCTCCTGGACTCAAAGTCCAGCACTCCAGGCCCAGCACCACCTAACTGTTCAAAGGACAGATAGACAGGCCAACCCCAGGCCCTAGACTCAAAGCTCTCCCAGTTCAGTGAGTCATGCCAAGGCTTGCCCTGCATTTGTCTTGGTGCCCCTTCAACCTTGCAGGTCCCTGCCAATCCTCTTCTTCTCTGTCTCTGGGATAGTTCCAGGACCCCTAGGCCTGTCACCCCCAGCAAAGGATGCCGTGACAGGGGAGGAAGGAATCTGGGAAGCTTGACGGGGGGCTCCTCCCTCTTAGGCATGTGTAAGGAAAAGGGAGAGATGCCGGAAAACCAGATGTCCCTGAGTCCCAAGGGCATGGCTCCCCGCTCCCGGCAGGACAAGAGATGGCTAGTAAAGATTGAGGACCACTACTGACATGCTCCCAGAGCATGGTCCTAGATTCCAGGAGCCAGTCAGGGCAGAGCTAGAACACAGGTCAGGCCTGCAGAAAGCCTGCCTAAACAGGTAAGGCTGTGGTTTTAATTGGACTCCTGGTTAAGCTTTTATCTCATTAAAACTGCCTTCATCCTACAGACACAGGGTGGGGAATTTAATAACACAACTCAGCCCCACCTCAGCCTAACCTGATTAGTGTCAGAAGGAGGCCCCACTGGGGGCTTGGGGCATTCCCGCCAAGCAGCTTCTCTTTCTGGGCCTCAGATTGCATTTATACCCCCCAGAGCCCAGCTCTCAGGCCATACAAACACCACTGAGAAAGTTTGATTAGGGATCTGCCGAGCAGTCAGCATGGGTTGCAGGGCTGGGGCGTTACAATTTTAGGCAAGATATAATTCCTATCCTCAGTCCCAGATGGAAAGGGGAAGCACTCAAACCTCTGAACCCCACATGACTGAGGACTGAAGAGTGCTGGGGAAGGTGCCTGAGCTGGGGAGCACCAGGGGGGCAGACATGATGGGTCAACTAACAGAAACATGTGAGAGCTAGGGAGGGGACTGCCCTGCTTACTTTATTTTCAGCTTTCTTATCTACAAAATGTAGTGACAGATGCCCCCCCAGATCACCTTGTATTGTCTATATTGAGAATCCACTATGCCTCCCCCAAAAGACTGTAAGCACATGAGGCCAGGTTATGTATCCTGAGGGTAGTGCACATGCTGCCACAGGCTCTGGCCTAAGGTGGGCAGTTCAGGGAATCCTGGCCACATAGCCTTTGCAGATTGCGGGGCAGTGGGTGCCCACCACCCCCATTCCACTTCAGAACGTTTCTGACATTAAACCAAAATCTGCAATTATTTCATCCTCCACCTGTTGACACCTACTCCCCAACAACAACAAAAAACCCATTTATGCCTCTTTATCAGTTTACTGATGACAACCCAGATTACGAGGAACTCCATTTTACAGACCAGGAAACCAAGGCTCAAAAATTGCATACAGTTTGGCCCATGGTCACACTCATCCATTGATTCTAGGGCTGACAATTTCACAGGGAAGCCAAGAATCTAAGTCTACTGAGTGTGGTACACAGATGATAAATCCACGACAGTGAGCAAGTAACCTTATGATAACGCACCCCTCAGAGAAAAATGACCTGCTTCGTGCAAAGGCCTCTCCCAGCACCGGGATGGACCCTGGATTCTAACTGTCCCGGCAAACCGGCCTCTGCCAGCTTGCACGTTATACACACAAAATCAACATGCTACGTGTGCTAACATGCTATGGTCTAAGTCCCTTTTAATTAAGCCGGAACATTTGGTCTCCAACCCATCCCTAACTCTCCTACCCCTGGGACCGGAGAGTGAGGTGGCTTCTGTACAAAGGGTAATAGAAGAGGTCTGTCGAGAAGATTTCTCAATAAAGTGAAATGAGGGGATAATTTTATTTGCTGTTTTATCTTGCCTTCTGTGGATGAAATAATAGAGTCCTCACATACAGAACGGTGGGGAGCATAGACTTTGCTTCCTGGAAATACCAGGAGTGAAAGAGATGGCTTTATTCCCACCTTCCCTTACCCAACAGCTCTCACACCCAATGAGCAGACAGAGAGCCCATAGTCAACGCATTAAGGAACTAATGTATAAGAAAGCACTAAAAGTGAGAAGAAGAGGACTTCTCCCCACCCTCATCCCATTAATGGAGGGCTATAGATGGGAAGGGAGAAGTGGGAGAAGGTGAGCTGTGCTACCTGAGAAAAGGAACAGACTCCTGCATTTCTGGGAAGGTAACTCCAACCCTTTCATTCCCCAAGTGATCTCACCCAATCTTGGGAGGGAAGCCCCCTTAAGTCAAAGCCAAATGTCTTGAAAAGGTCCCTTGGACAGCCCTTACATTCACATACACACAGAGACACTCACACACACAGGCACGCATACACACATTCACACACAGACATGCACACAGACACACACATGCACTCACACACGCCTCCTCCGCTGATCTTGCTCTATCTAAATATATCCCAAGGAGGGAGCTTGGCAGGTGGAGATATTCTGCAGTGACTCCTCAGAAGACAAAAACAGAAGCAAAGCCAGGGAAGAGAAGGGGGGTCAGGGGAGCACAGGGAGAAGGGCAGCCCCTCCTTGGGCTCCCAGGCCCCTTCTTTCTAAAATAAAAGGCTTGGTCTGGACTCTTCTACCAGCTCAGAGTCCAGGATTCTTTGTCTTTAGATTTTGTGTGCTAAGGTCCAGATCAGCACTGCCCAGTGGAAAGCACCCTCCCCTGCTCCAGATGAAACAGAATGAGGTTCAAATCCCACCTCCCACTGTGACAAGGGGCTGGAGAACAGTTGGGGCCAAGAAAGAGGCCTTAGAACATGGAATATCAGAGATGAAGGGGTTAAGGACAGCAGGAATGCTAGCTCTAGAGCTGGAAAGGGCCTTACAGCCCCAAATATCTTGCCCAGGGCCTTCCATCTCTTTTTCAAAGCTCCCCAGATTCCTAAGGCATCTAATATGTACATGGCCTTTCAAGATTTAGAGCACTTAATGTGGGTGAAACCTTTAATGCTTCCTAGAGCACCTAATGTGTGCAGGACCTTTTGTGATTCCTAGAGCACCTAATGTATGCAGGTCCTTGAATTCAGGGCTGGTGATAGACAGCTCCCTGCCGTCACAGAGCACTCGGTCTAGCAATGAATCCTTAACCAACACTCCCTAACTAAGTCCTAATTACACTCCAGGCCCTCGATTCTAACCAGATAGAAGTGACCTCCCAGGTCACCTAGTCCAACCTTTTCTCAACTCACAGGACTCAGAAGGCCAAGGGCTTTCCCTAAGGTCACACGCCCCCAAAAAAGCCTAGACCAAGATCTGAATCCAAGATCTTGGGCCTCAAATCCAAACATTCTTTTAACAGCACAGGTAAGGAGAAAAGACACACAAGGACTGTACTATTTTGAGATGAGAGTGATGGTGATGGTGATGGTAACTGTCATGGAAATGAAAATAATGACGAGATTTGACAACTCCCACCGCTGTAGAACACTGCAAAGGACCTCGTCCAAAACACTCCATGAGGTCCAGTTGTGGGGAGCTTGGAGGAGCAGGTTTTTAAGCTAGGCAAGGATTTCGAGAGACTGGAGTGGGAACAATGGAGAACCCTCCAGCCCTGGGGATGGGGAAAGCCAAGGCTGGTCAGGATGGGACCACCGAGGCCCCTTAGCCGGGACCACATTGGAGGGAGCCCAGGGCCTGAACCAAGGAGCCCTGGCATCTGCACAGTCTGCCAAAGTGTGGCTGGGGCGTGTGGTTTCCTGCGGTGAAGGAAGTTTCTCTGAAAAGGTGGCCACCTCCCTCTTCTCAATTCGCCTCCACGACACCACATCCTGCCTGGGCTCAGGGGACCCACCAAGAATCCTCAGTGATCCCAGGCTTCGGCTAGGCAGGTGCTCACTGCTGGGCTCTTTCTGGATGCCTGTGTACCCTGAGTGCTGGGCAGCTCTCTCCCCCAAACGGGTGCTGGCCATGCCAAGCAAAGTCAGGGGAAGGAGTGCAGAGCAGCAGCAAACTACAGATTTAAACTGAAGAGATCTCAGCAGCCATTTAATCAAAGCCCCCTGGTTAAAGATGAGGAAGTTCAGGGACTAGCCCAAGGCCACACAGGTACTAAAAGACAGAGGCTGCATTTGAACCAGGCCCTCAGAGCCCCTAGCGAGAGATGGATGACTTCAAGGTTGCGATTCCAGTCCTGGCTATGGAACTCAGTACATGCTTGGCCAGGGGCTGGTTGGTCACTGCCTCAGTCTTTTAATCTGTAAAATGGGATAACTGACCCAACCAAACTAAACTCACAGAGCAAAAGTCCAATGAAACTAATGCAATGTATAAAATCTCAAAAGCCACTTATCAGTCTGTGAATCGAAAATAATAAGTAATGATGATAAATATAAATAAATATATCACGAGAATAACAAATAATAGCTTTGGTTCAGTTGTAGCTGCCTCTCTGTGGCACCAAGGACACTGGAGGGGTTTGCCGTTTTCTTCTCCAGCTCATTTTACAGATGAGGAAACTGAGGCAGACTTGCCCAGGGTCACGCTGCTATTAAGGTAAGTTTGAGGTAAGATTCAAATTCAGGTCTTCATGACCCCAAGTCTAAACCCAACTGCTTGATGAATCAGAAAGCATTTAAATCCCTACCATGTGTCAGGTACTATGCTGACACTGGGGACACCAAGACAAAAATAGCTCTACCCCAGTCCTCACAAGGCTTCCAGTCTATCACGACGCATCTCTGCAGGGGCAGAAAGGGGCAAGGTCCCCATCAGTAGGGTGAGTGGGAAGGGTGTTCTGGTCCTTTTGGTGACAGAAATACAAATGAGAACTAACTGCCAGTGACCATAAATGGACTGCAGAAAGTGAGGGGGGGGGGCCCCCAGGAGGCTTCAGTGTGCCACCTCCCCCAAGTCTCACTCTCCCTGGCTGTCTGGAATCACCATCCATTCCTACCTCCAGCCCAGGCTGGACAGATGGCCACACGGGGGAAAGGTACATACAGAAGGTCAGAGACCTTCAAGGTCACTGTGAGCAAAACCTTTTTTCACACAGGGGTAAACTGAGGCTCAGGGACTTGTCAAGGTGAAGGGGTTGGTAGAATTCTGCCCTGGGAGGGACCTTCAATTTTGGAATATCAGGGTGGGGAAGGACCTTAGAATAGGGTGTGTCAGAGCTGGGAGGGGATAAAGGATAGAAGATCTAGACTCATCCTCTCATTTTACAAATTAGGAAAATAAAACTGAAAGGCCAACTTGCTGAGAGACCCCCCAGAGTCGAGAACAGGCCTAGAACAAGTGGCCTCTGACCTAAAGCCAGTTCTAATTGTTTGCTGTCTCTCCTGTCTTCTTGGTGCCCAGAGCAGGGCTGAGCACACAGTAATACTCCCTCTTGCCTACTGGCGCCCACGGCCCCAATCCTGAATTGGTGACTCATCAGGTACAAAACTATTAGTTACTTTAATGTCAAGTGTTCAAGGTCACACAAGTGACAGAAACCCTGAATCCCAGGTGGGAAGTGGACCTGGGCCCAGGGACCCTCTGGGCTCCTCCTCTGGACTGCAGGAGAGGTGGGAGGGAAGGCCTGGACCAACTCCTGGTGCCAGCACCATCCCACCACTCGTGGGCTTGCCAAGACACTCAAACCCGGGCTTCGTTGAGGCGCGCAATTAGCATGTTTCTAAAATGATGCAAACACCCAGGTATTAATTACTATAAATTCCCCTTGTCTAATGCAGCCAACAGAAGCACCAGGCTGCTTTCCAGCAATCAATAGGACCCATTCAAAGGCCCACCTGCCAAAAAAAAGTTATGTAAAAAATAATTACACCAGGCTAGCTGGGACCGAGCAGGCCCTTGGTGAGGACTCAGCTTCCCCAAGAGCCTGGCCTGGCTGCTCTGGGGCAGCCTCTCCAACCCTCTAGCTCTCCTTTCAGACCTGCTTCCCCCAACAAGGACCCCAGAAGGATTCTTGCCAAGTACTCTTTCCTTCCTCCTACAATAGGAATCCTCAATTTCCCTTTGCACAAGGAACACCTATCCCATCCATCCCTTTTGGGATCTCTAAAGGGTGGTCAAGGTATTGGGGGAGAAGGAACGGGAAGGAGAGAAGAAAGAGGAAGAAAGGAACCCAAAAAGAGAAGGTTGGGAGAGGGAAAATGGAGGAAAAAAAACAAGAAAATGAGAGAGATGGAGGCCAATGGAGGGGAGACAGAATTTAAGAACAAGAAAACAGTGAAAAGAAAGGAAAGAATAAGAAGATGAAACTAGCAAAGAGCCCCTGGACTCTGGCGATGCTGCTACAGGGGCTGCTGGGTGGTCATGGCTGGGGAGGCAGGGGCAGATCCTCAACCATGGCTCCTGGCCCCTGCCCTGGTACCACCATAGGATGTGTCTCAAGGGTTGGAGACTCACATGTACAAGTCTCCTTGGATACTCTCATCCATCCAAGTCAGGCTTGGAAACTGGAGACCTATGCTCTCCTCCAATTCAGGCCATGCTAGAAGGATGTAAAAGGGGTATGGAACCCCCCCCCCACTACAGCTGGTGAGTCCCCTCTGCTCCTGTCCCCTCCTCCTACCCTCCCACTCCCAGATGTGCTGCCTGTCCATAGCCAAGGGTTGAAAAGAGCATCTCTTTTCCCCAACAAACAGTTGGCCCCCACCCTGTACCCTCCCTGGAATCACAGATTTAGCTCATGTGAGCCCTGACACATCCCACACAGTCAGGAAGCTAATTAAGAATGAATGTTCCCATTGCACAGACGGGGCTCAGAGAAAACTCTTAAAATGAGAAGATAAAAATCAAAAGAAACCTTGACCCCAGCTTCCGTGGGAATGGGGTGACTCAAAATGAGGCTGTGGGGGCACATGAAGGGACGGCAGAGAATCTGATGATCCAATCATCAAATCTCGGGAAGGAGGCATTTAGGATACGCTTTGTGTCCACTTCCAGACTCAGTTCCCACACCATCTGGAGCAAGAGGAGACCCTTGCTGACACGCTGCATGTAGCACTGGCAAGGCTTCCCCACTGGAATGTGAGCTGCTTGAGAAGAGGGTCTGTGGGTTTGGGGCTTTCTTTGCATTTCTAGTGTTGAGTGCACAATAGGTGCTTGCCCCCTGATAATGTGACAGTATAGACATATAAGCGAAGTAGCACCAAGTGTCTCCTCCATAGGAAGTGCTGAATGAATGTTTGTTGACTTGACTCCACAGACCTGTTTCCTCATCTACGCAATGAGAAGGTTCGACTGTATGACTTCTTGGGTTCTTTTTGGCTCTAAATCTATGATCTTATTTCTCCAATTAGTGTGAACCATATGGTAAAGGAAACTGAAGGTCAGGGTAGCCATATAAGATTCCCTTAAAAGAACCACAGAATGGCTCGATGATGGGTTCAAGTTTGGAGGACTATAGGTGGATGGAACCAGGGAAGACAGGAAGTTTGATAGATCCTTACTGAGGATGGAGGGGACAGGACAAGGATTGGAACGTGGACTGACTGGGCCAAATGCTTTCCAGAAGTTGATGAGGTTTGTCTAAAGTCACTGCTAGGATCAAGTCTAGGGCTCAGGTCCTTGACTTCTAGCACCAAGGACTTTCTACTCAATCACTGACATTTAGTCAACAATTGTTTTTGATCAGGAGTTCTTAATCTTTTGGGCTTTGGATCTCCATTGGTGGGGGTCTGGAGAAACCTATGGACTCTTTTGAAAATGTTTGTGAACATGGAAAATAAAAAAACAACATGCAATTATGAAGGAAACCAATTATATTGAAATATAAAATAATTGTAACATAAAATAATTATTCATCTATCTATCTATCTATCTATCTACCAAGGTCATGGACCTCAAGTTAAGAATTAGAACCAGACAAAGTCTTTAAAATATCAGATAATGTATGGATGAGATTTACAATTGGAAAAACCAACCACAGGACCAGTCCCTCCTAGAAAGACCCATTAATGGGTCATTTGACACTGTTGGTAGGACAGGAAAAAACTGTCCATGAACTATCCCTGTAATACTTCATTGGGCCCAACTCCTTCAGAGTTCCAATTACACAGAAGTCAGCTATTCTGAGCATACCACGAGGCTCTCCAGGAACATTTCTTTTGTTAGCCCACACCATCCTTCCTGTTCCATTCCCCAAGAGAGTGGCTGGTCTATAGAAGAAAGGTTTGGCCTGCTTTGTTCCAATGGCAGTCTTCATATCTCCTCTCCTTGGAGGGAGACAGGGATTCACAGGGAGAGCGGCCAGTAAGGAATGAATCAGCTGCCATGGTGGGCAAGAGGCTTCCCATCCCCAGTGGTCTTCAACTTCAAGGCTAGGTAACCACTGGTCAGGGATTTCTGATGGAATGAGTCAGGAACAGAAAGGTCTCTGAGGGCTCCCCCAACTCTGGAATTCTGTGAAATGCACAGATATAGTTTGTATGCAAGACAGGTACAAGACGGTGGTGACCCAGTGGCAGAGCACTGGATTTAAACTTGAACTGGACTCCAACCATGGACAATCACTAGCTGTGCAACCCTGGGAAGGATGCCTTATTTTATACCTCGAGTTCCTCATCTGTAAAGTAGGAACATAAAAACAGTACCTACCCCCTAGGTTCAAATGAAAGAATATTTACAAAGAATTTTGTTACTCTCAAGACACTACATCAATGGTAGCTATTATCTTCCTCAACATAATCCATTGGGTGTGAGACAATTCAATTTAACACAGAGTGACTACGGGCAAGGCCAGCCTTCTTTACCTGGGAGGAAGAACACCAAAAATCAAGAAAACAACCAGTACAATTCAACTTTCTTTGAACCCAGATAGATGTCTGAGTTCCTCTGAGATCCAATTTCCTGGGAGCCCTCGGCCCAGATCTTTCCCTCAGCTTGATACGCATCTCTGGTTAGAAGGAAAGCCGTTTGAGAACAGGTCTGAGTGGTTGGACTCACGTGCTTGTCGCCAGAGCTTTACAGGCCTTCGTAAATGTTTGTGATGCTGAATGACAGAAAACAGTCCCACCAATCGGTGATAATTGTGGAGTAGGGCAGGAGAGGGTGGTGCGCTTTAAAGTCTAAATTATAATAAATGACAAAAGGGGATGCTAAGGGTATAAAGAAGCCGTGCAGCTTTGATTACTAAATAAGGGTTCTTTGTAATTAGCACAATATTTGTGTGTGTGAGAGCGTGTGTGCAAACAGAGATCGGCTGAAGAGCCTCCATCAGTCTGGGAGGTCAAGTAGATGCCCTCATTACCTCTCACCTGGCCTCTTGAAAGGGCCTCCTAATTGGGATCCCTGCCTCTAGTGTCTGGTCCTCCAATCCATCTGCTTCCTTTCTCCTCCCGAGGCTCGGAGGCTGGCCCTCTCCCTGCTCCCCAGCCTACAGCTAAAGGCAAATCCTCATCCTCTCTGTCCTCAGCCCACTTTCCCCATGAATGAATGTACCCCCACTGCCCGCCCAGGGCAACAGACACCAATCCAAGCCTAGGCCTAATAAAGCTTGAGTTGCGTCTTGTTTTTCATAAAGCTAAGATGCCAAAATAATTACCAGAAATTAATGCTGTTCCCTGCCCAGGTGTTTAGCTTATGTACAGGTGTTAAATGGGACAGGTAGTAATCTAATCAATCCTTGAGTATTCATTAAGCCCCTACTATGTGCCAGGCACTGTGGAAGGTCCTGGAAACAGACAGAAATGAAACCGTCCCTGCCTTTGGGGAAGGCAATGACCTCGGCTGGCAGATAGGATCTATTTAGAGGACAGGGTATCACTCATGCTGTGTGTGACCAGGAGCCACTCAAATTGCCTGCTTGCGAACTCAATTTTGTCACCTTTAAAATGACAGGGTCCCTTCGGCTACCTAACCTATAATCCCAGGTAGATCACAGACCTAAGTCTAGGCTCCTACAGACTCAGCCCTGGGGACTCTGAGATAAACTAAGACAAAGGCCCTGCCATCTCTCGGACCTCATCGTCCACATCATTAAAGTAAGGGGGCTCACTGGGATCCTTCCCAGCATGCCAGGGCTACAGTGGATGATGAGGCAGACACAAACGGGCTCCTGCTACAGCCATGGCGCATGGGCCATGCACCTCAAGTGCCATGGGAATCGAGGAAGGTGAGAAGTAAAGGAGCAATGTGCCAGCAGCCTACCTCCTAGCAAAGATGATTCAAAACATGGCTGAGAACTTGAAACTGAGAGGCCAAGAGCCAGAGAGCAGGGGCCTGGGCTTCTAATCCTGTCTAGGACACCTACTCCCTGTCCAACCTCCCTGGTCCTCAATTTCCCCACATCTAACTGGGCAGGGTTGGGACCAACACCAAGTATGAGGCCCCTCTCAGCTCCAAAATGATCCCAAGTATCCCCTAACTGGAGAACCCCCCTGGACTTTATGCCATAAAGTCTAGCCTTCCTACCTATTTGGCAGGCCTTCTCATCTGCCCAGTGCTAACCCAGAAGGAGGGTGGAAGGGGGATGGTGGAAGGGGAAAGAGATCATTTGCCCCTTAGAACAAAGCCCATCTCTCCTCTCCCTCTCTGCATTCCCTGCCTGCAAAGACAGAGAGCAGGTCCTCTTTCTTCTTCTCAGAGAGATTCTGCTTAGCTGAGTTTGACACTCAATGCTGTTATTGACAGGAGATGGAGGTGGGGGGGGATCAAACCCACCCTCTCCGGGCCCACGGACAAAAGATAAGAAGGAGGTGAAAGGCAGGCACTGGGCCACTGGCCCTCGCTCCCGCTACACGCGTCCTGGTCGTCCAACGGCTGCCCAGCCCGGCGACTCACAGCCTATTTTTTCTGCAGCAGCTGTCTGTTATTATGCCTGCGAGTCCGAGTTTGTCCAGAGCAGGTGAACGCCATCTGCCCATCTCTGACAAAATAGCCTCCTGCCGCAGCAGGCCCTCCCATAGGCCTCTGGAGGCCAGCCTGCCTGCTCACCCTCCGCAAGGAGGTGAGCCCCCTCTCAGGGGTGAGAGTTCTCGCTCCACCATCTTCTCCAGAGACACCCCTGGTGGGGAAAGGCGCCTTCTCATACTCTCTTGGGGGGGGGGGGGGCAGAATCAGAGAATCTGATCCAAATCTTAGATGTCATATGCAGTCTCTGGGCATAAATTTCTCCATCCTTAAGGTAAGAAAGGTGGGCAAGAGGATGCCAAAATCAACAACCTTGGAGAAGGTTCTCCCTACTGTTTGTGCGTGAGTTCAAATCCTCCTTCCAGGCCACAAACTCCACCTTGGGTTCTTCATCTGTAAAACAGGGGAAATGACCCTCTCCAGATCTGTGACCCTCATTTCTCAAGATGAGAATTTAATCCTGCCTCTGCTGCTTAAGACCAGTGTGGATTAACCAAGCCACTTTCCAAATCAGAGGCTGTTTCTTCCTTCAGCTCAAGGACCACAAGGCCTTCCCAGTGGCCACTTGTCTCCTCACCAAAAAGGACCTTGCTTTTCTTTTGCGTACACAGTAGGTCCTCATGCAGGCAAAGATGCTGTCCCTATTCACAACACCTTGGAATTCACTCCCAGGAAGGTTCATCTGGGATGTGGCATCTGAACAATGTTCCTGAGCAGGACCAGGGATCTGGGGAGATGGAGGTGCCCCACAGCTCTGCCATCCCCTGTTCTAAGGCCCTCCCAGCCTTGAATTTCTGTATTCTCAAATTCTCCCAGGGCTAACACCCTCTGTTCCAGGCCTGTTCAGTTCTGACATTTTCTGTACTGTGGCTAAAGAACTTGATGGGAGAGGCACCGATCTTTCTGGTCCATGCACAGGGAAGGCAGTGCTGACAGAAGGGGGTGGGGGGGGAGTGAAGGAACAGTGGGCATCTGTGTAACTGGACACCAGTCTGGACGAGGCAGGAAAGGAAAGCCACAGAGGGTGGGGGGAAATAAACTTGTTGGGATGTGCTGTTCCCTCTCCAGAGCCCTGGTCCCCAACCTCCCCACCAGAGGACAGTTCCAAGCAGGAGCTTTCTGTGTCTGTCTGTTTAGGCATATTTAATGAAGAAGAGGAGAGGGGAGATGAATACACAAGATAGGTCTCCTGGAAACAATCTTGCTGCGGATGTGTGTTTTCTCACACCTCTGACACTTTGTCCCCCAGACCCCCCATTCTCCCATCCAGAACTGTCAGGCCAACAGGGATCTATTAAGTATGGTGCGAAGTACTGGGAACCACAGACAGGTCTTACTCTCAGGAAGCCTCCATCCTGTCAGGAGAAGACACTGCTAAGGGGGACTGAAGAGAAGGGAGAAGGCTGCCAGGAGCGGAGAGCATGCACCATCAGGAGGAGGCCCTGAAGAGGCATTTCCCTTAAAACAGATTCTGGGAAGCACCGGCCAATCAGAGGGAGGGGCCACAGGGCTGGAGTAAGTGTCCATTCCCCGCCTGGAGCTAAGTCCTTCAACTACTCTGGGCCTGTTCTGAGGCACAATCTCATGGGAGAGAAAAGTCTCACATGTACGTAATCCAGCCTGAAATGATGGCCACCGTTGCTTTTAAGCTTGAGCTAACAGGGTAAACTGGTAAGCCTCCTGAGGCCAGGCACTCCCCCAAATGGCATCGTCAATGTACAGTGGCTGCCTGGCCTGGAGTGGATGCTTGCTGACTCATCAAGTGACAGATAGAACTCGCTTCCACAGGCCTCCGTAAGGAGTGTGTTCTCTCCAAAGCCCAGAGGACAATCTTACAAGCATTCCCATCTTTGGTGGACAGAGAAGTGACTAGATTTCTCTGATCGGAAGGAGTTCTGAGAAAGAAAGAGAGACACACAGAAACAGAGAGTGGGCAGAGCCGACAGCAGGTGGGCAGGACCCCCAGCCCAAAGCTCATTCTGCTCTGACACTCATTGCCAGGTGGAGGCTTGGTGTCTCTGAGTGGCACTCAGAGGTGCCCTAGACTGTAGGTTTCACCCAAATCCAGCCTTCAGTCTCCCCCAGGTTGGCTCAATAAGGGGATGGGACTGATCCGGGCCAGGAGCCCCCCTCCCCACTCCATTCCTGAAGGGGGGTCACAGGGGCTTCCTGTTCCTTTCCCAGGAAATGCATCTCCCCACTTTTAAGATGTCTCAGAAAGGGGTGTCTAGGGGAAAAAAGTGAGGGTGGGGAATAAAGGTTTGTAATGTCCTACCTGAACCACTAAAGAAACAAATGCTTTGGAGTAGAGAGATAGAAAGAATGAGAGAGACAGAGGGGGTGAGGGAGAAGGAGAGAAAAAGATATAGAGATTAAATAAAAGAAAAGAGGATCTAGTTTAATCTCTGGAGGTCTTAGAATGGGAACAGAGCCATCTGTGAAAGCCAGAGCCAGGGGTGACACCAGGCTTTGCCAGGGGTAACTAAAACAGAGCCCACATGTGGAAAGGGAGACGCTCACACGGGGGTGAACTCAGCCTCTGGAGGAGGGAAGAGAGGTGAGTACACTTGGGATAGAGCTAGGGTCCAAGGAAAGTAAACCTTCGGAGATGAACTTTAATACCTGGGGTAACAGTGGTCACCTAAGGTCTCAGGGTCAAAAGAGGGGGCACCAAGTAAGCCTGGGACGCCGAGGGCATCACTTCGCTTTCCTGGACCTCATTATTCCCTGAAAAATGTTTTTAAAAAATATTTAGTTCTGACCTCCCCTGTCCTCAGGCCCCCCCCAGCCCTGACTTCCCCTGTCCTCAGGCCCCCCCCAGCCCTGAACTCCCCTATCCTCAGGCCACCCCAACCCTGACCTCCCCTGTCCTCAGGCTTCCTGTTCTAAAGCCCCTCCAGACCTCTCATTCTCTCTTCTGTTGGTTTTCCCAGATCTGAAACCCCATGTTCCAAGTTTTAAGGGCTTGGAACCCAACAGAATCCTCTTAGAATGAGGCCTCCAACTCAAGAGAACCACTCCGTTCTGGGGAAACCTTCAGTGTGCTGGTGACTGAGGCAGGAAGGCCCTGGTAAAGGGAGGAGTGGGAGGTGAATAAGGAAAGTGATCACAGGAACCCACGAGTCCAGCACTGCCTATCCTGTACCCCCACATCCTGTGACTCATTCTCCAAAAGCTCTCTGAGAGACCACTAAGCCCAGCCCTGCTATTACAAAAACGTCAAACCTGGGGCCTACCACCGTCGTTCCAACTCTCCCAGAGCCAGAAAAGTCGAGGTAGTGTTGGTACTTTTTTGGGGGTGGGGTGGGGGTGGAGTGGGCAGACCCGAGGTGGAGGACATGAGAATGCAAAATGAATTAATTTTTTTGGTACTTCAAAGATCACCAAATTCATCAGTGTGGGTCCTGAGAACTTATCCATGCATTACCAACACTGGGCCAAAATCCTGCTCTATGTGACTAGCATTTTAACACCCATGGAGTCATACACAATGGCCCAAAGAGAAGCTGAAATGAGAAGGTCCAGTCATGTCAACGAACGCAAAACTTTTATTACAATTTGACTTCAAAATAAAATTTTCATCATTTCTATTTTCTTGATTTTATAGATGCTGCATCAAACCATCCCTCACGGTCTTCTTAAATGATGGCCCCTCTCCGGTTAAGGAGAAGCCCCCCCCCACCCCAGGAGGTCACAATGGATGGTTTGCATTCCAGGAGCAGGCAGTCTGCTATGGCACCGAGAAGTCTCTGGACACGGAAGGCAATTCAATCCAATCTGCAATTAAGCCTTGACTGTGTTGAAAGCGTGAGGCTAGGCATTAACTTCCAGAGTCAAAACAAAAAGGGGTTTACATACGACTGATGGTGGCGATAGACAGGTCAATAAATACAAAGAATTTTTAAAGTAATGGGTGGGGGAGCAGAGAGGAGGGAGGGAAAAAGAAAGGAAAAGAAAAAGGAGAGAAAGGGAGAGGAAGGAAAGAGGGAAGGGGAGAGAGAGTATGAAAAGAAGGGGGGGTGGGAAAGTGGCAGAGGAACGTGTGCATGTAAATGCTTCTGTAAAATGTAAAAGTTGTTCAGAGAAAGGAGGCCACACAGGGAAGAGGAAAAAAGCTCAGCCTGAAGTCCTGGGTTCAATCTCATCTCTGCTGGAAGAGTCAAGGAATGACTTTGACCATGTCAATTAGGCTCTGCCTCAGCTAACTGCTGCATGAAATGAGACAGACGGGCCAATTGCCTCTCCTGTACTTTTCAAGGCCTCAGTAGTGTGAGCCTATGACCTGGGCTCTCATTCCATCACCAACATTGAGTATAAATGCTTGGGGGGGAAGTCACCCTCCTCACGCTGCGAACCTTAGCTTCTCTATAAAATGAAAGTTTCAGACCAGATGAAAAGACTAATCAAAAAAGCATTTATTAAATACTTTCTACAGGCCTACACACCTGGAACACTGGAGATACAAACACAGAAAATGGAGTAATTTCTACCCTCATGCAGCTTACATTCATAGGGCAACACCGCCATGTTTCACTTGAGGGCCTGAGGGTCTATGCCTCATGATCTCTGGATTGTGCCAGAGGAGACACTTCACATCTATGAGGAGAGGCTGGCAGGGACCTGTCCATCTGAAGGTCAGCTCTGCTCCCTCCCCATTCCCTCTGGTTCTGCCCCTGGATTCAGGACCCTTCCAAGGCACAGCAGGCCCTCCTCTCCCAAACACTTCCCAGGAAGCTGGCTTTGGGATCCGTGGGCTCCAGATGGCTCAGAGAAATGCCTCAAGAGAGGGAGGAGAAGGAGGTCTTGCCAGCAGCGCCTCTGCCAGGGACATGTGTGTTTGGGGAAGAGCATGTTATTTCAGTCAACTCCTCCCCCCAATCCTGGCACCTGCCAACTGGAGGCTAAGAGAGACCCCAACCTCACCCTCGCAACAACAACTAGCCTGGGGGCTGTCCCAAGGACACGGCTGCCTCCTCCAGTCAACTGATGAGACCAGAATAGCTCCTGTGTGATGCCCCTGCCAGGCCTGATCTTACATGTCCTAAGGCTCCTTGCAGGGATACAAGTCTCCATTCTGGGGGCCCTCTCAGCCCTAACATTCCGCGACCTCAGGCCCACTTCCAGGTCTAACGTTTGCTGCTCCAAGTGCCCTTGGGGTTCCAACATTCTAAGTTCTAAAGCCTGTTCCAGCTCACTTCTAAGCAAGGGCCCTCACAGAGAGGGAAACAAGGTTCTTGGGAAGTGAAGGGATTTGCCCAAGGTAACACAGGAGTGAGTGTCAGACCAAATGGATCCTGCTTCCCCACGCTACATCACTACTTTGTGTCTGTGGGTCTCAGCTGCCTCGCTCTAGGGCCAAGGGGTTATAAACCAGGGAACTCCAGGCCAATGGACATACTGAATAAAAAGCAGGGGGGAAGGGCTTGGGACAAAAGAAGCAATGAGGCCCTTCACAATCTCCCTGCTCTGGGAGGCCCACTACATGCCCAACATGGTCAGCGCCCGCCGTGCCCAAGGCCTTGTCTGGCATCCATTCTTCTGCTTATTCGCCCAGAGCCCAGGGCTCTGCTACCAAGATCCTTTGTCTGCACACAGGCCTGTGATTCAGCGTCGAGAGGAACACACACAGAAGACTCTGAACCAAGCCAGGCTGGCTGCTACCACCTGGGGGTTCCTGGGGGAACAATCTGGGCCAGGAGACAAAGACTGGGAACAGACTGGACTGGAGTCCTCAGGCCGAGGGATGCCGAGGGATGTCAGCAAACCAGGCAAAAGGCTGGATTCTGCTTTTGGCAGAGCCTCCAACCCTCACCTGGGGCTGCCCTGGAGCAGGGGAAGTTTCCTTCTGTGTTTCTCCCTTAGGAAAATGAAGGGGGTGGGTCGCTAAGGTCTGTCCTCTGGTCTAGGGTCCAAGGGATAGATTCTGATGCACCATGGATTCACTGAGAATGCTCACCTCCCCTTCATAATCCAAAACACAGCAAGGAGTGGCATATTGAGGATTTTATAGATTTATACAGATAATAAACACATACACACATATATAGTGTTACATCTATATATACACATATATACTATATATAATATATAGTATGTATCACATGTATGTCAAATCTCATCGCTAGCTATCTCCCCACACACATAGAGATAGAATTCTATTTCCTAACAGAGCTTTCGGCCAATTCCCTCCCCACCCAACCATCTGGGGCTCAAAGAGAAGGTGTCAAATTGATCTCCAGTGCTGGATTGGAAGCATTTCCCCCCTTAAATTCCCTTAACAGAGAGGGTGCTTGAACCAATTCTCTTCTAACTGAGGCCCCAAGCCACCCAGCTAGAGTTAAAATGCTTCCTATCTACACCCCTTAAGAGAGGGCGAGGAGGTGAGAGCCTCCTCTCTGCCCCAGGGGACTTATGAGAAATAATCCTGGAGGCAGGGAGTGGCAGCCTCTTCTCCTCCCAAGGTCTCTTTCAAAGAGAGAAGCAGTCATTTCAAGATGGTGCAGGGCTGAGGACTTCTGAGGGGAGGAGGGCATGAAGAACCTTCATTCTGTGCCCATGCAGCATTTCCTGAGCGGCCTATTCTGCAGATGCCAGGTGGCTGCTGGGCACTGGGGATTCAGAGATAGAAATAACTGAGACAAAAACCTCCAAATGGAAGTGAAGGCCCGGTCCTTAAGGAAGAGGAGGTCCTGCAGACTCTTCTAGTCTCAAGTATTACTAACCCCAGGGATGCTCCTTGTAGGAGGCATTTGAGGAGGCCAGGAGAGAAGTAGAGGGAGATGGGAGCTGACAGGTGAGTCACAAGAGGCCAGAGTTCTAAGAATATATGACTCTATGACCCTTAGGTCCAGACTTCCATGAAAACAAAGCCACAAAGATCACAGAACTGTCGGGTATCTGGTTAAGGGAAAATCCCAGAGGGGATCTTCCAGCGAGTGGATGGCCCCACTCAAAAGATCTGTGTGGGATTCAAATGTCAGAACTTTCTGTCTCATTTCACAAAGGAGAGATGCCAGGTCTGGGGAGGGGTGCTGAGCAGCCTAAGGGCACTCGGTTACATCTAGCCACCTCGCTCAAACACATGCTCACACTGGCTCTGGACAGGTCTTCTCAAATTTCAGAACAAGTGCTCTCCAAACCACCCCGCATAAGGCCTTTGTACTGAAAGATCAATTTGCAGCATCCAGATTCTCCGTAGATTCCCATGAGGCCTCCTGCCGATCAATACACACAAATCAGTTGTACCTGAGTCATATCAGGGAGCTTGGCAAGCCCTGGTGACAATTTCCTGCCTCCAAAGGTCTCAAGAACCAATCTGGCTTAGAAGATGGTACCAGGAGGTGGGGACGTCCATCCACTGGCTCAGTGGGAGGTGGGGAGGGGGAGAAGGGCAATTGTTCCTTCTATCTAATCACCTGCACCTTTGTAAGATGTCCGGGTTGTTCAATATCCCTTCCAACTCTGACATGCCATGTTCTGATGTTCCAAGGTCCCTCCAAGTTCTTAAGCCTCTGGTTATTAAAAGTGCTGCCAGTTCAGATACTCTGTTCTAAAGTCGCATCTAACTCTATGGTCCAAAGCCTCCTATGAGTTCTAACATTCTAAGTTCTAAGGTTCCTCTCCAGCTCAGACTTTCAGAAGTTTCAAGGTCCTATTCTGGATCTGACGTTTTGTAATAATGTGATTACAGATATTTATAACATAGGCTTTCAGAATGAGAGATTTTCCTCCTGAAAGTCACTGTTCTGACAGCAAAGGAAGAAATGGTACCTGGGCCATATCCCCTAAAGGTCAGGGGTGTAACAGCAGCTGAGGATACCAGATGGAAGAGACCTTGGCCTCCCCTCATCACAGCTCCAGAAGGGAGTCCCCAATGGCTGGCTAGCATGACCTTCACTTTACAGGTAAGGAAACAAGAGACTCAAAATGGTGCAGGGACGGGCCAAAGGTCACCAGGGAGTCGCTGAAAAACCCGCTTTCTCATCAGTCACCAGGCTACCCACAGCATGACCCTAAAGAGTTCCCAAGTCTGGCACCTGGACAGACACTTGTCAAGGTTTGGTACTTCCAACTAGCCAAAGCAGGGAGAGAGGAGAAGGAGGCAGGAAGGAAGGCTGTGTAGCTCTGCTCTGCCTGACCTTCCTGTGGGTTCAGGACATAAAAGAATGTTAAATTTTTCTTTGTATGTGCAGCACTTTGTCCAATGCTGGTAGAGATACCATGGCTAACAAACGCTTATCGCAATTAAATCAGATGTCCAACTCCACTCCTCAAAGGATGATAAGAATTCTATTTTTCTCCAACTGAAAATACTCGAAAAAGACCCACAACTTTTCCTCCCTCTTTGGGGACCTTTAGGACAACTTATGTTCCTGTAAAGATCTAGACCATGAGATGTGGAGGAGAAAAGAAACGGACGTGGCTAAAACCCTGACTAGCTCACAGCTTCTTTCCAGCCTGGGTTTCCATACCTGGAAAAAACGGACCTCTTCTAATTCTAACCTCTATCTCCCGCTCCCCCGCAATTAATTCTCCCTCTGTAATCCAGTCCAAAGGACCCTCAAGGAAATTTCCTCCCCAAGAGGGTTTTTCCAGAAGAAAGTTGAACTCAATTCGGCAAACATCTGCCAAGATCCTGTAATCAGAAGTGTACTGGATCAAGTGGATTTAAAAAAGAAACTGAAACACAAGAGTTCCGTCTCTAGAGAGGCTCACGTTCTACTAGGGACACACTTGTCCCAGGAAGTCAAAGCATGAAGTACATAGAAAGTAACTGGATGGGGCTCAGGGTGTAAAAGGGCACCCCCTCTTAAGGGCCTTTACAAGATTCTGGGGACCCTGGAGTGGAATGCCCCCAAGGCATGGGGGAGAGCTTTCAGAGGTATAAAAGGGATAGAAGGTTTGTGGGGGGTAGCACAGAACCAAATAATCACCTTGGACTTGGCAGGCACCATGCTGGGGAAAGCACACTACAAATCTAAGCAACCTGGCTTCAGGCAGCTTCTACTCAACAGGTAAAAGCTGGGAAGGACCTATGGGCACATGCCGGCCAATCTGTGGTCCAGTGACCTTTCCCTTCCTAAACCTCGGTTTATACCTCTGTAAAAATAATGATGAGACTACCATAGGCTCAAAGGCACCTCTTTGTAGCCATGAACTCTTGACCCTCCTAACATTCCCTTGATGTGGGGTACAGAAGAGCTCCTCTTCCCATGACAGCTGGCCCAGGGAAGGCCAGAGCCAACACCAGGAGCCTCTCCACAAAAGGAGCTATGTGAGATGAATGTGTTCCCTCCAAGGTAACAGGCAGGAAGACCAAGGACCAGAAATGCTGGAAGGGGCTGGGAGGCCCTCCTAGCCTGCCTTATGCCTAGTCTCTGGCACTGCCTCAATCTACCCTCTGTGTCATGGGAAGTCCACAGTTGTTTCCATGCTGTCACCCCCATTAGAACATGAGTTCCTTGGGCGTAGGGGGATTATTTTTGCCCTTTTTATATTCTCAGTGCTGGCACACAGTAAGAGCCTAATAAATGCTTATTGCTTGACTGGTTCAATATAAATACTTTTTCTGTCACTGAGGAGAAAACTAAGACTTGGGAGAAATTAAATGGAGGCAGATCTTGGTGCAAGATCAAGAGGAAACATCCCTAAAACAGGAGCCACTCTCCAAAGGAAGGTGGACTCAAGATCTCCAATTCAGAGCTGGAAGAGGTCTTCCCACTGGACAGCCTTTCCAATACCTTCACTTGGCAGATAACAGCACAGCCCCAGAGGAGCTAAGGGACTCGCCCACAGTGATGTAGCACTAGTGGCTGAAGCAGAATCCGAATCCAGGTCCTTGGAATTCTATACCCAGAAAAGAGCTTCCTAAGGTTGACTCACATAACCACTGAGGAACAATCCAACCCCAGCATTTTAGGATTCCAAAAGAAAAAAAAAACAGGGAAAATTGGGAGAGGGGGACAGCATTGTCAGGGAAATGAAGCTTTTCTTTTTCTTTTTGAAGAAAATACTCGGCTGGTGGAGAGGATTCTGGGCCTGCTAGACCAGTGACTCACTCATCAAATCTTGCTGTCTGCACATTGAGACACCGAATCTCCAGCCTCAAGGGTGCCCAGGGGACAATATTAAGCCTCTCAGGATCCCTGGGGTCCCACATCTTGTGATGTGCATGGATGCCCATGGAAAGAGGCCACAGTCTTACCAGCACCAACACAGGATCAGAATACCTGCTACTCTACAGGGAAACAGAAAGGGGTATCCCTTGGAATCTAGCCCCAGGCCCTGGGCAACTCACAGAATGTAAACGTGAGAAGCTTCCCTAGAATATATGATGTCAGAGCTTCCAGGATCCACCTAACTGGTAAAGTCAGAGCTGGGAGGAGCCTTAGAACAACAGAGAATATCAGAATAGAAGAACCTTGAAGGTCCATCTAGGCCAGGGGGCCGAGGCTGGCCTTTGAGCTACGAGTGTTTTATACAACTAGTTTAAAGTGTAGCTTGCTTATAAGCCTCTCCCCATCTAGGTAAACCCCATCATTTTACAGATGGGGAAACTGAGGCTTGCAGAGGAAGTTACCTGCTGCGATACATTCAATGCATGTTAATTATGTACCTATTACGAACAAGGTGACGTAAGACTCAATCTCTTGCCTTCTAAGGTTAAGGCAGAAACCCAAAGCAGAAATGCCTATTTTAAGAAAACATCCAAACAGGGTGCTGGAGGGATGAGAATGGAGAAGGGAGGCAGGGCCGTCTTCAAAGGGAATTTCATTTGGGGGTGGGGAGGAGCTCCCACTTTCCAAGGCAGGGCCTAGGCCAGGGCAGGAGAGTAGGCTGACTCGGCAGGAATGCAGAAAGTGCAAAGAGGAGTCCAATCAAGCAGGGGTTAGATAAAAATCTAACAGGCCCTGGGGTCCAGAGGCAGGAGGCCAGGAGAAGAGATTCCCACGAGTAAATAAAAAACAAATAGAAGGCAATTTGGGGGAGGGAGCAGAAGGATAAGGAAAAAGTTCAAGGAGAAAGTAGGATGTGGGATGAGCCCTGAGCTAAGCTATGGATTCACCGAAGGAGAATGAATGAGGGAGTGCATTCCAGGCAGGAGGGACGACATCAGGGGCCTTGAAGGCCAGTATCAGGAGTCCAGGCCCGTTTTGGAGAGTAATGGGTCAGTCACCCTGAATTTATGAAGGACCAGATCCAACAGCACTGGCAGCTGCCTGAAGGAGAGCTCAACCAGAGAAAGGTAATGGCAGCCCAGGTAAGCGGGGATGGCAGCTGATGGGTGCAGAAGGAGAGAGGACAAGCAGGTAGCGGCCTCACTGTTGGAAACAGCTCCCTCCCCACCAGACCTGAGCCTGGAAACAGGATGCCACTAACTAGCTTCTCTAGGAGAGAAAACAATAAGAAGAATCAATACTGGGGGGTATCAGAACCATGGCAGACATACCCAGGAAGCGCTTGCTTTGGCTGGAATCCCTAGAATAGGGAATATGTGTGTGGGGGCTGGGGCTGGGAGCAAATCCAAGGAAACCTGTTCCTCCAGTGTGGCCAGATGCCACTGGGGCTCTGGAATTAGGACCAGGCATTCCACTTATCCTGGCAAGAGCCCCGTTTGGGAGCCCTCATCTTCTCTACTGTCCTGTCCCATCCTGCCCGCCCTTACCCTGCCTCGACAGGTAGGATGGGAGTGTTCACATCTCTTGCCCAAAGCCATGGACTCAGGTAGGCAGAAGCCCTCGTTGAGGCTGATAGACCCCAGTGGCTCTGGGAAACCAGACATCTGGGGCTGGAAGGGACTTCAGAGATGGTTTGGTCAAACTCCCACAGTTTGCAAATGAGGAAACTGAGGCCTAGGGAGATCATGCCTGGTCCAAGGTTACACAAACAAGGAAGTAAGCACCAGAACTGGGATCTGAATTCAGGACCTGTAATTCCCGGCTCCTGGGAGAGCGCTAAGCATTTAGTACACGTCTACTATGTGCCAGGTACCATGCTAAGTGCTTGTAGTCCGGACAGACAAGTGGACAAGTCTGTCTGTCTCTCTCCTTTTTTTCCTTCTCTGTCTCACTTTGCTTTTTCATTTTCCAAAAAACAAAACACAAGAAAGAAATCCATGTATTTAGTCTGACCATAAGGGAAGCTGAAAGAAATTCAAGCAGGCACAGAGCAGTTGAGGCCTTTCTCATTCACTGTGAGAGGAGATCTGGGAGACTGAAAGTTCAGAGGGTGGGGGGTTGACAGCTTCTCAGCTGTATGGTGACAGTTATCACTTCACATCTCCGGGACACGGCTTCCTCATCCTTAAGACAAGGATGATACATACATGCTCAATCTGTGGGCTGGCTGAGACCCAATGAGAAGAGAGAAGAAGTGCTTTGTAACCAGGAAGCCTCATTGGAATACTGGTAAGGAAAATCAGAGCCCTGCTGGATGGAAGACCAGATCCGTAAGATCACGCATCTTACCCAGTGGGGTACTGGGGTAAGAACAGAGAGGCTAAGAGTTTGGGAACTGAATTCTAATGGAAAGCAGTGTCCTGACTTCAGAAACGCATGAATCTTGACAGAGAGGGAAGACCTGGGGAGAGTCTAGGGAAAACACACTGCAGCTCAGAAAGAAGGGGCGGCAGGACCGATCCTGAGGCCCCTTCCAGCCGGAATCTGTCCTCCTGGCAATGCCCAATCCAACCCAGCAGCACGCACTAAAGACACCAACGTTTTGGAAACAACTGTACAAGAAATGTCTGGAGACCAGTCAGTGGCTCCTATGTTCCTAGTAATAATCTCCATATACAGCCGGTGTACTCAGTGCGAGTTGTATGAGAGGCCCATGAAGATCTGGCGTCCAGATCCAGGTCTGCCAGTAAGAGCTCACATTTAAAGAGTGCCTTTAAAGTCTTGGAGAAGCAATATTGTCCTCCTTTGTAAGATGAGGGAACTCGGATGATGTCTGAAGTTTCCTCCAGAAAATCCTGTGTTCTAGAGTCCCTCCAGCTCTGACCATTCTAGGTCCTAGGTTCCTTTACAGAGACCTGTTGGGATATTTTATGTCCTTTTTGCTAGGGGGTATACAACATGGGACTTGGAATCAGGAATACCTGCGTTTGAATTAGTCTGAGACATAGTAGCTGTGTGGCCCTGAGCAAGTCGTGCAATGGGTCTCAGTTTCCTCATCTATAAAATGGGATAACAGCAGCACCTACCTCCCAGGATTCTTGTGAGGATCAAATGAGTTATGTGAAAAAGGCTTTTCAACCTTAAAATGCTTATATAAATAAATTATTATTACATGTTCCCTTCAGATTGTGACATTACCTCTTCTGTGACCCCTCCCAGCTCTGACCTTCCCTGTTCTAAGACCCTCCTCTACATTCTCTGTTCTAAGGACCCTCTCAGCTCTGACATTTTGTGTTTTAAACATTCTCAGGGTGCAAGGTCCTTTCCATCATTTTATGCCTCTGTTTACATCCCATCACCCAAGACTCTGGCTTCCCAATTTCAAGGGTTGGGGGAAAAGTGGCCCAAGGGCAGTGATCAGTTTCTGGAGAGCGACCATGTCGATCCTGCAGAGCGGGTTGCTGGATCCGGATGGGAAGCACAATGAGACAAACAGTCAGACTCCACATTCCATCAATTCTGGGAGCTGTAGTTACCATTGGGGTGGGGTGGGGGGAATAGGAGAGAAGAAAGCCAACCACTGGCATCTGTCTGATTTACAGAAAGGGTCATTGTTGCATTGTATTCAGAAGCCTTTCGGGAAAACACTAGTATTTGAGCAGTAGATTAATAGGGGGGTAGTTAATGGAGTGTCGATATTTCCTGCCTCAAATTTTTTGAAAAGTTTTGTGTCTTGAGTCGAAGTCTGGGGGATGTGCCGTGATTTAGCACTGCTGGCACCTGAGAACAAATGTCACCAGCCCATCAGTAAATCTGCTAAATGAGGTGGTTTCTGGAGGGCGATTTTCAAGATATATAGCTGAGCAGTTGCCAGATTTCCCCGAGAGCTAGGCCCCAAACTTGGAGGCAACAGAGCCGAGAGAAGAAGCTGGCTCGATTCACCAAATCCGGCAAGGTGGAGAGAGAGAGAGAGAGAGAGAGGACACATGCCAAGGCTCTGGGGCAGTACAGGTTAGGGGAAACAGGCTGTTTTCACAATGAGGCAGCTGATGGTGCAATGGACAGTGAAATAGGCCTGAAGTCAGGAGGTTGTTGTGTGGTTCAGTCCTTTCAATTGTGTCCGACTTTCCAGGACCCCCTCTGGGGTTCTCTTGGCAAAAATATTGGAGGGATTTGCCATTTTCTTCTCCAGCTCATTTGACAGATGAGGAAACTGAGGCAGGCATCTGTTAGGTGAGTAGCCTACATGCAGCTAATAAGTACCTGAGGCCAGATCTGAATTCAGGAAGATAGGCCTTCCTAACTCCAGGCCCAGTTCTCCATCATAAGATGCACCTCTCATACCTGCCCCCTGCAGACAACCAGCTAGTAGTCTTATGGGATGGGTCACACCAAATCCCATCCAGGAGCAAAGGTTCTGGGAGGGTAGCCCATCCGGGACCCACATCCCTTTCTCCTCCCAAGATTAAACATTCCCCTGGCAAGTTTCAGACCAAGGGTAGGATCAATTCCAAAGCCATCATTTCCTGTTCCCTGGATTCATTCAATTAGATTAGTGGATATCCTGTATCCCCCATAGCCCAGCTTTCACTATTCATTTTCTCTGTAGGGATTGCTTCTCCGTCAAGACTCCAGGCTGGATCTCCACGGACAGGAGCGGCTGGCTACCTTGGAGAGCGGCTGCCCTCCTGTCTAAACCTCACCTGAGATCCTGTCAATGAGCAGAGGGGCTTCAACAAGGCTATGGGAGTGGTTCCAGGAATCTGATCTAATTTGGATATATGCATAGGACACATTTTGTTGGAGGGCAGGCTTTAACAATAAACCATTCCTTCTACTGAATTGAATGCTTTTAAAAAAATCCAAACTCTCATCTTCCAGACAGTCCTTCTGAAAGTCAGCCTGTGTCTTCTAAGAGCACCTCCATCAAGAATGCCTCTTCAGATAACACAGCCCTTGGAAGAAGGGTGCTAAGAAGGGTGAGGGAATCCAACCACCCTCATTTTACAGAGGAGGAAACTGAGCTGAGAAAGGCTAAGCGCATTGCCCAGGGTCACAAAGTTAGGTCAGGATTCAAACTCAGATATTCAGGACTTCAAATTCAGCACTGGATCCCTAACACCACTGGCCTGCTTAGATAACTGTAGTAAGCCCTGGCATATTTGATCTGACTTTAGCCCCCTACTCTTTCTAACAGCCAGGACTAGCTTTGCCTCCTTTGGAGTAGCTGTCTTCAATGACCTCTGTTTACCTGGATCTAGCTACTCTCAACAGCAGGTCCCCAAGGCTATCCTTGGCTAAAGTTAACTCCCAGGCTGGTTTGCACAAAGGCCAGAGGCTTCTATCTTTTGCCCTATTCCTCCAGAATAAAAAGGCTCTAAATTGTAGGGGAGAGAAGAAAGGAGAGGGGAATTTTCAAATCTCTTCTAGGCTCAAGGTGATCACGAAGGACAATTACATTCTCTTATCAAAACAATTAGCCATCCCTGAAACCTTACACAGGGCCAAGGGTGGGGAGAAGAACCCAGCAGTCTGAGGTGCCCACTGCCTAGGGCAAGATCCTAAAGGGGAGGTCTGGGGGCCTTCGGAGTCCTTCTTTCTGAAGATTTTACCCTTTTTAATGAGGGTTATGGTAATACTCAGCTGCCCCTAAGTCACCCCCTCCACTCCCCCACAGTGGGTAATTTCATTAGATAATGTTTAGTATTCTAAGCTTTTCCATCATTCATGGCTGTCTATCCCCCTTCTCTCCCCATCTGTAAACAGGCTCTGGGATTCCGTATCATTTGTCTCCATCTTCATCCCACCCCCCCTTCTGGAAAACACACAGGGATTAGCCAGAAGGCCCTTTGGAAACATAATCCCAAATGGCCCAGCCTCCTTGAGGCCACAAAACCCAGGAGGGACTGCCCAGAAGAGACCCTGAAGTTGTTCCCTTTGGCTTTGTCTGGAGAACCCGGGGTGGAGGGGGGGGGGGCAATGAATGACTTTCATGGAGGGAGTACATCACGGATGGCTGAGCACAGCAATTTCCAGGGTAAGTGGGAGTGGAGGGGTGGGAGCCACTCTCGGAGGCCCATCCCCAAACCCCACACTCAAAGAGAATCTGTCCTGCCTGCTCTACTCCATTTTGGTCAAGCCCCCTTCTCCGAGGCTTCGGCCCCTGCCATCTCGTTCAGCGGCCCAGGGCCCGACGTCCATCCATCAGCCAGAATGTGCTGACCACAAGACCAACGGGAGCCGGATTTCAGATCAATGGAGCACTGGGCATAAATAAAGAACTGACCAACCACCCCCTCCCCCGGCCACCAAATCTCTCCTCTGTCTTTTTAAGACGGCACTGCAGCTGCCAGGGCCTTGGTATGCATCGAGAGAGAGAGAAAATAGGTAATTCTACTTTCTGAGTCACGTCAATTATGACATGATGATAAGAAACATTTTCTATGAATTTTTAAGTACGAGTAATCCAGTTCTGCACTTGTCCTATGGAGGGGTGGGGGCAGCAGGCGCTGGGGCTGGAGGGGGCCCTGGGCTTATTTTCATCCCAGACAAGCCAGAAGCTACCACTCGGCACCCTGAGCAGTTTCCTGCTTCCTTCTCATCTGTTCCCCCCCCCAAGCCCTACGCTGCTCCCCGACATCCTCCCTCATCCTCCCTGTTTCAGCCTGGCTTTGAAGCCCCATTCTGCGTCTTCAATGAAGCGGTTGTCCTTTAAGGCACATTTAAATGCAAACTACTTCTATATACCAAATATAGTTCTCCAAGCCGGCATTTATTTTTAAACATGGAGAATAAGAGTCTCCCATAATAAGGCTCGAGATAAATGTTGTGATTTTCAAAATGCTTTTTAGAAAGGGGGGAGGAGGAGGAAAATGAAACAAAATAAAGAGGTGGGGAAAGAGAAAGCCTCCAGCTTGGAGGCTGGACCATCTCAACAGGAAGGGGTAGGGCTCGACCTATCCACCTGAAGTCTCTGCTCTGTTCTCTTAATTCAATACGACGGGAACGGACAGCTCTTTTGCCTCTTGCCCACTCCAGGCATACAGGGTGAGCTGGGTCACATTGCATGGGGGACCGCTGGCCCTAATAAGCCATCCCACAAGAGATCAGAGTCTTAAAGAATGCTCAGGCACCGGAAACTGAAGAGTCAGGCCTCCCTTGAGAACAGGGGGCAGAGACACAAGAACTTTGCCTGGGAAATCGAATGGTCAAGAGTCCTGTGTTCCAATACCAGACTGGCACTGATAATTTGAGGGAGCTTTCTTCATCTATAAAACAAGGGGGACAAGACAAATCCAGAAGGTCCCTGTGAAACTCATGTTCTAGAAGAAGTCACTAAATAGAACTTCTCCTTTTTCCAGGAAAGGCCCAATGATAAGAGACCCCTTCTAGTTCTGAAATTAAGTGTTCTTGGGACCTTCTCACACCTACTGCTCGGTGTGCTAAGGTCCCAATGAGCTCAGTTCTGTTTTCTCTGGCTGTAATGCTGTTTGTTCTAAGGTCCTTCCCAGCTCAATGTTCTAGGACACGCCTAACATTGTGTTCTGACAATCTAGGTTCTCAGATCCCTACCATCTTTAACATGCTCTGTCATAAAATCCCTCTAAGCTCTGACAGGGCTCAATTCTCTCAGATGCATTCAGGAAGGGAAAGAAGGGTTCTCCATTGCCTCTACCATGAGATTGCTTTTTGGCTAAAAGTTAGGCATTTCTTTGCCCAGGAGACCCGGCCCTCTTCTATAAAAGCCCTGTGCTAGATCAGTTTGTGACTAGAACTTGGGTCTTCTCTAGGGTCTGGGGGATGAAAAGTAGGAGGCTTGGTCAGGGTCAGGGTTCCCATCCAAGCTGTCCAGTAACTGTTATCAGACCTGCAGGAAAAGCTAAAGTCTTCTGCTCTCCTAAGGGCGTGGCAGCTATGTCCTGTCTCCCCTGCCGTCATGCCATCCATAGCTACTCACACCAGGAGTCAATGGCCAATGGCTACCCCTTCATCACAGTAATTCAAGCTCTGCTCTTGCAGCAGGGATTCTTACCCTAGGTTCATCTCACCTGTTTGTTCAACAATGATTAACAGCTATGTTTCAATAAAGAATTATTTTCCTTTGTATTTAATCCCACACGTTTTAGGCATTTAAAAACACAATTCAGAGAATTTGGAATTCACCACAACGCCCACAGTCCACAATACAAAAACTGTCAGGCACCCCTGTTCTAAGACCAGACTGTGGGGAAGTTCCAACAGAGGAAATAAATGACAGGTGGTTCTGAGTCGTTTGACCCATTCAGATAAAGCCAGCTGGGGGGGCTCCTGAAGCCAGAAGACCCAGACTCAAGTCTTGCTTCTATCATGGACAGGCTGTGTGCCTCTCTCTAAGACTTCTGTTTTCAGAGGTACTATTGGTGCAGCTGGCACCCAGTAGGCACTGAAAGTGGATGTGGCTGACACACAGTAGGTGATAAAGAAATGTCTGCTGACTGATTGGTTGGGAAAAGGAGTTTTTTCCTAGAGGAACTTCCTGATGAAAACTACCATAATCAATCATCCAAACATGAAGATGAGAACAGGATGATCATCACCATCAAAATGAACAGACATTACCAAATATTTCTGCCAAAGGTTCCTTCACCTCCCCACAGCCCTGTGGCGTGACCCCTACACCTTGATCCACATACGAGGACATGGAAATTCAGAGACTTCGGACCAGAGAATTAAATCCAGGACAGAAAATAATCACATGTAAGAAAAAACCTATAAAGAGCACATGAAGATGGGCAAAGTGCTTACAAATAAATTCTCATTTCACTCTCCCGCAAACTCCGGGAAGTAGGTGCTATTACTATCTGTCTTCTACCAATGGGAAACTGAGACCAACAGGGAAAGGGATTTTTGTGAAGTGCTCAGGGCCCTTCTAACTCCAGATCCAGGGCTCTCTATTCAAGTAATCCTGGAAGACCCTGGTCAGGTCAGACGTGTGTGTGTGCATGTGCGTGTGTGCGAGCATGTGCGTGTGTGTGCATGTGTGTGTGCGTGTGTGTGTGTGTGTGTGTGTGTGTGTGTGACATCAAGCTCTTACCAGCCAAATCCCTGGGACTACCATCTGAATGCAAGGCACATCACTGCCCACCCATCCTGGTTCTAAGTGGGAGGGGAAAGATGTTATAAAGAAAAAACCCCACACAATAAAAACCTAAATATGAATGCTGTATGTATATATGTTTAAAAATAAAGGGAAAAGTGCCAGGCCAGAGTCCATTAAAAGGATGGTGTGACTGACATGCTTCTCACTCTTAAATGAAAGCCCCACCCCCTCCTCCCCACCGAAGAAAGCCTGCCAGACAAGCGAGCTGGCAGGGACAAAAACCACTTCCCTCCCTCCTTCCCTCAGCTAAACAGGCCATGGATCACACACAGCTCGGTGGGAACGAATTCCAGGCTCCTGGAAAATCAATAGGGAGTTATGGCCAGGGAGGAGGGGGGAGGAGAGCTACAGGAAAGCAGGGTCTCTGTCTGAAGCCCCAGGGACACCCCAGGCAATGCACATGTCCCATTGTGGCTGGCCTCCCCCTGCTTCTGCTCGACCCTGGGACTCTGGCTGCCAGGCCCTACCAAAGACCCAGTCTAGACTCCTCCCTGACACCAACTCCCAGCTGGTGAAATAAGCATGGGGCTGGGGGAGGGGGAATCCAAGACACCAGGCTCTCCCTGCCCCCAAGTTCCCTCAAGTCCATCCCAGGACCAGGACTTCATCCTTCCCTAATCCTAGTCTGGGGGAGGGGGGTCCAAAGGGCCTGGTGGCCCCAGCTGTAACGCCCCTCTCCCCCAGGGGACCTGGAGAAGAAGTCTCCAGATGTGCACAACAGCCCCTAGCAGGAGGGCTGGGCCCTTTGTCAGCCCCATGCCCTCTCCTCTCAAGCTGGGAAATCTGTTCCGAAGGCTTTGTTGGGGGCAGAGCTGAGCACTGCTACTGCTGTGAGAGCAAAGAAAACAGAGACTTCTCTGAGCAGATGCAAGTTCGACCACGGTGGTAGCAGAGGCCAGGATCAGCCCTTTAGGAGGGAGCTCCAAAGAGAGCCTGTCCCTGGCTCAGTCATTCCTTGGGAAGCCCCTGTGGCCCACCAGAGCCTCCCTAGGATGGGGGCAACCCTCTCCTCTCCCAAGGTTACTTGGAGGAAGGTGTTGGTGGAGGATCAAAGATTTCAGTGGGAAGATAGATCCGAGTTTGTGAGTGCCAGGTCCAGGTCCGAGGCCCGGCCCAATCATCCATATGCACCCTTTGGTGAGTCACCGACTCCTGGCTCCCCAACTTTTCCATCAAGAAAATGAAACAAGCAGAGAGAAACTCAGGAGACCTGCACAAGCAGTTTGGTTCCTGTCATGTTAAACTGAACATAACATTTCAAAATCCCAACCACACATCATGTCTGACATGCAGTTTTCAAGGCCTTTCCAGTACTAACATTCTTATGTTCTAAGGTTTCTCCCACTATAGCTGTGCCACTTTCTGCACCACAATACCAGCTGTGATGTCCCCTGTTCTCAGGCCCCTCCCAGCCCTGACATTCCCTGTTCTAAGCTCCATCCCAGGCCCAACATTCTCTAAGGCCCCTCCCAATTCTGATACCCCCTGATTCAAGACACTCCCATTTCTGACAGTCGCTGTTTTTCCAGCTACAGCATTCTGTGCTCCAAGGACACCTATGTAGCTCCACCATCCCCAAGGCCAAGCACACAGTAGGTAGTTAATGAATCCTTATTGACTGGATCTTTCACCTCCAACATTCTGCTGTTCTGAGGTTCCATCCAAGTGAAACATTCTAAAGCCATAGCCAGGTCTGAGCTCTCCCATGCCGACACAATGGCCTTCGATGCCCTCAGAAGATGAGGAAGGAGAGGTGGGAAGTACAGCTGTCTCTTCAGTAAACGAAGCAGGGCTTTTCCAGAGCGGCTCTGGCTAGCTGAAAGGGAACCCAACACCCAGGAAAGAGGAGCATGCCAAGGCTGTGACAGCCCGGGGCTTCCCTCTCCCATCTCGATAAAAAGTGCTATCAAATTCGTCCTGGAATGCACCCGGCCTCCATGACCTCAAAGGCTGTCCCAGATTCATAATCAACCCACCTAGACAGTGTCCAGAAGGTGAGAAAGTGAAACCCCAGCCTGAGTTTAGCACCCTATGGCAGGTGCCGCTGGTTGTGGGGGGGCAGGGAGGAGTGAGTGACACGGGCACCAGAGAGGTCAGAAGCGAAACCAGGGACAAGTACAAACTGGCTCAGACACACAGACACAGCCTCGTAAGAGTCTCCAAAGTGCTTAACACCAATCAATGCTTACCACAGCACCTGGCACACAGTAGGGACTTAATATATGTTTACTGACTGACTGATCACCCCCAGCACTTCTTGCTGGCAGAACATACGTGATGATGTTTTTTTTAAAATCTGGACTTCCAGTGCACAAATTCCACCAGGTCATATTGGTGACTCCTAGGTAATACAGTCATCTTCCATTTGAATTGGGGAAGGGGGATGTAGGGGGAATGGAGCATAATTCATTAACTGACTTCCCAATGGTCACAACTCTTATGGGTTAGTGGGACAATCTGAATCTGGGACTTCCTGACTCAAAGGCAGTCCTCTAGAGTGACCTAGCCACAAAGCTGTCAAATGGAAGGGAGAGAATCCCAGAATTTCCTAACAGAGTCTGGGGTACAGTGGGCGGCCAGAGAAAAGTCAATGACCCAGGCCGCAGCTGCTCAGCACACCTCCCTTTTGGATCCCTCCCCTCTCCATCTTTGGAGCAGTTACCCAAGGGACCACCCTGCATCATAGATTGGACGGTCAGGGCCCTCCTCAAGAAGCTCTGATAGCTCCCCATCACCTCCAGGATTAAGCATAGCTCCTGCTCAGCCCTGAACGTCTTTCCAAACATAACTACAGACTCTGGCTGGCACCACCTTGACCACTGCCCTCCCTCACACAGCACTCATACACATACTGCCCAGAGCCAAGGCAATCTCTCCAAGGCCCACCCTCCTTCCTACCATCTCTTGGCATCCCTGAATTTCTTCAAGGCTCAGAATTGGTGCTTTCTCCTACAGGAAGCCTGTCCTGACTGCTCCCCAGAGCCAACTGTTAGTACACACCCCCTCTGGAAATGATTCTGGAGTTGACTTTCTGTGTGGATGGTGACTCTGCTGGTCTCTGCTATACACGCTCACATGCGCGTGCGCACACACACACATTAGCAAATATAAGGTCTTTTGGGGGATTCCAGACAGGAATCCTATGTGGAAGTAGGAATGAAGCACCAGATTCCTGAGTTGGGAGGGGCCTCAGAGCAGTGAGGCCTCCATACTACCTCCCTGCCAGGCCGGTGCCCCTGCCCCAGCACACAGAGCCTATGGGCTACAGCAGAAATCTGGGGACAAAGTCCAAGTCCATACACCTGAGCCTTCTGTGCTTGGGGGAAACAGAACTCTGGTTCAATGAGGATCTCCACCCTCAAATGCTTGCTGGGGACCAAGGCTGGATTGGCCACCTGGCAGGGAGGTAGTCATAGAGAAATCCCAGGAGGGAGGCAAGGGCTGGGGGAAAAGGGGCGGCTTCAGAAATCCCTCTGGACTTCGAGGTTTCAATCTGGGGACAAGATGTGGAGAAACTCCGGTCTTACTTGTAAGGACACTTTGGAGGAGAAACCGAAGTGAAGTGAAGGGCCACCTGGGCTGGGCATGGCAAAGTCAGCCAGCACCCACAAACCCAGACCTCCATCCTGCCATCCTTAGACAATGGGCATGATTACAGTCAAGGCTGCCATGATTCAGCCGCCCTTCCCTCCCCACCTGGGCCCTTCTCCTTGGTAGTAGCCTTCTCCCATGCCAGGTCCTTCTCCCATGGACTTAAAAAACTTGGCCACTGTGAGCCTGTCAGATTGTCTTCCCATCACCCATCCTCTCTCCCCTATTAGAAGGTAAGCTCCACGTGGGTAGGTACTGTCTCTCCCTTTTTGCTTCTATGTTTATCTTCTTACCCATCTACCACCAGACACTTCCTAACTGTGTGACCCTAGGCCAGTCACTTCACCTCTGTTTGCCTCAGGGATTAAAGTATTTCTGCTTGCTTATAATTTGGCCCAATTTTGAAGACCCTAGGAATGCAGAACAGGCCAAGGAACCCACTGTGAGGTCCACGGCCAACATGGCGTTTGTTTTCCAAGGGCCCTGGGGACAACAACCCCCCATCCACACACACCAGGGGTGTCTCCAGTTACCAGAATTCTATTAGAGCAGAGAAAATTGCTGTGTTTTCAAAATAAAGCCACATGCATTATCCCACAGCTGTAAACACCACGCACCTCCAAGGTTCCTCCCTACCCCGTACTGCGGCCTTTCATTTCTTTAATATAAACACAATCAGATGTGCAAAATTCCTACAATATTTCCAAGACAGGGATGGAGAAAGCAAAGTTTCCTGGGGACAAAAAAGCCACTTACACTGGGGAAGTGGGAAAAGGGGTGGAAAAGAGTTTTGAAACCTGTGGGTGGGGGGCACACCCAAAGGACTGTGGCTGCCCAGGAAACCACCTCAGCTACTTAATTGGAGAACTCATTCTCCACTCGTATGCAACAGAACAAAACTATTCAACCAGCAAGCAATCAACATTTAGTAAGCACCTACTGTGTACAAGGTACTGTGCTAAACACAGAAGTGGAAAGGGTGACATCAGAGTTGAAAGGGGCCTTCAAGGCCTGAAGTCCCAGCCCCTCTCCTTTTCACAAAGGAGAAAAATGAGTTCCAGAAGGGAGGTGCCCAGTCTAAAACAGGGCCTTCCAGGTGCAGACCCTCTTCAAGGAGTTCCCTGAGGGCAGGGGGCTACCTTGGCAGCACCCAGCCCAGTGCCTGGCACACAGAAAAGGGTAAATGAATGTCTGCTAATTAATGATTAATTTTTCAACTCTCAGTCATCCCGTAACAAAACAGGGTGCCGTGGGAAGGGCTGGGCTCCCTGTCACTGCAGAAATTCGGGGCTAAAGGGCATGGAGTGTAGGTGGGACTGCAACCCAGTGAGATCTCTAAGACTCGGATTCACTAAGACTAGGATTCACCCCTCCCAGAGGGCAGCGCATTAGACCTGGTTTACACCTCCTGCTTCTGCTGGAAGGAGGAAGGAATGGAGAGTGGGCTAATGGAAAGCTTCAAAATGCCTGGGTTTGTTCCTCTGGGAGAAACGCATCAGTAAGGGCTGACGGTGACATATCTGGAGCTACCCACCGCAGCCTGCCTCTCCTTCATTTCACAAAAGGGGAAACCGAGGGAGGTGTTCATGACCACCTAGGAAGGCCTGTGAAGAATTCTATTGTCACAGAGGTGGTAAACGGAGGCTCAGCATTCACAACAGGACACCTAGAAGCCCTGACCCGAATTCAGGCCTCTTCCCTTACAAGAGATTCTCCCAGCTACAGCCCAGAGGAAAGGGACATGGGAAGGAAGGCGTTCACCTTAGCTGTCAAACTGGACGCAAGGCCAGGGCATCAGTTGTCTCTGTGACAGGGCAAGATATTCCGGGATTCCCAGCTTCTGCCTGGTCCCACAGACCTCACAGACCCTCCTTGTCCACATGGGAAAGAGCAGATTGGATACGTAAGCTCCTGGGTTCTCCCACATTCTAACACTCCTGTCTACTTGGGAGTGATAATATGTGAATGGGTCACAGTCGATTCTTCTCCAAATCTCCCTATTTCTGAGGCCACCAGTCACCACCTTCCAAGGGTTCCCCACCCTCCCGCCAGGTTTCCGACCTCAGTCATGCCTGACTCATCCCTCTCCTCCCTCCTTCACCTCCACACTGAATCATGTGCCAAGCCTTGTCAATACTCTAATGAGGGTGAGAGGGCCCAAGAGACCAACTAGTTCAACTCCCTCAGGAGACAAATGAGGAAACTGAGGTTCAGATAAAGAAAGGAACTTGTGGCCGGGTTTCTACATTCCTGAGCCCACAGTTGGCGTTCTATCCATTGAGTCACTCTCTCATTCTCATACCTGCCAGCCCAGTTTACAACGTAAGACTATTAACAGCTAGCACCTACTGTGTGCTAGGCACTGTGCTTAAGTGCTTTACAAACATTGACTCCTGTCATCCTTCCAACAACGCTGGGAGCTAGGTACTCTTAAATTTACAGCTGGGGAAACTGAGGCAATCAGAGGTGAACTGACTTGCCCAGGGTCACACAGCTAGGAAGTATCTGTGCATTATTTATTATCACACCAAAACTGGGAGAGCCTCAGTTTCATTCTTGATCAAATCAAGAAATCTGGATTCAGATGATGCCTCTACCCCCCCAACCCCAGACTCCTTTTATTAGTTATGCAGTTCTGTGAGATTTTGAAGGAGATGCTGATTCTTGCCTGCCTGGAAACTGGTGCCCACTGCTGGGCATAGCTCAAACCGTACTGGAAAGAAGGGGGGTTGTCCCCAGGGAGGCTGCCCTCCCAGCTCCTCCTGGGGCCCAGGATGACGGCAGAGTCGGGAATCCAGACCCGAAATGGATGAACTCGAGGCTCTGCACCCCTCTCCTCCCTCCCTGCTCATCAGCAGTAACACATCTGTCTTATTCATTGCAGGATCAACAAGAGGAGGTAACAAAGCAGACACTCACTTGTTCTGGGAGAATCCAAGGGGGAAGGGATGCCAGTCCTGGGCAGATGAGCACCCTGCTGGCACCTCCCTCCCCAGAGGTGAGCCAGATGCCCAGCTGCCAGGGGCACTCTTAAGGGCAGGTTCAGCACTGGTACCTCCCCCCTTCTGGGCAGGACAGAAAGGAAAAATCCAAACAGCCCCCCCTTCCCCCCAACCCCAGTTCCCCCCATCTAGCAGAGCACAACTCGCTCTGCAGCAAGTCTGAGCATGCGCCAGGCATGGCGAACGCGGAGAGTTCCTACATCTGGACAGGCGGCTATGATTCACCAGAGACTTCCCAATTACAAAGTAATTACCATCACTTAACACGGATAACACATACATTAAAGGAGGGCCCCCAAAACCCAAGCATGGTAGGTACCATGGGAGACAGAGGAGCTCCTCTGAAGCCAGCACTGTGAGGAAAGGCTGGGTAGGCCCACTGATGCACAGGAACATCCCAAGGACCCCTGGAAATGATAGGACCCCCTGGGGCTCAATTATGAATAATCAATTTGTATCTATTTATTGGTACGTGCATGTGGTCTCCTCCCTTATCAGACTCCTCCCTTATCATCAGGAGGGACTGTTTCTTCCCCTCTACTTAAATGCCCAGTGCCTGCCACAGTAAGCTAGTATATAAGCAACTACTGCGTGCTGGGTACTGGGTGAAGTGTTGAGGACCCAAAGAAAGGTAGAGGCCAGTCCCTGCTCCCAGGGAACTCACAACCTAAAGGGAGGAGACTCTACAAATAAGAAATATTCTCACAAGGAAGGCTCTAGTATGGGGGAAGAGGGGATCCTGGAAAGCTTCCTGCAGACAGTGGGATTTAGCTAAGACTTGAAGGAAGCCAGGAGGTAGAGATGAAAGGGGAAAAGGAGTAGTGTTTTTGGCATACAGTAAACACAATGCATGCTTGTTGACAGACGTTTTAATTATTATTAACAGTAACAGTGGTTCCAATTTCACCAGCAACGGTATCAATGAATATGCTGACTTCCATCTTTACAGATGTTGGGTTTAAAATGCTTTCCTACTAAAAGCTTAGTTTCTTCATCTATAAACAGAGGGAATCGGTTCATGACCTCTAAGGGTCCGCATTTGAATACTGATTGCTCCCGGTTCTAATGTCTGATGTCCCTTTCCAGCTCAAACATTCTAAGGACAATCTCATTTCTTTACTGTTTAGTAGGATCAGGCGGTTAGGCTGCAGAAGAAGGTTGGACCTCTCTGTTCTAAAGGCACAATCAGGTCCATGGAGGTGTGCTCCACCCTTCCGGCCTTCAAAGTTATCAATGGTGCATGTCCAGTGAATTAGAGAGGTCGTGTTACTCAGTGACTGAGGAAGGAAAGCCTGTTGATAATTGAGAGACTCAAGGAAGTCTTCCTGGAAAAGAGGTGGTACCCAAGCAAAATTTTCAACAGGTCAAGATTCTCGACCCAAAAACAATGGCCAAGTAAGAGTAGGGAGCCATAAGCATGTCTCAGAATATGTCTAGCGCACCCGTGAGAGAAAACTAGAAATCTCAAGTGCTACAGGGGACCTAGTTTAATCCATACCCCCTAAAAGAATCTCCCACTGATGGTTACATAGCCTCTGGCTTGCCATACCCCCAGGGACAGGGAACTCACTACCTCCCAAGGCTACCCATTCTGTCTTGGACAGATCTGAATGTTAGAAAGGTGATGGAAAATTTTTCATTGTGGACTCAATTTTTTAATATTTACGCAATTTAAAGGGTAGGTTGGAGCCTGACTCATCGGAGAAGTATAGATTTACCACTGCAGGGTAATCCTTCTCATTTTATCAACGAGGAAACTGAACTTCCGTGATTGTAAGTGACTTGCTCAGGGTTCCTAATGACAAGACCAGTGCTCTATCCATTCTGCTGTAAAGGCTGTAAAGAAGATGACTTTGAATGCCAAGCTCAGGAAGGACCACTTTGTTCAGTTACTAACAGGAACCCATCAAGTAGAGGAATTTTAGGGTCAGGAACATGAACTCCTTGAGGAAGGGGACAAGGCTCATTCACTGCAGCCCCACAGCTTAACTCAGGGTCAGAAGAGTAAATATTTACTGAATGAATTGAATAAATGAATATTTTATAGTCCTTGACTTTCTTCTCACCACATTTCCAAAGGAAACAAAATCACCAACCCCCCCCCTTTCTTATTTTCAGCTACAATAATATTTGCATTTGCCCAGGTAGCCCCAAAGGACAAAAATGTCCTGATAAAGGAGCTGGAGACCATCCGGGCGGTCTGCCTGCCTCCCCTCCAGCCCAGTCAAAGAGAAGGTGCTTTTGCCATCTAGCCAAGGCTCTGTCCAGCAGAGAACAAAGAGGCTCTACCAACGCTTCCCAAAAATAACCAACCACAAAACACACAAAAACACATGTACCAACCATCCCAAGGCAGAAGCTGAGACAACAACAGGAAGAGGAATGGGGGCTGGGGCATCAAACCCTGCCATTTTGGGGGGTGGGGAGAGAGCACAAAGTGTGGCCTTGTTTCATGGTTTCCACAGGTCCCCCAGATGCTTTCAGGTTTGCTGGGCATAAAGAATAAAATCCACAAGGATGGTGGAGGTGAGAAGGAAAACATGAGAAGATGTAGAAAAATCAGAAAGCACCCGAGGAACTGAACTGATAACTGGATCACTGATGGAAACATCACTGTTCCCACAAAGCAGGCCCACTGGGAAGGCAGGGAGCCCGAAGGCACAAGTAGGTACAGAGCCTCAAATCGGACCCCATTTCAAAAGCTAAAAATTTAAGAAGAAACACCCAGCAATAAGGCAGAAAAGGAAAAGATAGTAAAGTAGTGATTGGTAATACCCTCTACATCCACCTATGTACCCGTCTTCGTTACGGGTCTCGGTATAGCCATCTACAAAAGACTAGCGCATGTGTTCTGAACCCAGGGCACTTAAACATTTTTTTCAATAAGTCGATAACAGCATTTCATTATAATGTTTCTTTTTTTGGATGCATTTACAAACACTATCCTAAGTGGGGGTCCTTAGGCTTCATCAGACTGACTGTCAAAGAGGTCCTTTGCACAAAAAAAAAGACCCCCACTGCTAGATTATCCTTAAATGTTCTAATGTTCTCTAGTTTAAAGTCCTACAATGTTCTCACATTCTGTGTTCCAAGATCCATTCCAGCACTGACAGTCTATTGGTCTTTCATTCTGTACTCCAAAGTTATATTTGGTTATTCTGTGACCTAAGAGCCCTCTCAGCTCCAGGGCTGTGTGGTTACATGCCGAACATATGCCTGTCCTGGGGGCTGATCCAGATTCACCACAAGGGAACACAAAGATTCCCCCCTCTTCTCTCTGTCTGCCCTCATCCCTACAACAAAGGTCTGACCACTCCACAGATCCCCTTGCATGTCAGGGCAAAACCTGATCCCAAATCTGCATTTAAGGGGAGAAAGAACTCTTAAGCATGATTTCAGGACACTTAGACAGCCTGATTTTTGGAACCATGGCAATCCTTGGGGCCTGCGTGGTCACCCTCCAAGCAAGAACAAAGCTGGCCTTTGTCCTTGCCTGTGGCCTGCAAGGACGGCCACTTGTACTTATGCCAGAATTGATGTCAGATTTCTAGTCCAGACACTTCTAGTGACTACCCGGGCGGCCTTGGCAGGATCCCTGGCTTGGAATGAGGCAGGACCTCAGCCATATTACATATGAAGAAAGAGAGACTCGGAGTTAAAGGGTCGTCCACCAAGGTCACCAAGGTAGTAAGTGACAGAAAATAGAACTGGGACCCAGAGGCTGACCTCAAAGCCAAGATGTAGCCCAACTTTGCACTTAAGAAGCGCTTACCAGGTCCCAGGTGCAGCTAAAACAATATGGCAAGATGTGCCCATGATGCTGAGAAATACAACGTGACTGGAGGCCTTGGGTCTCCTTGGACTGCCTCATTCTAGGTGTCTTGGGGCCTTTCACCATCCAGGTCACTGGGCTCTGTGATGATGCCATGCAAAGTGGGGTGGCAGCAAGCAGGGAGAAGCTGAGCCTAGAGGAGAACAGAAGGCTCAAGGGGGCTGGGGAGCTGTCTCTTGGGGGAGATTAGGTTTTCTTCTTGGTTTGGTCCCAAAGGTCAGAACTAGTAGCAGGCTGGATGTTTGGGATGGCTTCCTAACAGTTGGAGCTACCCAAAGCAGGATAGAAAGTCTGTCTCTCTGTCTCAGAGACAGAGAGACAGACATCAGCAGGAGGTGAGACAGAGATGGGGGGAGAATCCTAGGGAACAGCCAGGGTAAGGAGATGGAGGAAAAGGATTGTATGATTCTTTCTCCCCCCTAAGGTCAGAGGGCAAGGATTCTGGGGAAAACCACTCCTTGTTTATGGGATGCTTTTGTTTAAGTTTTTAAGAATGATTATTTTTTGGGGGGATTATTGTGCTTTTTGTGTACAGATTTTTTTCATCTTGCCCCCCATTATCATCAAGTTAATGCATTTTTAAAAGGAAAGATTTTAACGTGTTGCATCGATCCACTTTCTCCCAGCTCATCCTCTGTCCGCTGAGGCTGAGTCTGGAAGGGAGGAGGGGCCACTGGCTGCACACCCTTCCAACCATGGTTGTTGCCCTGGACCAGCGGACTTCCAAGGACCTTGAACCCTTCCTGGGCTCCCCCACCAAGTTCAGTGTGAGTGGCCAGTACTTTTCTATGCTTGTGTTCAATGAGGACTCATCTGTCACTCTACTGAGAGGGTCCAATGCAAAGAAGGGATATCCTGGTGGATACACACAGGATTTAGAGCTCAAAGAGTCCTTCTGGGTTCAAATCCCGCCTCTTCCAACTAAGACCTTTGTGACCTTGGGCCCTAGGCCCAAAGGGGCTGGTCTGAGAGTCTTTCCAACAATAATAAGGCACGATCCACTCAACCTTGGGTTTGTGGGGTTGTTTTCTTCCTAAACCTCAGTTTCCCCACCTGCAAATGAGCAGGATGACTTGAGATCCTTTCCAGCTATAGATCTATGAAAACTAGAACCTGAACACTGGTCTTTTAACTCCATATCTAGAGTTCCCTTCCCAT
Source organism: Potorous gilbertii (assembly GCA_028658325.1). Taxonomy (NCBI): domain Eukaryota; kingdom Metazoa; phylum Chordata; class Mammalia; order Diprotodontia; family Potoroidae; genus Potorous; species Potorous gilbertii. The sequence continues at coordinate 65,473 of JAQQSK010003504.1, read as the reverse complement.
CTAATCTAGGTTCAATTAGGGAAGGTCAGATAGCTAAGAGCCCAGGACATAGCCCCCTTAGCTCCTCCTCTCCTTTCCCCCTCTCCCTTGGATACCCCCCTTCTCCTCCCCAATCCCCTCCCCCGGCCACCAGCAGAGCCTCGGCTCTGTCTCAAGTGAGAATCCTCACCAGGGCTTAGCAGATGGGCCTTCCCAAAATATAGCACATGAAGCTGGTTTCGTGACTAACAAAATATGCCAGTCAGGACAGCCCGATCCCCCCCATGTGATAACCAGGACTGTTTTCAGGAACAGGATTTTACACGTTTCCGAGGATTGGCGGGGCAGCGGTAGCTGGTGGCTTGCCACCATGCCAGTGCCTGCATCTCTCCATATATGTGCACTCCAAGGTACTTGCAAGGGAGCATCCTAGGACCAGCTCTAGGACTGGAAGGAAATGCAAGAGGCCATCTCATCCAATCCCAAGGGAGGAAAAAAATGAAAGGAGAGAGGGAAAGAAAGATTTATTAAGTACTTTCCTTATGCCAGGTACTGGGCTAAACACAGTTATCTCACTGGGGTCTGCCAACACCCCTGAGAGATAAGAATTACTATAATCCCATTTTGTGGGTGAGGAAACTGAGACAAACAGGCCTAAGTGACTTGCCCAAGGTCACACAGCCAGTGCCACAACAACCAGAGCCAAATTTGAACTCCAGCTCAGCACTCTGTGCCCCCTGGTGCCAGGGATAGGCCCTGGGGAGACGTCTATGCCTTCAACCAAAGTCAGGAGCAGATTCTGAAAGTGTGGCTCCTAAATCAGATTCTGTACCCAGAGGGAGAGGGACCCCAGGGATCATCCAGTCCGACCTGCATCTTACAGATTAAGAAACTCAGGCTAAGAAAGGCTGAGTGAAAAAAGAAATTCAGGAGCAGGGGCTGGAATTGAACACAGATACCACACTGCCCTTTCCCCCTTCACACCATGCTTTCCATTCTTTCCAACAGACCTGTACAGCAAGAAGCCCAAATATCGCTATCCCCATTTTCCAGATGATGACAAGTGATCTTAGTACAAGATTCAGTTCTCTCTCTCAAAGAGCCTATAACTCCACTGGGCAAGACTGGCCACCTCTGAATACAGACTGTGAGATTTATAGGCTGCGCAGTAAACCACAGTGCGGATGAGTAAACTGAGGCAATCTGTTCCATACAGAGGAAGGAACTTAGCCCCCACGAGCTCCATGAACCATGGTACAACAGGGAAGGACAAATCTTGAGATCTGGCGGCCCCCAGCAGTTCAGATCCATCAAACACACCTCTCTCCCCACCCTGCAGAACCATCCTTGGCTTTCCATGCAGCTCCGGGTTACAAGCATGTGGGGGACGGTCGCACGCAGGGCCAAAGATTGATCCCAGCAGCTTTTCCTCCACCTCATTCCCAATGCTGTTGGCATAACCCTAGGAATGCTAAATATATACATGGCTCTGGACGGATGCATAGGCACTCACGAGCACACACGCACACCCACGTGCACATCCACACAGAGGTTAAGTTACAAACAGTTGTGCTCCTGAGGCAGAGATGGCAGAAATTCTGAAGTTGCTTCCTTTTCTCTTTCCTTGCTTCCATCCCTCTCTCTTTCTTTCCCCCTCCTTTTCTCTCTCTCTCTTTCCCTCCCTCTCTCCCTTTCTCCCTCCCCCCCTCTCCTCTTCCATTCTGTCCTTTCTTTTTCTTAGTCTTTCTCCCCTTCCTCCTTCTCCAGAATCAACATCTCTAAATTGACCTCCTCTAAATCTTTTTTTCATTCACTCTACTCACAACATTGGAAACATGAATGAACCCTTTATGGAGGGATGAGAGAGAATAGAAGAGAAAGGTCCTCAAATGCTTGGGGGCAAACCAAATACTTCTCCTTCCAAGGGTGGGTGCTCACTCCAGTTCAAGAAATGTTTCCTACAGGCTCCTCATTGCCCCCTGAGGAAGGAGACAGCTCTGGGTCAGAAGAGGATGAAGAATCCTAGCTGGGATGCTCCCTCTGCAGGATTATGGGAAGTTGCTTCATTCAAACTGTCCTAGGGTGTCTCAGGTGAGGCTGACTCATCCTAGGTCAGTGAGGTAGGAAGGGGCTGAGCTACGATCTGCAGCTGGGTCATCTGACCCAAAGTCAGGGTGCTTTCCTCACTGACTCTCCCGAATAGTGGTGTTCAGCTGGCCTCGTCCTCAGGGGAATTTCTATAGAGCAACAAAGGGCTACATTGGCTCTCTGAGACATTCCTTGTGTGTCTCTCCCCATGGTACCAGGAGACCTTGGGCTCCCTCTAGGCTAGGGTGGAGGATGCCAGGCTCATACAGGCACACTTGCTGGGTGTTCTCTGGGGCAGCTGGAAGGCAGGCCAGGGTCCAGCTTGGAACCTAGGCCTTTCTGGGGGTCTTTCTTTCTTCCGATGCCCTACTGCCTCCCCATGGTATCCAGCTAAATGCAGAACTAAGACAGGTCACATAGAAAAACCTTCCCCTGGGTCTTCTGTGCTCTTTGGATGGGAATCTTTCCCTCGGAAGGAACCTTGGGCCAACTCTAAGCCTCCCCACACTGCTTTAAGAGAACATGGGAAAATGGCTTCTAAGTGTCCCCTTGGCCCAGCCAAACCCTTTGGCCCCTTTTTCTGCCCCCTCCAGCCTGATGACTCTCTCCCTTCCAACTCAAGCACTTAGGACCTGGCTCAGGACTCTAGGCAGGCACCTGCCAGCACTGGACTCTGAACTGGAGAGGACACCTCAGCTGCCGAACGGTCAACATCCTAGCTCTGCCCTGGGTCACAGTGACCCGTGCCCTATTTGCTGGACAGCAGGGCATGTGTGCGAGTTAATGACTCTTTCTGTGGCCAAGCTCAATTGGAGTCTCAGAGATCACACCTGGGAGGAAGGGGAAGGGAGAATGAGTCAGGAAAGAGAGAGGGTACAAGAAGAAAAGGGAAGAGAGGGGAAGGGAGAAGAATGGTGGAGAGGAATTATTTTCTTCAGCCCTGGCTCACAGGCACTTGGATACCTTGTTGGGGACATCCACACCAGCAGACATGGATGGCCCAGGACGGTTCCAGCAAAGGACTGAGGTAAATGTAAGGGGGAATAGGATGGTAGGGGGAAAAGGTCACTGGGCGACAGGCCTAGAGACCTGGGCTCACATCCAGGCCCTGGCACAACCTTGGCCAAGACCACTGACCTCTAAGGTCCTCCCATTCCACATCTGGAAATGTGTTAGACTCAGGCCCCTCCCTGCCCTGCTATCCCCTTTAATGAAATCCAATACAAGCCTCACTGGTTACTTCCACCAAAAATGAGCTGAAACCCCAAGGGAGTGGGGACACAAATATGTGGGGATTGGGGGCCAGCCTTCCTGACCTATCCAGCCCTGACATCCCCTGTTCTCAGGCTCCTCCATCTGACATCCCCTGTCCTCAGGCCCCTCTCAGCCCTGACATTCCCTGTTCTCAGGTCCTGACCTGAGTCTAGACTACCTCAAAGAAAGAGAGAGGCTGCTGTTCCAGGGACTGGAAACTGGACTGCCAAAATGAAGGGTCTCTGAATAGTCAACATCACACACAGAAGGCAGTGGGGGGGTGGGGAATGTTCTAAAGTAGTTAGGATGGTTATTGTTCCACATTTAAGTCCCAGAAAATCATGGCATAAGAGAAGGCAACCCCTACCCTTGCCCCAAACTTGACAATGACGCATGTGGCTTTGTTAGGCAGAGACAAGTAAAATGAACCAAGCAAAAAAAAATCAGACTCTCTGCCTCTCTCCCTCAAAGGACTTTAGAGATCGGCTAGCACGTTGCCTTTGTTTTACAAATGGGGAAACTGAGTCATGGATGCAAAAAGTGACCTGTTTAAGGTCACCCAACAACAGCACTAGAACTGAAACCAAGGCAGGCTCCATATGGGCCATCAGTTTACCTTGGGGCCAGGCAATTGACACCCGACCCATTACTGCGCCCCACTCAAGTATCTCTATTATAACAGGTCAAAGTGGCCCCTCTGCCCTAACATCATCCCTCACTCCCCTTGCTTTATTTTCCACACCATGTGTGGACATCACAGGGTCTGGAATCAGAAGACTTGTATTCAAATATCACTTTGGACATCTGAGCAAGTCATGTGACCTCACTAGGTCTCAGTTTCCTCACCTGTCCAATGGGAGGGCTAGTCTCAAGCCTTCACCCAGAACGTTCAGAGGCCATGAGAGGCAGAGAAAAGAACATGGGACTTGGGGCTCAGCTATGGAAACTCAGAGTTTGAGTCCCAGGGATCTGCCCCTTAGCCTGTATAACCGTTTGAGGCTGTTTCCTCTTCTGTAAAATGGGGGTAACAATATTAAACTACCTTCCCTCAATGGTTCTTCTGGGGGGGAGGGGAGTCACCCAAGACAGCACCGGGCAGGTCCTGTGTGACCCTGAGGGCAGCAAGGAGATGCCAGCTAGCAAGGTCATTACCACTGGCTGTGGCCCATTCAGGGCTCCAGCCTTGCTGGCCTCGGGAGGGTAGAGATTGGCCAGGAAAAGGTGAATGCTAAGACTCCCCTTCCAGGAGGGGATCTGTCATCCTGGCCAATGCCTCCCCTCAGGACGGGTGGGGAGAGGCTGAAAAATGACAGGAAGGAAAAGTAACAGGCAGATTTTAGATCAAGACTTTTCCTTCTGTTTTCTCTGGTGAAGAAAATGATACAGGAATGGTGGGGGGCAAGTGACCACAACTGAGAAGGCCCAAGAAGGGAAGGGTGTGGTGATGAGAGCCCTCAGCCAGAGGGTCAGAGGTATAGGGACTGAGATCTGACTAGTAGAGGGAACTCCCAGGTGAGGAAATTCCCCCCACCATTGCAGGTTGGCACTTTATAATCTCAGTGAATTGCCTAGAACACAGGGCAAGGACACCCGAGAGAGGCAAGAACTTAATCCTTGGTCTTTCTGACTTGGAAGCTGGCTTTCTATCCAGCACATTTTGATGCCAAACAACATTTACAAGAAATAAATGTAAAAGTCTTCACCTTCAGTTCCAGAAATACAACGTCCTGGGTAAAAGCTAGGTAGTATAGTAAAAAGAGGTTTGGATTTTGTATCAAGATCCAAATCAGAATCTTACTGAGATCCTTACTAGCTAAGGTCACCTGGGCAGGTTATTTATGAGCTCTGTGCCTCAGTTTCTTCAAAAGGGTTGAAGAAAATCAACCCTTTGTTAGGGGTTCAAAGATCCTCTGTAGCTCTAAATGTATGACCCCATACAAGGGGGATGGGGAGGGGAGATGTGGTTAAACAACCATTTCTTTGAAAAAGATGCTTAGATTTTAGCTTGTCTGATAAGAAGCTGATTATTCAGTGGACTCCCAGTGGGTTAGCAGTCCTCACTGTGAGGGGGAGGGGGGATGGCCAACAGCCCAGGATTAGGGAGGGGATGCCCATCCCAATGGTTTCTACCACATGGAATTCTGACGATCCAGGGAAGGAAGGGATGAGCTGCAATCTGTACAGGAGAATGGCCTGGCTGGAGGGAAAAAAAAGAAAACCCTATGCTCAACACCTCCCCTTTCCCAACACTGAAACCAGCACTGAGCTTAATTCAACACGTGGGCAGAGGACACATTAAGGCCAGAACAAGGTGGCCAGACAGTCACTTCTACTCAAGCAAACCCAGTACAGGAAAATGAGATTTCCCCCGAATGGAAGGGAAAATAGGACAGCGACTCAAAGCTCAATGATTCCTGGTGTTACTCAAGTCAACCACAGAATTCCTTTAAAATAACTAGCATCCCCCCTCCCCAGGTCCCTAAAATAGATCTTGCCCAACGTGTCATTGCTTGACATCTGATGCTGCTGTGTGTGCAGGAAGGGACAGCTCCCGTGCCTGGAGGACTCATGGAGGAGGGGCCAAGACCCCTCCCCGCCAGACCAGACCTGGGCAGCACTGGTATCCAATCTGAGCATCTCTGCTGTGGAACGCGGCTGCCAGAATCGGGGCTGAGCGCACAGGAGCAAGCCAGCTGGAGTGCCACCACCGCCACTGCAGCCTCATGAAATAACGAAATGCCAAACCAGCCCCTCCACCGGCTCCAGTCTCTCAGGTCACCTACCAGATTAGAAGGGCCTGTTGCTAAGGCAACCATATCTTGCCAGTGCGTGCTGAACTTCCCCATGATTTTTAACCCTTTCAGGAGCCCAACTAGGGAGAGCTTGGGAGGGAGGCAACACCTCCCGGAAACTTACCCTGACTCCCATGTGGTAATTTCTCTATGGCTGGAGCCCTCAAATGTTTTAACTAATTAATTAATCCAGTAGGGGAACGAGTTGTCAGATTTATAGAATGTTATAGCTGAATAAGACCTTAGTATGGGAGAATAAAGGACATAAAATGAGTCGGGGGGGGGGGTGCCTTGGAACAGGGAATGTCTGAGCTGGGAAGGCTCCTAGAACATCAGAACACAATAGAACGTTGGAGCAGGAAGGGCCCTTAGAATAGGGAATGTCTGAGCTGGGAAGGTTCTCAACACATCAGAACAGCAGGGCAGGAAAGGCCCTTAGAACCCACATACAAGAGAAAGAAGGCAATATGGAACGGTAAACCAGCTCTCACAAGAGTGCTAGGGCAGGCTGGGCCCTCGGAATGTGGAATGTCAGAGCTGGGAGGGACCTCACCACCGAGCTCATAAAAATGCTCTATTTTTTTTAATGCCATCCACTGAAGGCAGCCTTCCTGAGCTTCACACAGCCGCCCACAGACCACAATAATGCGGCAAACTTTTCGTTGCATCTGGCGGTTCATCCCAAAAAGCGAGATATGAATATGAAATGCAAATAAACAAAGGGAGAATCGGACTTTTACAACCCCTCCCGGTCAGCGGTGGCGGCCTCATCCTCCAGAACGCGGGCTGGTCCTTCTGTGGGGAACAGAAGGCTGTGCGCTGAGCGTGCTTGGAGCGGGACAGATGGTTACAATTGTACATCATTTTCCAGTTGTCTGAGAGGGGCCTCCTGCCAAATGATAAGTCTTTCCCCTGTCCCCCCCAAACTGCTATCTCAGAGGCAGCGAGGCCAGGTTTTGAAAGGGTTTCAGCCAGAGCAGCCCCAGCCCCTTCCAGGCAGGGGGCAGTTTCTCATCAGCCGAGCTCACACTGGTGAGGACATGCGGTGTGCGTGTGTGTGGGTAGGGAGAGCCTGCCACCACCCACAGGACTAACAATTCCTGGCCTTCTCAGGCCCAGTGTCTATCTCTCTCTTGGATTCAGATGGACAGCCAGCTCTCCAATAAATGGTCTGCCTGCATCCTTGCCAAGCTTTTCAAATGTTGGGGGGAAAGAGACCTGGAAGAAAAGCCACATCAGGCAGCAGCAGGAGGGTGTCGGTTTCCCGGCCCCCTCCCTGCTGCCCCGGCTGCCCACAATCCACTCAATCCCTCTCCCCTCCCTGGGGAGAAATCTTCATCTGGGCCATGGGTCACATCTGTGCCTGGGCAGCTTGGGTTTCAGTAATCCCCCCCCCAGAGAGGCGGGGGGTAGAGGTGAGCTTAAGGGGACCAAGGAGTCTTGTGGACCTCGTCAGGGTACACACAGATCCCAGGGAAGACAGGAAATGGGGTGAGGGGACCCCAAAAGAAGCACCTGAGACTGGAGAAGTGTGGGGGGGGGGAATGAGCCAAGAAGAAGGGAAAGAGATGTGGGGGAGGAGGAAAAAAAGATGGGGGAGAAAAGGGGGGTGAGAGGAGAAATTCAGATAAGAGGAGAACAGAGTGGGGACAAAGGTGATGAGAGAAGAGCTAGCGGAGGAAAAGATGAGAAGGAAGAAAGAGGCAGCCCCCACCCCGGGATGCCGCTCCCCTTCTCCTCTCCCAAAGGGACATCTCCCCAAGGAGGGACCGTGGACAGCAGCTGGACTGGGAGCTGCCAAGAGGGATAAAACTGGACCGCTACAGGAGAAGAAAGGGGGGTGTCTGAGGAAGATGCTGAAGGGGAGGGAGACCCCCAGACACCCCTGAAATGCAGCAGGAAGAGCACAGCCCAATGAGGTCTCCTCAACCTCACACACACACACACACACTCATACAGCCCAGTCTGAGACAGAGGCAGGTGACAGGGACCAGGGAGGCTCCCAGGGCCTGGGATCACTGACTGCAGCCTTCCTGGGGTCATGGTCACTTCAGGCTAGAGAGGTGGGCAGGCCTGGGGTGGGGATGGCCCCCTGGCCCATGGGAATACTGGAACTCAAGTCAATATAAGTGCTGGGGCTGAAAAAGGAGCAAAGACCAAGGACCTGCCTTCAAGGAACTTATACAGTATGGCCTTCAACATTAAGGCTGGAAGCAGGCAGGAATTCTACCCGTTGTGGGAATCTACCATGGTCTGAACAAATGAGGTCCCTGGTGACTCCCTGAACTCCTAAAGGGCAGGAACGTTCCTCTGCGTCCTTGTAAGTCCAGGACTTAGCAGGAAGCTTGGCACGGAGTGGACGCTTGACAAACGCCTGCTGATCCTCCTCACTGCGGACAGGTAAAGTAACCAAGAGGTAGGAGGACTTCCCTCAAATCCAGGTCTCAGCTGAGCCGGGGAACAGGCATCCCTGAAGAATCTTTGGTCAACTGGCCAAGGGGAACAGGAGAGCAGCTGCCCACTGGGCCAGGCCAGGAGTGACTAGGCAGGGCAAGCACATTTCCTCCAAGTAAACCGAGGTTCGGAAATGTCTGACTGTCATTAGTAACAAAACCTTTCCCCTCCCATCATGCTTCATGGTCCCCAGGGTCATCCCACTCTATTCTCACAATGGCCATATCTCCCAATGGCAGAGCAGGGTGATAGTCTCCTTTTTACAAATGAAGAAACTAAGGCAGAGAGGTGAAGGAATTTCCTGCCATCAGGTGGTGGGAGCTCACACACCTGGTCTTCAGGGTCTACCACCAGGGTTGTTTTCATTCTACCCACTCCAACCCCACTTTAGATCCCACACCCCTCCTGTCCTGACTCCTACCAGTGATGGGCCCTGCCTATTCCCCTGATTGGCAAGATGTGGCCTTGTAAGCTATAAAGTGCCAGGGAGATGTAAATCACCAAGTGAAAGGATGACCCTTGTCTCCAAACTTTTAAGAATGAATGAGGCTGGGAACTGCTTTGTTATTGGGCTTTTCACGTGTGTCACTCTATCTCCCCAACAATTAACTTCCAGGCAGCAAAGATAGTGTCTTATCATTCTCTGTCTTTCCACCCAAACTTTGGCAGGCGCAGTGCACATGAACACACAGACACATGCCCCCCCACCAATTTCTCTTTCTCTCTCTCCCCCTCCCTCTGCTCTATCTCTGTCTCCTCCTTTCCCTTCTGTCTCTCCCCCCTCCACCACCACCACTTTCAAGTTGAGACTGAATGTAAAGTATGCCTTCCTTTCAGGAAGGAGTTGGGAGTCCTTCCAAGTCCCCAGGTACCACGTGTGCCTTGACCCCCCTGGACATTTGGTTTCTGACCCCTCCCTGGCCGTCCCCCTCCATCCCCACTGAACACACACGGATGAGGGAGAAGCTTGCTTCTTCCAGCTCTGTTGACTGTTATAGGGGCCCTGAGACTATTATCACAGGCCAGAGAATAGAGGTGACACCTAGGTGGTGGCTGTCTGTTGGCAGCCATTACCCATGAAGGGGCAGTGACAGGGAAACTCACAACCATGCTGAAATGACATCAGCGACACTGGAGCAAGTCTGAGGGATAAGGTTAAAACGCACTAACAAAGCTCAGGGGAGAAGCCCCTGGGGAAGTCAGCCTGGGTCAGCCAAGGGACTGAGGGAGCTGAGGACCGGAATTCTGGGCCTAGGCCTCAGAGGCAATCTACAAGTGTTGGAGGCACCTACTGTGTGCCAGGCGCTGGGGACACACACAAGAACAGAGTGAACCAACCTTTACTCTCAGTGAGTATGTATTGTGAGAGGGAGATTACCCAGGAGGACCGGAGTATGAGCCATGTGCATGTCTGAGGGTGAATGTGGATTCATGTGCTTGCTTGATATTTATGCTGAGCTTTTGGGGGGTGGTGTGTGTGTGTGTGTGTGTGTGTGTGTGTGTGTGTGTGTGTGTGTGTGTGTGTGACAGAAAGAGGAGAGTGAGGACGAAGAGAAAGAGGAAGAAGTGGGGTGAGGAAGAGGATGGTATTTGAATGGTTGTGCATCCCCATACCCCGCCCCATGGCCTTCCCAACAGCAGGGGCTTAAGAAATGTTTGCTGAGCTCTGCCCTGTGCCAGGCTTAATCTATAGGAATGATGGCTATGAAAGCTTTGGACATTAGAAAGGGCCAAGGAGAATTGAACTACTGAATTGCCTGATCCTGAGAACAGCTGTAGAGCCTGGGAAGGTTCAGGATGGGGCAATGTGCGGGGCCATCCCTACTTTCCACATGAGCAAGTGATTCGCCTAAGCCTACCTCACCCAGAGAGGACCAGCCTCTCACCCCTCGTTATACCTCGGAGAACGTGAACAACATCTGGCTGGCATTCCTGGGAACCTCTGATCTAGACACATACCAAATTCCCACCAAGAGAAAACTTGTGTTAGGTTTGAATCTACTGACTGGACATTTAGCCAAGCAATAGTCATTTATTAAGCATCTACTATGTGCCTCAGACACTGCGCTAAGCAAGCACCATGGACACCAGAAGAAGATAGCTCCTGCCCCCAAGCAGCTCCTAATCTAATGGAGTAACATTACAACCCCTGGAACAGTAATTCAATCAATGTTTATGAAGCACCTACTATGCGCAGCCCAGCCCTGCCTTCCAGGAGCTCCCAATCTACCACATAAATACCTTCCCTTTCCTCTGCCCCCTCCCTCCTCCTGAGCCCAGGGCCATCACAGGCCATATCCTTCAGTGGCCTCCCTCTTCCTGGGTTCCATTCCTGCGGGTCAGGCTTCACTTCCTCCTGAAAGCCTTCTCTGACCTCTCAGAACAGCAATCTCTAAATATCTCCCTTTCAGGAACACACAGAAATAACCCTGCACTTCTGTATTTCTGTTACAACCCTTCCCACAGTATGTCACGCATTTTATTTCAATGCATAGACATACATACATACATACATGTAGTTAGGATGCGTTTATATATGTATGTAGTTAATATGAACACATACACATGGCGTCTCGCTCCTTCCATAGGCCAAGGGCTTGTGTTTTATCTGGAGTCCCCATGTTCGCCACCCTCAGGACACCGTGGGCAGTAGACTCTCACCCACCCATCATTGAAATGGACCATACCCAAGTTGGCCAAAACATATTGATCTCTATCAACTGGAGCCCTTCCTTTGGCACCAAACAAAGCTTTGTGGGTTTCTCCATTGGGGTAGAGACTTAACTAGGGATTTTTACTTAAAAATCAAAATGGTAGGAAGGCTCAGTTGGAGACATTCCCTGTCTCAGTCTCTACCCCGGACCTCAGGATCTTACCAGAAATGACCCAAGAACTTGAATTGTGTCTAAGCAGAGGCTCCAGAGGGGGTGGTGACTCTGACCACAGCTACACACACACACACACACACACACACACACACACACACACTCTCTCTCTCTCTCTCTCTCTCTTTCTCTCTCTCTCTCTCCCCATGCATCTTATCATTAAGTTTAACAAGCCAGACATCTGTGAGGGATGAGTACTAGCCAAGAAGGCCCATCTCCAGCAGGATGGACAACAGGTAACAGGTCGTCCTGTAACTCCAGGCAGCAAGTACCCCAAAGGCACCTGTGGTCCTTGACTCTCCCACAGGGTGTCCGTAGGAGGCCCAGGTGGGAACTGAATGAATGAAAGGAGCATTTATGAAGCACTTCCTCAAGCTCCAGGTAGAAAAGCAAGCCAGAGACTGCTTACTCCCTGCTGGTGAGCAGAGGGCTCTCTGAGAACCCAGGAAGTCTGGTCTGAGGAAGAAGGGGAGAGGGGCAGGCAGATACCCACGAGGCTTCTGGGAAGTAGACAGGCAAGGCACTGCAGTGAGGCAAAGAAAGGCAAATCTCAGGGTTAAATGCTCTCATCATTAAAACTTTTCCCAAAGGACTGTCTTGTGAGGTAGTGAGCTCCCCATCACTGGGGGTCTTCAAGCAGCCCAGAGGCTCACTCATTAATTAAGTGACAGTATGGCCTGCAGAACCTTCCTGTTCTGTTCATTCTATTTTTGAAAAACACTGGCTGACATGGAGGGAGATGCCTTCCCACATCTCCGCTCTGCATGGTCACAGGTATGGAACACAGCACATGAGGCCCAACTTTTTGCAGGGTGTGTATTAGTTTTACGGAAGTGGCCTGAATTTTATTCTCTGTTATAAAGACTAGCTCTCTCTGAGGGGGGATAGGGAAGAGTTACATTGAGACCCTGAGGCAGTGTATATAGATCAACATTTATTTTTAAAAAAACCACCTGAACTGAACAGTCTGTTGGATTTGAGTATCCTTTAAGGAAGAAACAAAAACCAGGACATGAAAAATCAAAATAAACTAGACCCAGAAAAGAAATTCTGGCTTTGAAGGGGAGGGGCATGCAGGTGAGTGGCGGCCTGTCGGGTGAAATTCCTAAAATTGAACCAGAAAAGCAGACCTGTTTGTTCTAGAACAATGCTCTCTCATGTTTGTTGGTGTTCTTTTAAATGAAAAAAAAAAGTCACTATTGGGCTTTCCTGCCCAGAAAGCTGCCCCAAGAGCAGTGAGTGTCAAACACAGGCCAACGACTGGTTGGTCATTTTATTTATTCATGACAAGGAAAAGTGTCAGTGGGCAAGGGGAGAAGGGGAGGTCTTTAGGAGTGATGAAAATATTAAAAATAAAGGACCAGTTTTCAAAGTAAAGACGCACCAGGCCTGTCCAGCATCACCCCGAGTCAGTCACAGTGAGGACTCACCCAGGCTCTCACACTCTCCCCCAGTCCTAGCACTGATTCGACCCAGAGCCTGATGAGACTAGTAGTTGCAGCCCTGGACAAGGAAGGACAGATTCACCCGGGGCCCTGACTTGAGAAGATCAAATCAGGCTAGAGCTCCTGGCTTGGCCAGAATGTTAGCCCTGTCCCAGGGAGAGGCCAGTGGCCCCAAGCAGAAGGACATGCCCACACCTGATGCACTTTCAGATTTCAGCTACTCTAAGAGATCCCAAGCCAGCTCCAAAGTCTTTGGGTCTAACCTCTTCATCTGAGGGAAAGTGAAGCACACTAGACAGTAAGAGATCTGTTCAAGGTCTCAGAGCCTCCAGCGCCCAGATTGGAACCCAGGTCTTCCGACTCCACACTCGGTGGTCCTTCCCACTGCACGGAGGTGGGTATCAGGAGCCTCCGGCACAGACCAGGGAGTGGGGTTTATTTAGTTAGCTTTAACTTATTTTCCTAAGCTGGTCAAACATTCGTGGCAGCATCTGCTGTGCAGGTGGTGTGTGGCGTGTGTTGCTCAAACACCAATAAGACGACCTCACAGAGAATGCTCTAGAAGTGCCATGGCCAAGACACTCTGCCTCCTGGGCCTCATCTCCTCTCTATAAAAGATGGACGACTAAGTGTAGCTAGGTGGTACAGTGGAGAGAGCGCCATCCCTGGAACCTGGAGGACCCGAGTTCAAATCTGGCCTCAGACACATACTAGCTGTGTGACCTTGGGCAAATGACAACCCCAACTGTCCAAAAAATGGTTCAATTAGCTGGTCTCTGGGCTCTAAATCTATAATTCTACAAATTCTTTTCAAGTTTTTCTCATGGGAGCCTTACCACCCTTGGAGACAGCTAGAGAGTATAGTCATGCCCATTTTTCAGATAAGGAAGATAGAGACTGAGATGGAAATAGACATAAATCTACTTGGATGGTGCAAATCAGAGAGTGTGTGTGTGTGTGTGTGTGTGTGTGTGTGTGTGTGTATGTGTGTGTGTGTGTGTGTGTGTGTGTGTGTGTGTGTGTGTGTGTGTGTGTGTTCTGGGGCAGTTGTCATCCACAGTCTTCCCCTAGGTCTTCCATAAAGGATGACAATCGTGACCCCTGGCATTCACCTCCCTGGATACCTTTCTACTGCCCCAAACTTTGGGTTATGTGACTCCCACAGGTGACGTTATGCCCAATTTACAGAGGAACATGTGGCCTGGAGAAAGGGGGGGGGCCTGCCCAAGGGGGGAGCCTTCATCTTCCACCTCTGAATGGCCCAGAGACCAGATCACCATCCCCAGGATGAGGAGGCAGGGGGCATACAGGCTGTGCAGGACATCGAACAGGAGAACTCCCAAGTAAAACAGGACCCAAGAACAGCCACCGCTAATGTTTACCTGGAGCTTTAAAATCTTCCAAGAACCACATGGGATGACCTCATTTTTGAGCCAAGAAAATCAGGACCAAACATTTTAGGTTTTGTGATAATTCCTCCAGAGCCAGCTTAAGGGACACGCTGGGGCAATGGTGAAAACCATGGGCCTAGACCAAAAAGCAAGGACTTCTCAGTCCTACACAGCTACACACCAGGCCTTGGTTTCATCATCTGCCAATGAGGTGATGACCCTCCCTGCCGGAGTCCCAGGGCTGAGTCCTATCCAGTGGAAATCCAGGGGCATCTTTTTACCATCATCTGTTATCTTATAAAGTTTAAAAGCTAAATGTGTAATTACTAAAAGCATAATTCTTCACCAAATCAAGGCATCTAGCAGGTGATTTGGAAAATAATCTTTGCATCAAATCTCTCTGCTAGGAATTTACTATCCAAGATCCAGAGAAAACAAACATATTCACTACCAAAAGCAACGGTCAAGTCATACGAACAGTTCTCAAAAGAATGGCCACCATGGGAAAGAACGTCCCAAAACACTAAGAGAATAAAGGTAAAAGAGGCTTCACTCACATCCAGCAGGTTAACAAAGATAGTGAAAGATGAGACTGGTCATTGCTGACATAAGGCAACAGTGGGGCACTCTTGGTGGTACTATGAATCGGTCCAACCTCTCCAGAAAGCAGAGTGGCTGGCACGTTACCACATACAATAGGTGTTACATAAATGCTTTTTTCCTTGCCTTCCCCTTTTCCTCATGTTAAAACAAAATATAACAATGAAAATCTATTAAGCTATTATAGATAGAATGGAAACCCAGAGTTGGAAAAACCTGAGTTCAAATCCAGACATAGACACCAGCTCTGTGATCCAGGGCAAGTCCCTTCACTTCACTTCAGTTTGTCTCATTTTCCCGCTCTATAAAGTGGGGATGATCCCTGCACCTACTCTCCAGGTCTGTTGGGAGCAAATGCAACCATGATTCTAAAACACATAGGTGCTACGGATCGTTAGCTATCCAAGTGCAGCGAGAGACGCAGCAAACAAACTGAGTGTCTGTGGGATAGAAAGGGCCTATGGCCTGACCCAGCGTTACTGCAGACTGTATAAGTAAGGAGAGTTTTCCAGGAAGAGGAGGATGTTGTGGGTTCAGAAAAGCCAGGCAGGATAAGTAAAAAAAACAAACAGGCTGCTCTACAGAGAAAGCCTTCCAGTGGGTGTTTTTAAGATTTCAAACGACCCATCCCCCACTACTCCCCTCCCCAGCCCCCAACAGAGAAAAAGAGCATTAAAGGAAGAAAAGAGAAAGTGTGATGGGGGGGTGGGGGGTGGTGGTGGTGTGTGTGTCTGCGCGTGTGTGTGCATGTGTGTGCGCGTGTGCGTGTGTGCGTGTGTGGCTGGCAGTCCAGCTCACCAGTAAAGGCCCTGCTGGGGGAATGTTCCCACAGTCCTCCTGTCCAGGCAGGATGATCAGTATCTCACACAGAGGTTAAGGCTTGGGGCTAAAATATAAGAATCAATCAATATTTATTAAGTCCCCAGTGCAAACAGTTTGTTGTTATGGCTCCTGGGATGAGAAGTTGATTTTCCAGCATAAGACATATGAGAAAACTGGGGTTCAGAGGGGTCCCAGAACAAGATGGGATTTTAGAAGTCAGCAGCATCATGGGACCCCAAAACCTTAGCTGGAAGGTACCCTGGAGGCCACTGAGTCCTCATCCTACAGATAGGGAAACTGAGGTCCAGGAAGGGGCACGTGACTCCTAAGGCCAGGCTAGTACCCCCTCCCCTAAATGCTGGTCTTACTAAGCTGCACAAACACCTCGAAATGGCTCAGTAACCTGTGGAATGCTGCATAGGACCTACCTGATAGTTTGGCATCCAACAGGTTTGTGCACTCACCTGGATTCAGTGCCTAAGAAATGACAGTGAAGATGGGAAGGGGCGGCTGAACAAAGGTGTCACTCCAGCCCTCCCAAGAGTGTGTGAGAATAGTAGGCCTACCAAGGACCATCCATCCAGCTCCCCCAATCAGCAGGAGGGAAATGAATGAATGAATGGGCATTTAGTAAGTGCTTACTGCATGCCAACTCTGACACACAAAGAAATACCTGAAGGTGATCTCTGCTCTCAGGGTGCATCTTCCTATAGCTAGAGAAAATACATTAACCCCCAAAATTCAAGTAGGGCAGGGGCACAGGGTCCCCACAGATGGCAAGGCTGAGAGGGAGGACAAGCCGTTCTTCCATGTGAAGAACGTTCTCAGAAACTAAATGACTCATGCAGGGTCAGAGAGGCAAGATATGGGCCTGAGTCTTTCTGACCCCTTCCTCAGGCCACATCTACAAGGGAGGTGACTGATAAGGACAGTCACATGGACCTGATGAGGCCAGTAAGGCCCAGAGACATTAAGGGACTGGCCCAAGGTCATCCAGGAAGTAAGATCGCCTCTAAGGTAAAGTCCCTTTCCGCCATTTAACAACTGGCTCCAATTTTACACCTACACATGTATAAATCCACACATACACATATGTACATACATATTGCACACACATATACACTGACACATTATTAACATCAGTCTCTACTTTCTTAAGTCTAGGCAATCAACAATAATTCAGTCCATGACTCTGCCATGAGTGCTCACTGGCCCCAGCACAACCCTCCCCTTCAGTTCTACATCTATGACTCAGTTTCCTCATCTGTAGAATGAAGAATCATAGACTTAGATACAGCTGGAAGGGATCTTGAGGCAAGGGGTTCTCAGCCTTTTTTGTACAATGAAAGTCTTCTTGGTATAATGTTTTAAATGTTTAGAAATACATAGCATCACCAATTATACTGAAATACAGTTAAATATTTCAAAATGAATTATTTTGATTAGTTTATTAATTTTTTAAACCAAGTTCAAAGACCCCAGGTTAAGGACCATTGGACCAGGATGTTCTTTTCCTCATTTTGGAGATGACCTCTGAGGTCTCTTTCCACTATGAGCTTTCATTTTACAGATGAAGCCCACATGGGGGAAGAACTCACTTGCTGTGGCCACACAGCCAGCAGAAGTCTGGCCTTTTACCTACCAGATCCCTTGTAGGCAAGAAAAGAAGTAGACCATCTATGTACCCCAACCACCAGCACGGTGTCTGGCATGCAGCAAGCAATAGACAAAGAAACTCCTGTGGACACAGGTTGCTCAGTCAGCCTCAGTGTGGCCGTTCAAGACCTCTGCAAATCACAGGAGCCTTAGCGTCATGACTGCGACTAACATGCCAGCATGACCAGGGCTAGGACTAGTCCTGGGCTAGGCGGAGATGTCCGATAAGATTATCTCCCCTGGGCTTGGCTCAAAAGGAGGCAGAGGGTGTTGTTACCCCACCCTCCCGAGGCAGCACCACCCCTGCTGGACAGCTCTTTGGATGGGTCATCGAAATCCTTGGGCCAGCACCCCATCTGCACCCAGGTGGGTCCCCTGGGACCAATCAAGCAGGGTTTGAACTCAGGCCAGGACCAGGGGGCACCTCTTAGAGGAGATTAGAGTAAGGAAAAGCATTTCTACGAGGATGTAAGCCTTGCAAGAGCTGTTACAGGTTATCTCATCTCACCTCCAATCCTTACTGGTGGTGTGGGCAAGTCACTTAGCCTGCCTGCCTCAGTTTCCTCCTCTGTAAAAAGATCATAAGGGCAATAGCAGCTACTTTACAGGACTGTGGTGAGACTCGAATGAGGTATTTGTAAAGCACTCTGCAAAACTTAAAACCCCACAGAAACACTAAGCGCCTGAGGCCATCTCCCCATTGTTCTGATGAAGCTAACTTACATTAAGAGTTAAAGACACCCTTAAAATACTACTAGTCCTAACAGCTGAGTGAGAGATCGGTGGGACAAGTATTAATTATCCCCATTTTACGGGTAGAAACCGAGGCCCAGAGAGGCTTGGCCCTCTCACTACCACCCCAACCATTTGTGTTTGGAGGGGCCGCTGAAATTCA
This sequence comes from Potorous gilbertii, assembly GCA_028658325.1. Lineage (NCBI taxonomy): Eukaryota > Metazoa > Chordata > Mammalia > Diprotodontia > Potoroidae > Potorous > Potorous gilbertii. The sequence goes on along the minus strand of JAQQSK010003504.1, from coordinate 47,212 downwards.
GGCCTTCCGACCCCAAGACCAGGCTTCTTCCCAGGAAGCCACAGTGAGCCGCTCAGATCACAACACAATTAACTAGACTGTTCGAACCCTTTGGGGCAAAGGAGAGTGAGAACACTTGGGGTCTAATGACCTGGGTTTGAAAGTGGCAGCTGCTAACATTTTTAACATTTACAAAGCACTGATGTCTACCATCGATGATGAAGGATGGCTACCCCAAGCCAAGAGGAAAGTTGGGGACAGAGGGACAGTGGCTTGTCCAAGATCACCACCAGGACCAGAGGTGTCCACATTCATCCCATCCTCCCCTGATACCGTGGGGCCCCCACTCTTGATAAGTCTAGTTCTTTCTGGATCAGCCAGCCAGAAAACCTAAGGGAAGAAAGCTGGTCTACAATTCTTAGTAAATATGGTCAAGATGCCCCATCAGTTATCGGGTGGGGGCTCTGAAATGGGTGAATGAGATTACCTGGAACCTACCTGGGTGTGAGACAAAGAGAAGGGAGGGAGGAAGGGAAAAGGAAAGAAAGAGGGAAAGAGAGAGTGAGGAAGCAAGGGAGGGAGGGAGAGAGGGACAGAGGGAGGAAGGAAGGGAGGGAGGGAGGAAAGGAGGAAAGAAGGAAAGAAGGAAGGAAGGGAGGGAGGGAGGGATGAGATCATCCCAATGAGCAAGGGACACATTTGGGGCCATCCAGCCAAGGGCACTCTGTCACTTCAGTTAGATAATCGTGTTCAGGTCCCAGCTGTTTGCCTCTCTTTGCACCAAAGGCTTTCAAGGCTGCGCTGGCTGAGCTTATCCCAAGTCCTGGGAATCCCCACATGTACAACCAAACACATCTCCACCAAAAGCACACTATTCCAGTCCATGGAGAATGACTGACGGGTTAAACCAACAACAAGCAGACCAATGACTGAACGGTTCTTCCAGCCTAGTCTTCACTTGGAGGGATGGATGGCTTCCTTTTCACAAATAAACACCCTGCACCCAACTCACCCTGTGACCTTGAGCAAACCTTTTGCATAAATGAGAGGAGATGACCTCCCCAGTCCTCTTCTAAACCTACCCTTCTAGGCCACTATTTCCTCACCTTTAAAAGGAGAGGACAAGATAAAACAAGCCCTAAGTCCTTCCCAGCTCTGACATCCCCTGTCCTAAACCCTGGGAGTTCTGACCCTGCTCATTCTAAGGGCCCTCCCCACATTAAGCAAGGCCCCTATGGTCCTGAAATTTCCTATTCAAGCAGCAGGGTCTCCAGTTCTCAAATCTTGTTGCTTCAGGAGCCAAGTCAGGCCTTGCATTTCTAGATTCCTGGTCTCACCCCCAAGCTCCTCATGCCCACCCTGAGGTGCATGTGGATAAGCTGCAGCCTCATGATGGATCCTAGATCTCTTCTGGGTCCATGGGCCTCCCTCTCCCTCCAAGCCCCAGGAGGTGAGCAGGGCAGGTGTCCCTGTCCCCAAGGGAGGTGAAGGGGAGTATCTGAAGTCACCAAGTTTGGGTCCCAAGTCTCAGGCCCCAGTCCCACTCAGGGCTGAAGGGTGAATGTGCCTGCATCTGGGTGGAGGGTGGCAGGGAGGGGCCCTTTATCTCTATCTGCACCAAACAGAAGGAAAGGGGGAGGGGAGGGGGAGAGGCAGCTCCAGATCATGACCCCAGCATCTGGTGGTGGTTCCAAACCAGCTGAAGGCCAGGCTCCTTCACTGGGGGTTGGGGCTGGGGAGCTCAGGGGAGACATGGGGGTGGCTCAGCCTTAACCCTCCCTTTCATATACCCAGGCCTCTAAGCAGCTCTAAGAACCTTCCGATATTTCATTTCACCCCAGATGGCTGGTCCTCACCCCCCCACAAGGCAAGGATCTCGCCTGCAGCCCAGGGTGCGGCTCCCATGTGGTCTAACCATCCTCCCTGACCAGCCCTCAGAAGATGGGGCACTCACTGTCCATGCTGCTGTTGCAGGAAGCCTCTTCCCTCCTCCACCTACACTGTCCTGGGGCAAGGCTGCCTCAGAGCTGCCTTCCCTAAGCCTAACCCACGGAGAGCCTCTGGAGACACCTACAGCAGGGAAATGTCCAGAACAACTCCATTAAGTGCCTGCTATGTGACAGACTCAGCACTAAGGACCTGGGGACAGATAACTAGAAAGGAGCCCTCATCAGGAGGTTACCTTCTACTGGCAAGGGGTGGGAGGCTACAGAGCTATAGTTATGGTGCAGTCCAGATAGAGCCCTAGGTCTGGAGTCAGGGAGTCCTAAGCTCGAATCTAGCCTCCAACACTTACCAGTTGTAAGTCATTTCACCCTGTCTGCCCCAGTTCCCTTATCTGTCAAATGAAAAATGACAAACTACTCCAAGAAAACCCCAAGTGGGGTCACAGAGAGTCAGTTTTGACTGAAATGAGTGAACAACATATAGTTATAGGCACTATGGAGAAGGGAAGTGAACACAGGTCCTCCTGGCTCTAAGGCCAATGAATCTTATCTGGTCTGATGTCCAGGACTGTCTTGGGCACATTGCTCAACTTCTCTGGGCCTCAGTTTCCAGCCTTTGTAAAGCCACTGCCCTCTGAGGTCCCTCCCAGCTTGTAAATGTACGATTCTCTGACCTCCCCAAGGCCTCAGGTTCCCCATCTGTAATGGGGAAGGGCTGAAGTGGATGGTTTCTGAGGTCTCCTCCAGTTGCCACCCTTCTGTGGACACTGCAGCGCTGGACACTGACTGTAGCTTCTGTTCTACACAGTTATTAGCCCAGAATGAAGGGGTGGGGGTGGGGGTGAGGGGTGGGGTTGGGTGCTAAGGAGAGTGGCCAGGGAATACTATTTTCTCTAAAGACTTGAAGCTGGTAAAGCGGATGGTAAGAGTGAGATGGTGAAGATGCCTGTAGGCTGGGGAATTTGGACCCAGGGACCCTGAGTGTCTTAGAGTTGGAAGGACCCTGAGCCCTGAGAAGTAAGGCCTCAGCCAGACGCTCAGAAGCATCTGTACACTGCCCCAGTGAACCAGTCAATAAGCACTGATTAAGCACCGTGTCCCAGCACTGCTAAGATACAAAGAAAGGCTACTGAGGGTCCTTGCCCTGAGGGAGTACACACAGTCTAAGGGGAAGGTCTCAATTGTGAGTCAGACAGAAACAAAGGTCCCCTGGTCCTCAGGGCGCAGTGGCCATGCAAATGGCCAGATTGACACTGATCCCTGAAGTCAGGGTCCTAGGCTGGCCTTTCTAGGGCCTGAGGGTTGGCAAAGGTGGCCTCTGCCCCACTGGTGGGATGGCTGGTCCCTTTGGATGAACTCTGAAGTCTGGATTGAAGGTCCTACACTCTATCCCAAGTCATTGTACCTCCTTTGGGG
>JAQQSK010003504.1:0-43771 GCA_028658325.1 Potorous gilbertii | reverse complement strand
CCCCCCCCCCCCCCCCCCAATGTATGCTCTCAGAGGGCAGCCCAGCACACTCCCCAAACATTTCTAGCCTTCGTAATGATGATGTTACTGAATGAATAAATGATAATGAAGATGGCAGTGTCTTGATCTGAGACCTCCCTCACATGACATTCTCAACATTACGCCCATTTCTCAGATGGGGAAGCACTAGGCATCACTAGGGATTTAGGAGCACAGGCGGAAGACAATGCCAGAGTAATCCTCACTCCCTGCACCTCTGGGGCTGTGTGCCAGGAGGCCTAGGGACAGAGGCAGAGCGGGTAAACTGAGGCAGGAAAACAAGCCAAAGACAATCACAGAAATGTCCCTGAATGCTAAAGCCTTAACACCAACAAGCAAGGGATCCATGGCAGGGAATGAGAAAATGCATGGCCTCCCTTCCTGGGAGAGGTTGAGAGCTATGGGTGTGGAATACAACATGCAGTGTTCTTCCTGGTTCATGTGTTGGTCTGTTTTTCCAAAACTGTCTTTCGACAACATTCAAGAGATAAGGTTTTTCTTCTCATTGACAAAAAGAAAGAGCGGAGGACTCAGATCAGTGCTCTGAGAAGGGGATGGGGGAAGGCAGGCCCTTCCTTCCATTAGGGGAGATCTGGAAAGGTCTGGAGGAGGCAGGACCCCTTCATGGCCCCAGACATAAAGGCCATCTCCTCCAACATAGATGAGATCAGGAAAAGAGGCCCAGGGAGGGGAAGTTCTTCCTAGGACCCTCTGGTCTCTGGGACTGGAAGGGGTCTCAAAGGCCATCTATCATTGACAGGTTGGGAAATTGACCCTCAAAGTCAGTGTCTGTGGCTTGATTCAAACCCAGGTCCTCTGACTTGAGAAGCAGGGCTCATTTCTGGGTGCCATGTGTCAGTTTCCTAGTCTATCAAACATGTTAGTAAATGCCAGCTAGGATTTGAACCCAGGCCTTCTCTCCACTACAGTGGCCTGCCTTCTATCTGGGTCCTGCCTCCCCCTCCCAGGCTCCCAGGGCAGCATGCCCACCCACAGTGCTGGGATGGGGCTCCCAGGGCTGGCAGCACCTGCACTGGTACAGGAAGGCCTCCCGCCCACCCCAAGGGGCAGGTGTCAGGTGATAAGTGAGCTCGAGGAAATCCAGCCGCTGCCCCCCCCCATTCCCCTGAGGTTTATTTAGCAATCCTGGCCCCATCTCTATGGGTGGGGCCAAATGCTGGCAGGCACTGGGAGGGGGGGGGGGGGAGAAGGGAAGAAAATCCTCTCGGATTAGGAGCAGCCCGACCTTCCCAGATAAACAAAGGAAACCCAGCAACCAGGCAAACAGCAGCTGATAAGCCTCTAGGAAGGGTTGAAGGGCTCTGGGGGCCCAGCCAAGCCTGCCCTAAGCCAGGGCTTAGAATCCCAGCTCCTTTACGCTGGCCAAGTAACTCAAACTCTGCCTCAGTTTCCTCATCTGTCAAAGGGGACTAACAGCAGCCCCTGACATGCCCGAAGGGCTGTTTGTCAAAGCCCGCAGAAATGCCACTGTTACCCCACAAGCCCCTGGCCGGCCTTCCCTTGGTCAGTCTGACCAAGCTTTCTGTGGTGTTTACAACCTCAGAACAAAAATCAAAGCCCGTCTCTGTCTCCTTCTCTGTGGTCCCAGTAAGAAGGTGGACAGAAGGCCAATTCCAGGGCCAGTCACTGGCCTGGCCTTGGTGTCCCCAGAGTTGAAATGATGGTCTGTGGAGCCTGGGAGGAAAGCGGCTGGGCCTGGGACTGCCCTCTTTGCCTCTGGCCCGCAATCTGGGGCAGCCTGGGCTGGGACCTGGCAACCTTGGAGGAAAGCTGAGCCCTCCTCTGGAAACTGAGGCTGAGAGCTTGGCCCAGGATCCCAGAGCCCACTCCGCCATCCCCAAGGAGGGCAATTGGCAAGAAAAGATGACACTTCTTAAGGGCATCCCAGACGCGGGCAGTGCACAAGCCTCTACCCCACCTCCTCTAGAGGCCCGATGGCACAGAGCTGGCACAGAGAGCACAGGACAGATCTAGGGCTGGGAGGGCTGGGAGGGCTGGGTCTAACCTCCTTGGGAAACAGATGGAGAAACTGAGGCCCAGGGGCGCACCCCCCCCAGAGTCACGCCTCTTTCCCTTGACCATGCTTCCTCTAGGGAGGCTGGGTAAAGAAAGGCTGTACAAGTCCCCAAAGAAAGGACACACAGCCCAGCCAGGCACTCAAGGGTTTGGGGCTGGGCACTGGGGGGCCTTGGGAGCCCTAATACCCTGCTGGTGCCCCCCAGCTGGGCCAGTGGTAAAGCTGGTAGGCCCACCCAACCCCTGCCAGGCCAGACTGGTTAGCCTGCAAGGGGAGGGGCAGGGGAGGCAAATGGGGGCTTGATGCTTCCCTCCCCCCATCCCCAGGGCAACAAGCAGTTATGCAAATAGTGACCTCTCCCCCTCCCAGGCCTCCCCTCCTCCCAGGGTTGTGACTGCCGGCCCCTCCCTCCCAGGCTCCACATCTGCTCCAGGTCCCCCTCCCCCTCCCATTGTTCGCCAAACCAGCCTGGGCCATAAACCCTCAGGCAAACAGACCCAGCTGGGGGCTGGGCCCCCCAAGCATGGGCACTCACACCCGGGTTGGCCAATCTACCCACAAAGCAAAGGGGGAATCTAAGGACGAATCTGGAGAATCCCCATCTGGACAAGAAATGAAGCGCCTACTGTGTGTAGCAGGCCCCGGAGCACTGGGTGCACAAAAGTTAAAATAGCCAACAGTCAGGCCTTCGGGCTGTCCGGAGAATACAGAGCAGATACCAATAGCTCGGGAGAGGGCACCCACTGTGTACCAGGCAGCCCCCTTTCTCTACCAATCCATCAACGAGCATTTATTAAGCGCCTTCCAGCGCCAGTCACTGCGCTAAGAATCCAAAGCCAGCAGACACTGAGGCATGGCTTAGTATGGAGCACCTGCTGAATGCCCACAGACACCTATCCCCTCCACAGATAAGGAGGACCAAATGAGAAATTTATGGAAAGGTACACCCTAGACACTTCATAAATGCTTCCCTCTGCCTGCCCCAGTAAGGGAAGGCTCCAACCCAGACAGGTCTCCCCACAGCTGACCTCTTTCCAATGGCCAAAGGACAGACTCCCAAACCCCCTTCACAATCATCAACTCAAGCTCTTATCTTACAAAGGGAGAAACTGAGGCACACAAAGGCCACACAGAACGGGCTGCAGGCTGAGATCTGTCTCAGACTCTCACCCAGTGATTTAGAATCTACTTTAAAAAACATGATGCCTTACCGACAAGAGTGAAGATGGATAAGAGAGCATTGGGCAGGGGGCCCATAGAAAAATAGATCAGGGTGGGCCTATAGAAAAGAGCTTTATGCAATACAAGTGACCCTGGGTAAGCATTCAGACTCTCTAGGCCTCAGTTTCTCTAGCTGTTAAGGGGGGCCAGAACACCACCACCACCACAAGGTCCTCTAGGCCTCCAAATTCCCGAGTCTCTGACTACACCAATAGTGACTGGTCCGCATGGACTTCACCCCAAGTGAATTCCCCTGGTCCTGTTTGCAGAAGGAGCATTTAAAAGGAGACCACTGGGGTCTTCCCCGGCTCTTACACTGAGACTTAGGGTGCATTTGCGCTTGGGTCTTCAGGCCAAGGGTTTAAAGGGGGTGGGTGGGGCCCTGGCTGGGTTCAAACCCTCCCTCCCCCCCCACCCCCCCCCCCCCGCACACACTGAGAGACCCTGGGTAAGTCACTTAAAGAATTGTCTGTAAAATTAGCTGGATGTCCTTGAAAGCTCTGCTGTTACAATCTCAAACAACACATCCCTTAGAAAGTCCCAGGGAAGGGAGAACAGTCACCCTCCCAACCCCCAGAAGTGGTTTAACCCCGCCCCCCCAGTCTTTTTCTTATGCACAGTTATATACTTGATGTTTCAGTTTCAGATTAAGTCGAATTTCTAATTTGGGACTCCCAGACAGCACCAATGGTGGAGTCAAAAACCCCCACTTATTTACAAATTACTATGCAAATAGGGCTGGGGACCAAAATCTACAGGGGCTGACCTTCTCATCGAAGATCCCAGACCAGGAAGCTGGGAGGCCCCTTCCGACACAGCAGAGGCAAGCCCCTCTTTCTACCAGGGGAAACTGAGGCTAGAGAGGAAAAGAGTCTGCCTGCAGTCACAACAGAAGGAAGAGCTGGAGTCTGAACTCAGGTCTGACTCCAAATCCAGGTCTCCCCCAGGAACCCCCCCCATTATCTCCCTGCTCAGAGCAGATTTCTTCTAACCCAAACAGATGGAAATGTTCTTTAACCTGTGTGTGCCCTGAGATATCAATATGCCAAGCACAAGACTTTAGGCTGAGAGGGCCCATAACTCAGTGTGGATCACAGTGCCTGCTCCAGGGCTCTGGGTGGCATAGGATCCCAGAGCATAAACACTCCCTGCCCTGTTCAACTGGTCAACTTTGCCCCCTAGGCACCCTAGTAGAGGGTGGTGGGTGGCGGGAGAGCAAGGCCTTCTCTTTACAAATGAGCAAACTAAGACAGCCCAGGACAGAAGGGCAAGTGACCTGACAGAAATGCGGCAGAGAAAATTTGAACTCAGGTCCCAACTCCAGGCAGTTAGGATATTTTCCTCTGTGGGGACAGCATAGGCCTCTCTCAGCCCATCTGATCATGTGTGATGTCTACCAGAGTCTGGGGGTGCAGATGGGGAGGGAGAAGGGACAGGGCACAAGCTTGGGAATTAGAACCTGGCTTGGAAGTCACTTCAGCCTCCAGACCTCTACTTACTCATCTATACATGGAGAAGGGGCCCGCTGGCCAAGAATTCAGCATGAATTCAACTCCTCATGTAATGAACCAGGGAATGTGCTGGGGTAAAATGTCCCTTTGCCCTCAATGGCCTTAAACTCTATGGTAGTAGGGGCAAGAGGCTTGGATCTGGAGTACAGATACCACCAGCTCCCTATTTACTTGACTTTTCATACACATCCATACCTGTCTGCATCTTTTTAAAGGAACATGGGTTGACCTTCCCCAACTCTCTCTGCCTGCAAGTGCTGGACTCCCTGCCCCCTATGCCAGCCTCCCATGGCTGGCCTCTCCCACCCCCTCTCCCCAGGACTGATCCACCCCTCTGAAGACACAGGGATCTATCATTGGGAGCTCAGAAGAACGCCCCTGTGCCTCCCCAGGCGAGGAGCACGGCACCCACCACACCCACCCCCTCATCATAACCCAACCCAATGAGCACCCACCTCTCCTTCTCTCCCAGATCTCTCTCCTTGGGGGGCACGCAGCGGGGAGGGAGAATATCCTAGTCCCTAAATGAGCCCAGCAGGGTGAGAGCAGAAGGGCAAATCTAGGAAGAATTTAACAGGGAAAGGAGGGAGGGCTAAAAGAAGCTCTGGGGGTATCAATGGCTCACAAGCTCAAGCAGTCAAAGGACACAGAGCTACAATCTTCATTCATAAAAACACAAAGTCCCAGAATGAGGAAGGGGAGAGGGCCCCACAGTCCTCGACTCCCTACAGACATGGCCATAGTTCTGAGTTAACCACTTTAGAGATGATGAATCAACTGCAGAGGGGTCGGGGGTGCAAACAGGATGGAGAGGGGAAGGCCAGGGCGGGTGGGCACAGTGGAAGGATTAGTGTTCTACCTGGTCCCAGAGGGCAGAACTAGGAAAGGGAAGTTGCAGATCTAAGTTTCAGGTCCAGACAAGGAGACTGGGTTACCTTGAGGGGTTAAAAGAGGATCCCAACTCCAGCCAAAGCCGGATGGCCAAGACTTGTTGGTCGTGGAAGACAAGGGTTACTGCCAGTGCTGAGTCTAGGATGTGAGAATCAACCAGCCTATAAGTATTTATTAGACATGATCAATGCCAGGCACCAGGCTGGGGGCCGGACAAGATCCTCTCCTTGGTTGTGGCCCAAAAGGGGATGGGGGAGGGGGGTTGGTTCTGGGCCCAGCTCTGCTCCTCCTCAGAAAACTTGCTCCCCCCACCCTATAAGGGGCTCCCCTCTCTCCCTTGGAGGGCAGGAAAGATGAAATGGACTACACTAGGGTTTCTTAACCTCGAGACCTGGACCTGTTTCTAAAAATACTTTGAGAACTGCACAGTGGGTTTCCTTTGCCATCTTGTGTTTTACTTTATACATTTAAAAAATATAATCTGAGCAAGGGTCCCCGTGATCTACCAGGCTGCCCAAGGGCTCTGAACCCCAATTTACAAGGTACCCTCTGCCCTCAAGCCAATTCATACAGTATTTAATACTGTGTATTAGGAACCAGAAACATAGAGGCAGAAAAGTCCTGGCCCTGCCTTCTAGAGGGTCACCATCTAGTGACCAAGATGTGCCAGGGCTTGCACCTCCCAGGGCAGGAAAGCCGTGTAATCAAAAACCTGGCAAAGGCCAAGCTGGCTGGAGAGGGGACCAACCCCTCCTCCCACCTTTCCAGGGGAAGGGTGACCCCCGCTACACACGCACACAGAAACACACAGACACACATACACACAGGGCCACTCACACTCCTCTCCCTGGGGGTGGGAGGGCTGGCTGCTGGACACTCCTTCTGCTTCCTCATTCCCTCCCTCTTCATCCTCTCTCCCACCCCAACCAAGCCTCTCAAATAACATCTCCCACCCAGCTCTCCAGAGCCAACCTGGACGCTGACCCAGAAAACTGCTTGCCAAAGCACATTAAATTAATGATCTCCAAAATTGGCTTTGGACGGGCACCCAGCAAGCCGGCTTCTGATGGAGCCTCATCCATATCAGCCGGTGGCTCTGTTCAGAAAGGAGAGAAAGCCTGGGTACCTCACACTGGCAGGGCAGCTGCTGCCAGACATGGTGGGCACCACATCCTTCCTGAGCAGGCCTCCACACAGGGGACTCACCCACGTGACCCTGGCCTTCACTGGAGGCTGAGGAAGCAGGATATACCAGGATAAACTCGCTGACTCACAGGAAAGGGGTGGGGCGGCCACTGGGCACCTGGCTGGGTCCGCTCGGCCTTGAATGCAAACAATTTGGACTCCCCCCTGCCCTGGCCCTTTTCTCTCCCACATTCTTAAGGGCCTACAAAAACTTGGGGGAGAAATATTCCTTGATATGAAGGTTAAAGAGCCAACACACGTGGGTCCTTTTATTTTCTTTGGGGAATGATTTTTTTAAAAGAGAAATTGAAAAACAAATCAGCACTTGAGTGGGTGGGCAGGATGGGAAGGCACACTCAGCTCATGGTACAGTGTATGTTCCCATAGAGAGTCTCAGTGTGTGGCTGGGGGCCGTGCTGGATATGTGAGCCATTAGTTCACGTTAGCTTGGAGTGAGGCAGGAGAGGAGAAAGCCATGAAAATCTACTGGGGGAAGGAAAAATTAGATGATTGCAGCGCAGGCCCCTAAGGCAGAAAAAGCAGAGGAAAGAAGGCTCCAGATCAGGGCTACAAAATGAGGTAATATTTGTAAAGTGCTTAGCAGGGGCCTGGCACACAGTAGGTGCTGTGGAAAATGAGCATTCCTATTCCTTCAAAATGGAAAAGGTCTCCCGTGATGGTCTGAGTCACTCATCTGACAGGCAGGGAAACTGATCCCCAGCTGGTGCCCTCTGGACCTTCCTAAATCCCTTGTTTTATTCTATGTGTGTCTTCTATCAGAATGCCGGTTCTCTCTCAGCAGTCCAGTGGGGACAGGGAGGAGACTTGGGACAATTATCTGTAAGGCTCCCCCCAGGTCTGAGCGCCCAGAATCTGTCCAGAATGGGTCAGAAATGTGCAGTGGGGAAAGTGTCGGATGTGGAATCCCACCAGCGTGACTCAGGGAAAGCTGTTGAACCTCTCTGGACCTCAGTCTGCTATTCTGGAACATAAGGGGGTTGGATTAGAATGTCTAAGGATTTCTTTCCTACTCTGGATCTAGGATCCAATGAGACTTCTAAGTCGTGAGCTCTCCATGAAGTGGAGAGGGCGGTTCACTGGTCAGACCTCCTGCTTCCTACTTAAGTTGGAGGTGATAGATATCCTTCAAGGCTTCCCCCAATGGGATAAGCCCCGTGTCTCAGGCAGCACCAGCTGGAGGAAGAGACCTTCACAGCCATCACAGATTTGGAGCTAGAATAGTGACCCCAGAGGTTCTTAGTCCAATCACCTATTTTTACACATGCATGCCCAGCGAGGAAAGTGACTTGCACAAGGTCACACAGCCACTTCATGGAAGAGGGGGGATCTCAAGCCAGGGCAATCTCCAGGTTGTGTCTCACTTCCTCCCCTCATTTTACAGTAAGGAAGGGGACAGGCCTCAAACTCAGCTCCTGTGTCCTCTGTAGAGATCTTGTCCTGCCCCTCCCCACTCCACTAAAAGGGGTCTGACTTTCCCTTATTCCTTGGAATGCCCATTGAAAAGGCAGAGTGGCTGAACAACAGTGACACAGGACCGGGGCTGGGGCCAGGGCCAGGACCATGGGAGGAGGTTCCAGCCCACACTGCCCCAGACATCAAGGCCACCCTACCCCGACTGAGATGGAGCAGGGCTCTGGAGGCAGGTGGGTGGTCAGTGGGCAGCATGTGTCTGGAAGAACAAAAAACAACCCATTTCCTTCCGTCCTGGGGCCAATTCTCCAATCTCAGATCCCCCACCCCTAGTTCTGCGCTTCTCTACAAATCTGACCCCAACTTTTCCCCCGAGAAAAAGCAGGATGGAGAAAGAGTGGGGCATTGGACGTGAGACAGGACAAGAGGGCTGCAGTTCAAATCCCACCACAGACACTTTCTCCCTAGCCGTGTAAGTTGAGCTGGTTCACTCATGTGGAGATGGAGCAGCTGGAAGATGGGTACAATCAGAGTTGCCACCCCAGAGAGTCTACGTACCATTGATAAAGCACTTTGCAAACCTCAAAGCACTACATGAATGCTTGCTATGAGTACCACTGGAGACTTAGGGCTGAATGGGGACCTCAGAGATCAAGCTCTTCATTTTACACATGGCAGACGGAGGTCCCTCCCAGCAAGCCAGGATTCCAGTTCATGCTACAGGAGGAAAAGGGAAAAGAACAAGGCAGGAGAAACCACACCAGAGTCTGCAAAAGAGGGGGATAAGCATTTAAGAAGGGCCTACTATATGCTGGGGACCATGCTAAGTACTTTACAAATATCTCATCTGTAGTCCACTCTGACACTTGCTACCTTTATGACCTTGGGAAAAGTTGTTGAAGCTCCCTTTGGGCCTCAGTTTCCCCTTGTGTAAAATGGGGTATGATAGACTCTGAGGTTCCCCCTAATCACTTGTTCTGCTCAGAGCCAAGTGCAGTTGTGTGTACGTTTGTGGGGGGGCAGGGGGGGATATTCCCCATCACAGGTATTCTATCAACTACAGCTTGAGGACCACAGCGGTTCCTGTCTCTTTTGGGTTTTGTACACATGCTGATTTCTCTCCAGACTGGAAGCATCCTCTGACAATAGGGATGGTGATATGACTCCCCTTTCTAAGGTGATTCAGAATGCACAAATTGTGAGAGTACAATTTAGGATTATCCCCATTTTACAGATGAGAAAACTGATGTTCAGAGACCAGCAATGACTGGCCCAGGTAGAGAGCTGTGCTGAAACTGTTGCCTTAGGATAACAACTCTTCAGGGCCCTTCCCATCCCCTGCCCCTCAGAGGTAGAGTCACAAAGACCCAGCATCCACAGCGGTGGCAGCTGCCCTCCTCCCCTAATCAAACCCCTTCTCCACCGGGTTTCCTAGATCTTCCCAAAGGGGTCAGTCCTCCTGACAACCACATTTCCAGAGTATTCCAAAATTTATACATAAAACTGGTGCCTCAGTATCCCCAACTGTCTGGATTTTTTCTGTACTGCAAGGTTTTAGGAGACAGGCATCCATGAAGTCTCTCTGAGCATTCAGTCTCCTCTTTGGAAAACTTAATGGGCTACGTCAGCACTTCCTCAACTGGGATCAGGAGAATTCTGGATTCCAAAAAGGGGGAGAAGGGAGGACCCTATGAGAAACCCTTACCGTTTGTCAGGTAATTTCCCTCCAACATATTACAATATGAGACAAGCATAGAGATAAGCAGGCAGATGACACCAAGATTGCTAACAAGCTGTTGGAAATCATAGCTCGAAATCTACAACCAAAGAACTGAAAACACTAATGAAAATACTGAATATTTCACTGACTTTGTCATTTAAAAGTTTTTAATAAAATAAAATGTGAAATGGTGAGTCTATCAAAAATCTGCCACAAAAACTTGTCTAACTATAAGCAGGCTTGAGCCTGAAAAAAGGAAATAAGGATTCATTCCTCCCTTCTTTGCCAAGGTGGGGTCCTACAGGTGCAGAGCAGCGCATGTGGAGGGGCCAGCATTCAGATTACCCTGAGATGTTCCTTAGTTTTACTAACTAACTTTACTAACACTTTCCCGTTCCACCCCACACTCCCTTCAAAAATGTTCTGTTCAAAGGAATGACTTATCGGGGAAAAGATGTTTGGAAAGGAAAGTGAAAGATACAGTTTCAGGCATAAACCTATTTATTTTTCTGTTGTGTGTGTATGAAAGTGCCCACGATGTGGGTGAATTTCAGAACAAAAAATTAATTTGTAAAAAAAAGGATAGCAAGGCAGTGAAAAACTTAAAAAAATGCTGCGACAATTTTCTAGCAAGAATTTAGCTTTTAGTCCTTGCCATTTTCCCCAGCCCGCCCTTTATTCGAGAGAGGCAGTTCCGTAGCTAAAAACACCCAGACGGTGAGCACATTTCAAGCCCTCCCTGCTCTAAATGCCTCCCAAGCTGATATCCACTGTTCTAAGCCCTGACATCTCCAGCTCTAAGTCCCCTCCCAGCCCTGACATCCCCAGTTCTAAGCACCACGCCCCTCCAGCCCTGGTGTTCGTTCCATTCCAATTCTGACATTTTACAGCAAAAAGTTCTGAATGATCAGTCTAGTCTCTGCCAGTTTTGACATTTTTAAACTCCAGGCCTTCCCCGGAGGTCAATGCCCTGTCCTGTGCGCTTTAATAACACTGTTGTCAAATATATACAGCGCCTTGTAATCTAAAAGCACCCTCATAGGCATCATCAAGTTTGATTCTCTAAACACCAGGATGAGGGGCAGGATTCTCATCCACAGCCCCACTCTCCCATTTCCCCACCTCTAATCACCTAACACAGTTCTAGGCACTGACTAACGGACTTAAGGAATACCTGTCCATTTACAAAATGACTCAAATCAAGGCAAGATTACTGGAAGTGGGGGTGGGTGCGTGCGTGCGTGCATGTGTGGACCCGAGTTCAAATCTCAGCTCTGGAACTTAAGGCCAGGGAAATGGAGGTGGTCATTAAAGATCCCTCCCACCCCCAACTCTCTGATCTCTTAAACTTGAAGCCAAGCACTCCCAGGACGCAGCAGGCTGGTTCTAGTAACCATCCTCCACACAATCCCTCTCACCATCACTCTCTCACTCCCATTTCCGCATTTTATTTTTTCTTATTTGGCTAAAATATCTCCCCCAGAGAAGAACTTCTAAATTTCGGATGATTTTTTCCCCCATGAAACTGAATTTACATATTTCTCCTACTTTCCACACCACTCAGAATTAGGGGAACGGAAGGGGGAAAGGGAGAAAAAACCCACACGTCTGTTTCTATTGAAACTGTCAAAATTAGCATTCAGTAATTAAAAATCACACCCTTTCTCTTAATAACCTAACCAGCATGATACAATCAGGTTGTGCCAACTCTTTAATCTAATTGACTAATTACAGATTTTAATTTAGTCAGTTACTGAACAACTGTTGACAATTTGTTTTCATTAGGGACAGAACAGGATAAATATTTAGGATTCCCATTGCAAAGACTCCAGCAAACAGCTCCCACCATGACCTCCATGGCAGGCCTCCCTCTGCTTGTCATCCACAAACAGCTCCAGAAAGGCAGGGACTCTCCAAGAGTTTCTTAGCTGCAGGCACCAGCACCTGAAGGAGCTTTCCTGGTAAGTAGACCGTGCACCAAAAGCGCCCCCCCCCAAGCAAAGGCTTCCCAATTCCCAGAGCCCCCACCAGCAGCTCTGGGGCAGTGCAGGAAGAAAGCATGAGGGATACAAGCTGGAGGTTGCCAGGAGGGCCTCCCTTCCAGGAGGCCCAGGCTTTTCCTTCTTGGATCCCTCACTAAGAGACTCTAAGCAAACTCCTACTCTAGGTCACCATGCAAAAAGTGATGGAACCAAATAGGGCCCCAGGCTCTCCACATCAGGAATACTCAGGAGTCACGCCAGTAAAATGCCAGGCCTTGTTTCTTTGGCCCTGCCATGGTCACCGAGTTGTCTCATGCCAACAAACTCCCTCTCTGACTTGGAAACATGTCACTTTACAGAGGAATAAATGAATGGGAGCTCGAAGACAGGAAAGAGATGCAGCTAGTGAGGTAAGAGAACAGTGCCGGACTTGGAAGTCAAGGTCTGGGATCAAATCCAGACTTGGAAACTGACTAGCTATGGGATCCTGGACAAGTCACATTATGGCTTCTGGCCAAATAACCCCTGGTCTCCTCCAGGTGTTGTACCTAATGACCTTAGAGATCCCCCCCAGCTCTAACGGTAATCATGGGTAGTGACTGACGGCCCAGCCAGGATTCAAACCCAGGGCACCCATCTTCTGTGGCATCTCTTGAAGATCCTGTGGGCTGTTTTCCCAGAGTGCTATTAAGTAGCCATTACTATCAACACCTTCTGCATTATCCTCAGCCCCTGGGGTTTCAGGCACCCTCTTTACCATAATCATTTCACCCTGAGCCTGGGAGGTGGGGGAGGTGGGGGATGAACCCAAACACAAAGAACCAGGCAGGAAGGACATCAGAGACTGTCTTGTCCACCTCCCTCATTTGTTCAGAGGAGGAAGTCCCTGAGATCTGGCCAGTCTGGTCCTCCATTCCCTATCCCGGCCAAAACTGTGTGCACGGGGTGCCTTTCACAGCCTGCGCTCCAAGACCCCCCGGGGACCGTCTAAACATTGGGGGCCTTTTGGAAATGGGCCTCCTTTTCAACCTCCCCCAAATCTGGGCTTCTGGAGCCTGGGAGGACAGGGCCATTCCCTCCAGCCAGGTGTGTGACCCCTAGGCTTTCCACCTCCTACTTCTTTACCTTAGGATACTTCTCTGGAGGCTGCTCCTCATGCCCCCAAGTTCTCAGGATGCCCCCTAAGATGTTAGCAAGCGCTAGGCAGAGAGCAGCCCCCACTGCCCCAGCATGGCTCTCGCTCTGACCCAGAACCTCCCTAGCCTTGCCTCTTGGCAACTCTAGCACCCTGAGTAACTAACGCCTCAGAAGGTGGGGACAGACTTCACTAGATTTAAGTTCATTTTCCATAGCTTGAGGTCAAAATTGAGTCAAGTTGTTCCCATGATCAAGTTTTCAGAAAATCCCCCTCCTCTGTATTAGCCATTTGACAGAAATTCACTGTGGTATTTAAACTGGCAGTCATCACCGCTAACTCAAATTGTATTGGCTTCCCCGATGTGGAAACGCTCAAGCGCGATCATCAATTGGCCAATTCTGAGAGAGGCTGAAATTCCCTGTCATGTTGTAAAATTCCCATTGTAGCTCCCCAGCTTGGGAGAGCCCCCATGGAGCCTGCTATAAGGGCAGGCAGCAGCAGCCGGCTCTGGTGGCTCCCCAGGATCCAAGGGGCCGAGGAGGGGGCCCAGCCCAAGAGGCTCCCCTGGATCCAAGGGGCCAAGGAGGGGGCCCAGCCCAAGAGGCTCCCCAGGATCCAAGGGGCCGAGGAGGGGGCCCAGCCTAAGAGGCTCCCCAGGATCCAGGGGGCTGAGGAGAGGGCCCAGCCTGAGCGGCTCCCCTGAGGAGGCCTAGCCAGAGCAGCTCCCCAGGATCCAAGGAGGGGTTCCTGCCAACATGGAGCAAGGGCACCATTTGGGGCATGACATTTTCTAGAAGAAGCCTTCAAAAGACAAGCAGAAAACAGAGATAGAAAAAGAAAGAGACAGAGAGGAGAGAAAAGAAGTGAGGTGAGAGAGAATGAAAGGAGAAGGGCAAGAGGAGAGAGACAAAGACAGAAAGAGAGAGGAGAGACAAAGACACACAGACACTGGCAGGATGGGACCCAGGGCACAGCAGGGACCCAGAGCCAGGGATCTGGGGTGGTCTTCTCAGGCTGAAGCTTCCGCCTTCCTACCTTACCTGGCAGCAGTGACAGGGAGCCGGGCCTGCCCACCCTGCCCCTAAACAGCCCGAGGCTACTGGCAGGAAAGCAACCCCTAGACAGAGAAATCAACAGGGGGGCCGATGGGGTGTGCCCAAGGTCTGAAGACAAAAATGGAAAAAAGGGTTTTTTTGTTGTTTGTTTGAAAATCAGATCAACTGAGCCAGTTCTGCCAGGGCCCTTCCTTCAGCTCAGGTGCAGATGGAGACTTTGCCCCACTATACACATCTCCAACATTAGAGCTGTTTTTCTTGCTTTCTCAACGGGGCAGGGGAGGGACTGGGGGGAAAGGCAGCAGATTTTTGCTTTTTTAAAAAAAGAAAATAAAATTCCACAAATTCTGTTAGCATGGTATAGTCAGTGGAAAGAGAATAGAAGTGGGCATGAGCCAGAACTGGATGAAAGTTGGCCCTCTCAGCCGCAGTTTCCCCAGCTGTATAATGGGAAAAACAATCCTCACCTTACCTAGGAAAGGGAAATCAAGGGAAATACAAGTACAATAATACTGTTTTAAAGTTTCTCCAGGGCTGACAGGTAGGGGGGAAGCCCTGGTGCCCCCACCCAAAGCACAGTGCTAGGGCCAGGGTGTGCAGGCCCTCCCAGACAAAAATCCAAACCCCCCAGGCTGACCTCAAGGTCCTCTCAGACTCTGTCTGAGCCTCATCTACCCTGGCCAAGGTCCAGCTACGCTGTCCAGGCTCTCCTCGGCACCATCTCCCTCCCCTTCCCCCACCCCCTTTCCCCCTATCACCCTCTGCTTTACAATCTGCATGGACTAGAAGCTCCCTGCAGGCCAACAGTGGCTGCTCATCCCAATGGAACCCAATCAAACATTTATTCTTTGTAAGACTCACTGTCCACCTGCCCTGTTTCCCAGAAGCATCAGAGGAGAGTCCACTAGCAGGAAGCTCTTGCTTTATACCCCAGCTTTGTCTGAAGTCATCCAACTTCTCTTTAGTCAGGTGCAATCCCACAACTCTCACCTCCACACCTCTGCAAAGGCTGTGCTCCTACTGGGACTGCACTCCTTCCTCACCTTCTACTTCCTAGCATCCCTCCCTGCTGACAAACCACCTCAGGTCAAGCCTCACTGCCACGGGAAGCCCTTCCTGACCTCTCCAGCTGCTAGTTCCCCCCCTCCCCATTGCCTTAAATTTATTTTGTATGTGCCATACTTAAGGTCAGTAACTATCTTTGCAGCCCTAGGCCTGGCACAAGGTAAAGACTTAATCAACACTTGATGACAGGATGAAAGGACGCTGGAGGAGACAAGTCTACTTCAGCAAGTTACAGATACTGTTTATTTAGTCTCTGTTATCTCCAGTCCTAAAACACAGTGGGTGCTTAATAAAGGCTTACTAACTGAAAGCTAGCAAGATGTCGGAAGGCATTAATAACATACACACTCCCTTTGCTAAAGGCGGGGTACTGGGATGAGACAGGGCACGAGTAACCGAGGAGAAACTGAGGAACCTTGGGCACACCTCCACTCCATGACTAAATAGGGCTCCCTTACTAGAACCTGCCACAGTGTGAACTGAACTCAGCCCTGAGTGTACGTAAGGGAAAGTAGGGGAAAGTACCCATGAACCCAGTAAGCCCCAGGGTTTTAAAGGAAATCTCTGAGAAAAACTTCATTTATACCCCCGCCTACACAATCTGGGGAGGGCAGAGAGGCCTCCCCACCCCATTCAAGCTGTGAAAGAAAACTCATTCATTCACTCATTCAAGCAGGATTTACCAGGGAGTCCCAAGAGCCCCTACCCGTGCCTGTAGTGGGAGTCATCCTGAAAGTGAAAACTACAGCAATACCCAAAATGCAAACAAATGAGACAATTGGGAGGTCAGTAGGTCCTCCAAGTGAATGCTGGGCCCTAAGCTGGGGAGGGGGGGGGTGGGTGAGAATGGGACAATCCCTGCCCTCAGGGAGCTTCTAGTCCAACCCTAGGAAGGCCTTTTAAAAGAGGGGATAAGGAAACTGAGCCCAGGGAGGGACCTGCCTAAGGCTGCCAGACTAAAGACCCACGGGAGGCTGAATATTCAAACAATACTTTCCATCGTGTACTTAGACACAAGGAGCCTAGCAGAAGCTAGGTGCTTTGGTAGAGTGAGATGGGCCCTAAATGCTGTCCCCATCCTCCTCCCCATAAGGTCAGGGGGCTGGTCTGTCCTGGTCTCTATCCTCAGCCCCAGGCTCAGTCATGCTGGGGGGCTTAATAAACATGTGGAATTCCACTGGAAGAGAATCAGAGGGCCTCGGGCCTTCAGTGACCATGCAGCTCCAGCATTTTAATCAAGGATGGCAGGATGAATAAATTTCCAAAGTTCTTTCTCTACAAAGCTTCCCCTATTCTCCAGGAGAATGAGTCACATCAATGATCTAGAACTTAGCACTGTGCTAAGCCTGAAGAAAGCGTGCCAAACACTCCTTTGATGGGACCTGAATCACTAATCCAGAAGACCTCTGGGCAGTTTATCCTTTCCCTTGTGGTACAGTCAAGGATATCAAGTCATAAGGCTACTATATATGATGCAGGTGACATTTGAACTCAGGTCCTCAGACTACAAATCCAGTGTTTTTTCCACTGTATCACACTGCCTCCCAAGAACAGGAAGAACCCCTTCATTTAAAGGAAAGAAAAACACTGCAAAAAAATAAATCTTGCATAGATCTTTTTTTAAAACTCCTGTAAACACTGATAATCATTCCATGAGGATTTGCCCCAGACCCTACCCAAAGTCCTTCTTGGACTCTTCTTCCCCCACTGGGCAACCGAGGCTCCTGGATCTTAGGGCAGCCTTGCTTGGCCCTGGCTGGAACACACTCTGCTGTCCCACCTCTTTCATCCCCTTCTGGACAAAGCTTCCTAAGCACGATGTTGGCACTTCCAACTCATTACCACTCCCTTCCCCCTCCCCTTTTCTTCTGGGCTCAGCACCTGGCACACGGTGGGTATTTAATACATCAGCACTGGGTGTTGGATTCCGTTGCACGTCCCACATGTTTCTCCACTCCAAAGCCCACCAAGGACCACCTCCCTAACCCACTTCCTTTCCCATCCTTCTCTCCCTTCCCGTCTCCTCAATGGAGGGGGGGGGCTTCCCTGGAAATCCCCCATTCTTGGCCCTCCAAGGAAAAGACTTTGGGCCTGACCTCAGGAGGTCGTTTGCCCTTCCAATTCAACCAACATTTATCAAGTTGGGAGGGACAGAACCACATTTTACAGATGGAGAAACCCAGCGTTGTTACAGACAACAAAGGGCCTTGCCAACCTTAAACAGCTACAGAGCCATGGGTGATTTGTCTCTCTCTCCTTTTACTGGACTCATGTGTAAAATGGGGAAGTGACCAGTGACCCTTCTCTCCAGGGGCTGGTGGGAGGAGGTGAGTTATGAGTGCAGCCACCAGCCCCATGCTGGGGAGACAGAGGGACAGGAAACAACTGGAGAATGAAGCAGTGTGTGACACAGGGTAGAACTGTTCAGGGTGGGGTGGGGTTGGGAGGGGTAGGGCAGGGCAGGGCAAGATTCCCAAGAAGAGGACGCCTTTCTCAGCCCAGCCCGGTAGTGCCTTTTTATAAGGGCCACAGGAGGACCAGAAGAGGCCCTTAAAGATAGGGCTGGTTCCAGCTTTGTTTCTCTGAGATCATGAAGACAGACATGGGTGTGGGACCCTTCCTTACACACAGATTAAAAGTTGTTTGTCACTTATTGGCTGTGGGGTCTTAACCTGATGATTCCACTTGGGGATACTGAGGTCCAGAGAAATCACAGGGTCATTGATTTGGAGCCAGGAAGGGGCCTGAGAAGCCATGTAGTCCAACTGTCTCATTTTACAGATGAGGAAACTGAGGCTCTTCTAGATGGGGGATAAAACTACTAAGAGTCACAGTCAGGATTTGAACCCAGGCCCTCTGATTTCAATTTCAGGGCTCTTTCTGCCCAACACCACAGGGAAAACTCTGACTCCTTCCCCAAGTCACAAAGAGTTACCCAACTGGGTCTGTCTTCCAAGATCTTAAAGTCACAGATAACATGGAACTTTAAATAAATCATCTCAAGCACTTGAGCCTCTGCTAGAATCATAATTAAGCCATGAACATTTGATTTTTCTATAGATACTAGGAGGAGACTGTAGCGTGGGGTAACGCATTCTCCTGAGGGACATAAACCCTCATCAAGGTACGCTGTTTGTCCATACACACATGCACCCGTATCAGCCCCCTAAAAAATAAGCTCACCCACAGACTTGTGGCCCACTGTAGGAATTCCCCAGAATCCTAAGCACCAGGGACCAGGGGGCCACCTTGTTCAGTCTCTCTCCCACAGCACAGCTGCAAGCTACAACATCCCCTACTTCTGCTCCCATATCCCCAGGGACAGGAAACTCAGCACCTCACTCATTGTCACCTGAGTTCCACCTTAGATGTGGCCCTGTCAGAATGTGCCTGCCTCCCTCAGCCCCAACACTCACGTTAGGAATACGGACTCTGCCTCAAAGGGCCATGTGTCCATGGGCACACAGTACCCGGGGAGTGGCTCCAGCCAAGTTTGCAAATGATTAGCTAACAAAGATGGCATTCATTAGATGGAAGGGAGGGCCGGTCCCCACTCGACGCTGCTGCTGGCCTTGGAGGCCAAGTGACCCCTTGCCAAGACCGGCTTGTTTGGGTTTGGGCAAAAGTAATCACTATTTGGGGTCTTGTCTCCACTTCAAACCTATTGAGTGAACCAAACGGCTTGGGCACTGGCGACTTCGGATGCCGGGAAGGCTTTTAGCACTAATTAGCTACAGTTCAAGAAGTCTGGCAGCCCTGGGGTAAACAAGGGACAAGGCAGGCTAGCTCCAAGGAAGACCAGGGAGAGAAATGCAGCCGAAAGTTGAAGTTTTGGGGGTTCTGTCCTCCACTCAAACAGCTTTTAAGAAAACTTATATTAATTCTACAGAAGTACCAGCGCGCTCCTGCAAGGGCTCAAGCCACCCTTCCTTCCATTCCCTGTATGTGGAATGCCACATCAGTCCAGTCCTCTAGCTGTCCTATGCTGCCAGCTCCTCAATTCCTGCTCTCCTCCTCCACCCAGGTCTGGTAACTGGGACCCACCTGGCACAACACCCACTTTTAAGATTTTTTAAGGCATTAAGAGCAGGAAAGGTCGTGGGGTCATTTAGCCCAGCCCTATTTACTCATGAGGAAACTGAGGCTCAGAGCACTTCAGAGACTTGTCCAAAGTCACTAAGGACCAGAAGAAGGTCTGAGTGGAGGCACTGCCACCTCTGTGCTCAGCTGCCATCCTGGGCCTAAAGGAGATTGTCAGACCAGCCTGAGACCTGAGGTTAATTAAGCCTGAGTCATTGAGGGCGAGGTGAGAAAGCACAGAGGGAACGAATGCTCTTCCTCTGACATCCCAAGTCCAGTCTTCATTGTCATCAGGAACTATGTCTATTCTCTCAGTGGGCAGCAACAGCAGAAGGACCGTGGGCAGGTACACCAACAGCCGGACCCCAGGGAGGAACCTGGGACGCAGGCTGAAAGCCCGAATGGGTCCAGGTCTCTGCCGTCATCTGGATTTTCCTGAACCAAGTCCCTTCTGTCACAGGGGTCGCAGAGGGACACCAAGTAAGAAAGCTTTACGGTCATCCTGTCCAGCTCTTTCTTTTTACAGAGAGGGAAACTGAGCCCCCAAGAGAAAGTCTCAGCCACCTAGCGAAAAGGGCTCTCTCTAGTGACACCAAACAGACCCCTGCATCTCCTCAGCTTCTAACACTGGATAACAGTCGCAACAAATGATGAAGAGGATGAAAACGATGAAAGCAGTCGGGAGGGATCCACGAGTTCGACAAAGGCACATCTTCTCTCCTCAGCACTGCTTTCCTACAACACCCACTTAGACTTGGCTAAGCAGTGATCATTGATCAATCGGAACTCAACAGGGCCTAGTCCAGCCTGTCCCTTTACAGAGGGAGGAAAGCTGAGGTTGAGTCAGGAAGCAAGCTGGCCAGGTTTGGTCCAGGCCCGGAGTTGGGTCTAGAACCCAGGATTCCTGACTTGGGCCAGAGTCCCCACACACTGCTTTCAGCCCAGAGCACATACTGAGCACACAAGACACCCAATATGGAACTCTGGGGGGAGACGATTGATTGGAGATGGGGGAGGAAAGGCAAGACGGCGAAAGGGGAGGGTGAGACAAGGGGGAGGGGAGGGGAGGAGGCGAGATGGAGGGCGGACACACAGGCTCCCTGCCCTCAAGGATCTTACATTCTCTTCCACAGAGGAGGAAACCAGATCAGTGAACTCACATTAGCCAACTTGCTGGGTGAGCTGAAGCAAATTGCCTAATGTGAGTTAACTGTTCTAGTTACTGGAATTCAGTCTTCGAATCCCCGGCCAGGCCCTCCGTCCCAGCTGTTTCCTGCTTAGCGGCTTCTCTCTCAGGACCACGGTTTATGCGTTCGGCCAGTCTTTACTGAAAACCTTCTAGGGTGCAAGGCCCTTGAGGAGCTCAAGTTTGGAGAAATGAGACACACATGCTCACACACATACAACATGGGGGTGCAGGAGGGGAGCAGTCACTAGCACAAAACACAACAAAATACTTAAGTGAAAAATGCCAGATAGGTTAGACAGATGATTTGGGGGTTGGAATGGTCAAGGAAGATGGCGTCATGGTGGTGGGGAGGCTTGGGCTGGTCCCTGCGTGATGATCAGGAGGAAGGAGAAGGGAGAGGGGGAAATGGTCCAAGGCCAAGCGCAGAGGCGGGAAGGTCAGATGGTGGAGAAAGGAGATAGGAAAGGGAGGAGAGTGTGGAGGCCAGTATGAGTTAGAGCTGAAGTGGTGTGTCAAGGCCTGGATGAGGATGGTACCACAGAACCTTAGAGGGGCAACGAATCTCGGGGAACCCGTGGCCCAAAGGGGATAGGGACAGCCAACAAGTGGTTAGTCAGCGGCCACAAGCTGAACCAAATCACAGCCCATGGGGAAGAACTCAAACTCCCAAGAAGGGAAGGAGACGCAGAGAGTGGTATCTTTGGGGAACACTCGAACTGGGTTCATTCAAAAAGAATGGATGCTGGGGTCTCCTATGGCAAGACCCAGAAACTGTGTGAACGGACAAGGGGAAGAAGGCTGGCTCAGGGAACGTTCCTGCTTCCAAGAAGTCACCCTCCCTTTCTGTCTATACCACTAGCCTTAATTCTCTGGCCCCCAATTTTATCTCATGTTCTCCAGCCTTTTCCACCCATTCAATAAATATTTGTCAACTGCCTTTCACATGTAAGGGATGTGGTTTTTTTGGATCATCTCCAGATTGTCTAGTCTATATTCTAGTCTATATCTTGTTTATATGGAATCTCCATTAGCATTGAGGGCAGGGACCATCTTTTTGTCTCTTTTTTTGATGAGGGTTAAGTGACTTGCCCAGGGTCACACAGCTAGTAAGTGTCAAGCCTCTGAAGTGGGATTTAAACTCAGGTCCTCTACTCACATAGTTGCCCCTTATCTTTGGTCTTTCTTTGTATCCTCAGGGCTTGCCATATAGTGGGTGTTTAATAAATGCTTATTGACTTGACTGGACGTGGCCAGGCCAAGCCCACCATGGAGGTAAGGGATGGCCTACAGCTATCTCCAGCCCTCATTGCTGCCAAAAGGGGAACTACATCAGAGAATGACTCAGAGTTCTGTGAAGTAGAGCTCTTCACAGCCAGATGGTTCACGTCTCTCTCTGCCCTTTACTCTGGCTTGGGATAGGGGGCTTTTGCACTTCTCACTTGTAACACAATGCTTGTGAGCTAGGTCATCTCTTAAAGTCTCTTCCAGGGCGGACATTCTATCTTTCTATTTCCTGCAAACTCACTGGGCTGCCATTTTATTTCAATATGGCAACCTGGATCACAGTAAACAGGATCCAAAGTACCTAGAGACTGACTCACATTCATTAGGACATGCTCTCAGGAACCACCACAGATCTGAAGCTAGCAAAACCAGGGACCCTCCAACGTTGAGGGTCTAGCAGAAGACACTCAAAACATAGAACCAAGTAGGAGAACAGTGCAGGCAGATGAGTCGGTCAGGCCTCCTTGACCTTCCCCATCCACACTCTAACCACAAGAGCCCAAAACAAGCTGCACCACCAATAAATCCAACGATTTCCCAAGAGAACCTTAGCCCAGTTCCACCAGTCCCACATCAGCCTGTTCACCACCAAAAACTGACTTCACTCACAGACTTCACTTGTCCCAAGAAGAAATAGGCAGAGGAATCCAATTCAATCCTGGAAACAAGTGAGTTAGTCTAATGCCGCCCTGGTCCAATCTCATCCCTATACATGACTCATGACCCATGGATCACCATCATTCTCTTTGGAGACAGAAAGACTTTCCATGAAAGGATCTGAGCTGCCCCAAATTGGACTCTGGTTCTTTTTCTGGACGCCTTTGCTTTTGCTTCCTAGAGCCCAGGCAGATGGACAATCACGAGTGACCACTGGAAAGACAGCCCTCTCCTCTCTACCAAGCCTTGAACTCCACCCAACAAAAGCCAATGGAAGGAGCCTAAGGCACCCAACAAACCACTCTGGATCCATCTCCCCAAGGTCAAACATGGATTAAGCCCCTACCATCTTTCATGTCCCCTACAAACCACTGACCTCCAGGCTCAACAGAAAGCAAGAATCAACGGAAAGCCTAAAACCTCTTTCTCTATCCACCAAAAGAGTCTGTCCCATCAGCTCATCCAAGTTTAAGTTAGTACCAGTGACACCAAACAAACTTTTTTGGGGGAGGGGGTCCTCTCTTAGATCTTAATCCTTAAGTACCTTACTCAAGGAAGGAGCAGGTTTGAAGAACATAAGAGGAACCCAAAAAAGCATCTCTAGATCAATATTTTTGAGACAGGAACATTAGGCAAACTACTTTTGATGTCCCAAGACAAACATCTCAACCAAGGAGCAGCCAATGTAGCCCTCCCTTTTCTCCTGACAAAACTGCACTTGGACAATGCAGATCCTTAAGTGTGTTCCACATTCCACGAGCACTCTCCCCTCTCCCAGCCTCCCCCTCACTCCCAATCACTTCCAGAAATACAAGTCTGAGACTGGTTCCAGTACGTTTTTAACAGAAAAAAACCCACCACAAATATTACAAAATCAGCAGCATCCAGGGGCAGTGCTCGCTGTAAGGGGACCCTCCCACTCAGCTGAGAACACAGACTTGTTCCCACCATTATACCATGGTGACAATGTCAGCAATGATGGACCAGTCTCCAAGGCAGAACACTGTTAGGCTTGGGGGATTGAGGGAAGAGGGGAAAAACCCAGAAAGAGGGGAAGAGGGGAGCACCAAACTTCTGCCAGCTGGCCACATGTTTGCTTTGGATCCTCAAGAAGTCCGAGTTACCCAACCCTGTAATTATCACGCGGATTAAAAATTGGTTACTCACATAATCGTGAAAGGCCTTGGCTTCACTCGAATGCTCACAAGTGTCTCGTCTCTCAGGAGCGGCACAGTAAAGGTCCCAGAAAACGCTGCGGGATGGAAAAGCCAGATCCGAGCTGGTTACTAACAACCCCTTGGTATTACACACAGACACACCCACACACACATACACACACACACACACACACACACACACACACACACACACACACACACACACTCTCTCTCTCTCTCTCTCTCTTCAGAAAATTAATCCACTATAGAAAATAGCAAATAACACAGAAGTGTGGCCTGGCAGCAAGATCTGACTCTGGAGTCTGAGGACGTGGGTCAAAATTCCAGCTCAAATGATAACTAGGCTAGGCCTCAGTTTCCTTCTCTGTAAAAAGGGGTTGTTCTATGTGTCTTCTGAGGTCCCTGATGAGGTCCCATTTTGTGTGACCTTGGGCAAGTCAATTCCCAATTCTGGGCTTCCTTTTTCAACTTTAAAACAAAGAAGGCACCTCTTTGAGCTCAAAAATCTCCATCCTGTAACCTTGGGCCAGTCACACTAAGAGTCAAGCAACTTGAGAAAGTCATCAGAAGTTAGAACAGAAACTCCTTGAGAGCAGGAGCTATGTTTGCTGTGTTTTCCTTTGAATCCCCAGGGCTTATGGCAGAGCCAGGCTGGTAAGCAGGTGATTGATTAATAGATGCAAGCTGACAGACTAGATGAAGAGAGAATGGAGAGCAAGGATTAAAACTCAAGGTCTCTCTGACTTCTCATATCCCTTTTCCCCATCCCAATTCTGGGCCTCAGTTTCCCAACCTGTAAAAAAAGAGGGTTTTGGCTAGATGGCAGGTTCCCTCCCTACATCTAAAATCCTTTGACATCTGAAACTCAAGCCCATCTACACATACAAAATCACCCCCCAACGCCCGTTACCACCTCCTCCCAAGGCAGAAGCTTCATATAGCAAAAATTACTGCATCTTGAGACATTTTAAAAGGCACAAATCGGCACAAGCCGGAGTGAACAATGATGAAGGGGGAGGGTGGGCCCAAGTCTCAACCCCAGATCTCACTGCACCCCCCCACATAATGGCCCTGCAGGGAAGGACTGAGGCCAGAAGTACTTCTCCCACCCACCCACCACCCACCCACCCAAGAATGCATACCAATTACCTAGAGAGGTTCTCATGGCAACCAGGTATTTCTCCCTTTTATGGTGTAATAGTAAAAGTCCTGGCAAGTCCTAGGCCAGAAATCCAAAACAGGAGCAGTCCTTTCCTAAGTCATCCAAGGCATCTCCCCATTCCCTCAAATATTAAAAATCTTCAGGCTCCCAATCATTCCCCTAGAAAAAGTCTCCCAGATCCGGACAGTGTTGAGAAGGCCCTTAGGAAATAATCTGGTCCAATCACTTTAACAGGAGGAAATAGAAGATTGGAGATCTCAGATCTCCATGGATAGATGGAGGCACATGATGATGAGGAGGACGACAACAATGACATACATTTAAATGGTACTATAAAATCCGTAAAAAACCTTTACATAGATTATCTCTTTTGATCCTTGAAAGTTCTGTGCTCTAAATGCAATAATCTCCATTTTACAGATGAGGAAACTGAGGCCCATAGAATGACTTGCTCAGGGTCACACAGCTAGTTATTGTTTGCAAGTGGATTTGAACTCAGGTTCTGTTGACTCCAAATGCAGTATCTATCTACCAATCTTAGACCACCTGCTCTATCCACACCATCTCAGAGAAACACAGCAGATATTATCAGCCTTCATTACGGGTCTTTTTTAAAGGTTTTGCTGAAAAGATGCTACCTTCACCAGTCAGCTGGGATGACATGCCCAGCTAGGTACACAGTGCTCAAAAAAATCTGTTGTTAGTAACAGAGAGAGAGAGAACAGATAGAAAACCAAGTCAACTCAGCACCGCCCCTAGCATGCCCATCCAGCCTAGTAAGTGGCTGGAAACTGTGCAATGTACAGCCCCCGGGCCACACCTGTGCTCCTTGCCTCCAGGGGAGGTGCCTCAAGGAAAGAACAGGAAAAAGCAGGTTCACACCTGATGGGAGTAGGGGGGAAGGGAGAGCAAGGCAGTGGAGGCCAGGATATCAGCCTCCACTGCTATGTGCTAGGCCCCCTAGTCCTGCCAGATCAACCTCTGCCTCCCGAAAAACAAGCCTGACCCCTAAAATACCGCTGCTTCTTAAAGTGAGGTTCCCACAGACTAGTTCTGAAATGGGGAAAGTCATTTCAAACTCATTCCTCTGTACCTGTCCCCACAGGTGGTCATACCTGCCTGCTCAACAGAACTTTCAATGAGTTTGGGGTTCCTATCCTCCCCACATTCCACTACGTCCATTGATAAGGGATGGTGAGTCAGGGGCATTTCTGGAGATGTCAGTGCCAATAGGAAGTCCTGTCCCCCCCATCCCCATATCAGACATGAAATGCTATTGTATCACAAAATGGATGTGACAGAGAGGGAGTGTTCATGGACTAGAAAGTAGGGAGATGGGGCTTGAATTGGGAGGATCTAGGTTCAAAAAGTCCCAGGTCAGCGGGCCAAACTTAACCTCCCTATGACCCTGGGCACCCCTGGGTAGAGGGGGAGGGTCCTTCCAAGTTGTCCATACTAAGGAAAACAGAAGTAAGAAAACAACAGCGAAAATCCTCATAATAACAAAACACCCAAGGACGAGTCCACTTCTCTTATTTTGGAATTTCTCCCAACCTCCTTTACTCAGGGGGCAAAAGTCCAAAGACCATCTCAGATCTGAATACCCCAAAGCTTCTGTAGCGGTGCTGAATATCTTTTGTGATAAAAATGAGTACGTTTGGCCGTTCTAGCTCCTTAACCAAATAATTAGAAGGTAAATTAAATTCTCCAAAGACTCCAAGATTTGTAGCAGGCTACAAACAAAATCTTCCTGGCTAACTAAACAGGTTTCCATAAATGCTTCCCTACTGCAAAGGGAGGCTGCAGTCTGTCTGGAGTCTTTTTAACAGTTAAAGATGACAGCCTAGGACTGGGGGGCCCAGAACACTGGACAATGTAGTCTGGTCATCCTGGACAATCAGAAAAGAAGGCTGCGCCCCGCTTCAGGAGGAAACACCACAGTGTACCCAGAGAGACAGGGGAGAGGGGAAGGAGAGAGAAGGGAGAGAAGGAAAGAGAAAAGAAAAAGAGAAGGGAGGGAAGGAAGAGGAGGAGAGAAAGGAGGGAAGGAGAGAGAAAAAGGTAGGGAAAGAAGGAGAGAAGGGAGGGGAGGAAGAAGAAAAGACAGGAAAAGGACAGAGGGAGAGGAAGGCACACAAACACCCACAGGCATGTTGGAGGCTATGAGAATGACTCCGAGGAAGGGAGCAGGAGGCCCCTAGGTTGTAAACGAGACCCGGTGGTATTCCGCCCCACCCCCACCTCTCCCTTTAATTAAAGCAGTATGCAGAATTGCCGAAAAAAAACCCAGAAACCCTTACAACATTTCCTCCCAGTCTCCAGCATTCCAGCTACACCTGGGGGGAGGGGGAATGAAGGAACAGAAAAATGAAAGCATCTCTCGAGTCCCCCAAAATCAGGAGACCCGACTTCTTTAGCTCTCAAGAAAACGGAGAGAAGTCAGAACAGGGCCAAACTTTCTGAGTTGTCCCCTTTCACTGGGCCCTCAGTAAGCCCAGGTCTAGGACTTGTTAGTTTCACTGCAATTCACATTAATGACACAAACTTACCACCACCACGAATGTAAAAACCCGGGCGGTTCTCCTAACGTGATATTTTTTTCCCATCGGATCTAGAAACAGAAAAAACAAAGAGAGACCAGAGTTGGGTGCGTAGTGGGGATGGGGATTCGCCCCTCTGGGAGGGGGAGGGCTTGGAGACAAACTAGCAATAAATGGCAAAAGGTGATAAAAATTCAAAATGGTGCCCACCGTGGCTGCCTGGGAAAACAAAGGCTATCGGGATAATAGGCGAGGGGGGGGGTCTGGGATTCAAACACACTCACCTCGGACAAAAAGGTCTGGGCTGACTTCTGGGCTCCCACGTGTAGCAAGTACTCATAGACGTATAAAGCTAACCTGTAAAGAGGTGGGGGGAGGCAGAAGTTGGGAGAAAAGTCATCCATCAGGAGTCTCTTTCCTAGAGGACACCCAGCTACCCCCCTCGGTGGACTCCCCCCCAATATGTGTCGGAATAGAATAAAACCAGCAGAACAAGAAAGGGCCCCTAGAGTTGGGCAAGTGAGCGCCAGCGGGCCATCAAAAAAGCGGGCCCAGCCTGGGCTCCCGCGTCCAGACCATGGGCTGAGAGCCGGACAAAACTCAACTGGCCAACTCGGCCTCCCGACCCGTCTGGGCAGGTCCCAGGGTTTCTCCAACACCGGGACTATCAAGCGAAGGCCTGGAAGGGGAGCGAATAGCCAGCCCTCGAACCCTGGAGGGCTTGCTGAGGGGTCCTAGGGGCATGTGTGCCGGAGGTGGAAAGAACTGAGGCCAAGGCTGACCCCCCCTCAGCTCCTCCCTCCCGCACACCGGAGACAGAGAGGGATGGTGGGGGGCGTCGAGGAGGGGGCTCTCGGCTGGGTCAAAGCAGCAGGAAAGGTGCTGCGGCCCCCGGAACAAAGCCTCCAACACACACACTCACACACATACACACACACAAGCACACATGAAAACACACACTCACAAACCAAGGGACAGACAAAAGGAGGCATCCGGGCTGCAGAAATGCCCCCACCCGGGAGCGCAAGCCCCGCACTCGGCGCCCCTCCCCCTCACGCGTGCCCCCAACCCACCCCCGGCCCGGCCGCCCCTTCCCGGGGCCCCAGGCTCCCGCTCCCGCTCGGGCTCCCGCTCCTGCTCCGGCTCCTCCTCCCAGCGCTCCCAACAATAGAGGCGGCGCTCGGAGCACGCCGGCGGCCCGCGGCCCGGGGCAGGGGGCGGCGACGGGGGCCCCGTCGGGCAGCGGCTGCTCGTCCGCCCGCCCGCCGGCCCGGCTGGCCCGGGCCCCGGCCCCGAGCTGCCCCCGGCCAGCCGGCCCCGCGCCCGCCCCGCGCCGCTCCCCTCGGGCGGCAGCGGCCCGTCCGCCCCCTCCGGCTGCAGCAGCGGCAGCGGCCCCGCCGAGCCCTGGGGACCCCGCTTACTTTTCCCGAGCCTGCCCGTCCGAGGGCACCGCCGAGCCTTTGCCTTTGGCGAACATGGTGCGCGGAGAGGAGGGGACGCGGTCGTGCTCGTGGCCGTGGTCCCGCCGCCGCTCCGCTGGCCGCCTCCCGGGGCTCCCCTGCTCGAGCTCCCCGCCGCCGCCTCGGCCCCGCTCGCCCCGTCTCTCTCCGGCTCGCTCGCTGGCTCCCGCCCCCCGGCCCGGCCCGGCCCGGTTCCCGTTCCGGCTCCGGCGCCCTCCCTCGCTCAGTCCAGCTGTCAAAGCCTCAGCCCCGGCCTCGACCCCATCGCCCTGGGACGGCTCGGGCTCGGGCTCGGGCGGCTGCAGATGCTGCCGCTGCCTTTGCTCGGGCCGCTGCTCCGGCTGCTCCGCGGTGCGGCGCGGCTCGGCTCTGCCCCTACCCCGCCTCGCTCCTTAGCGCTGGCTCCGCCGGGCTCGGCTCGGACTCGGGCTCGGCTCGGCTCAGGCTGCTCCGCCGCCGCCGCCGCCGCCGCCGCTCTGCTGGGGAGCTCAACCGAACGTGGCTACCCGGGAGGATGGAACGCGGCGGGCGTCAACGTTCCACAATTGATCCGCGCCTCGGCCAATCGGCGCGGCCGGGGGCGGGCTCGCGAGCCAGCGGGGTGGCAACGTTGTGTGTGCTCGGGGACCGCCGCAGCCAGGAGGCAGCAGCCGCCGGGTTAGGCGGCCGGGCAGGCCCCGCTGTGCTCGGTCCCTGCGCCTGGCTCTGCCGCTCGGGCTCCTGCTCAGAGCCGGGGACGCTGCTGCATGGCTGCCCCGCGGGGGCCGCGCGTGGGCTCTTTAAAAATGAGAGAGAGAGAGAGAGAGAGAGAGAGAGAGAGAGAGAGGGAGAGGTGGGAGGGGGGCTCAGGGCTGGGGGAGGGGCTCTGCCCTCCACGGAAGAAGGCTGCGCCCGCCCGACCCCAAAG
Source organism: Potorous gilbertii (assembly GCA_028658325.1). Taxonomy (NCBI): domain Eukaryota; kingdom Metazoa; phylum Chordata; class Mammalia; order Diprotodontia; family Potoroidae; genus Potorous; species Potorous gilbertii. The sequence continues at coordinate 14,038 of JAQQSK010003504.1, read as the reverse complement.
GGCTGGGGCCCCGGGACCCTTTCCCTCGGTGCCAACATCCCCTGTCCCCTACACCCACCCGAGCCGGAGTTATCGCGTGGTGACAGGGGCTCGTTCGCCCCCTCCCCAGTGGAGGCGAGGAGCGACTGGAGCCCCCCAGCTTCAGAGCCTACTATGCACGAGCTACCCGCGAAACTTCAATTGGGGCACATTTGGGGAAGGGGACCCTTGCATTGTGGGGGTGACCCAGGTGCACAATGGAAAACCGGGGGATGGAAATGACCCAGGACGCCTATCCCCCTTCAAAAGGGAATACCACTAAAAGTCCAACCCATGGGGATGTACGAGATCAGAAATTGAAGTTGGGGGCCAAAGAGGGATGCTCCCCCATTTCCAAAGCTCTTTTTTTTTTAGAGAGCGTTTCTCTTTAAATGTGATATAACACGATGGGTCCTGTCCCTTTAAAAGAGTCGAGCTGAAAAAGCTGTGTAAGCGCTGATTGGCTGCCTCTTTGGATACATCTTTAGGGGAGCCTTGAAACTGTTAGCCTAGGTTGATTTTTTTTTTTTTAACTGCGCTGTTCCAATAAACAAGTCACGCCCCTCCCCCTTACATGCCTATCACCAAACAATTAAAGTCTAGGTCAGTGTCCTGGGGAAAACACGTTTCAAGTAGAAGTCGAACCCAGATTTAAGCAAAATAAAGAAAACATCCCACCCACTCCTGCCTATTAAAGTTTACTTGCTAATTTTATCTGTAAAGCGGTAGAAGGACTTCTCCCTCCCCCTCGCCCAATATGCCAGCATCTGCATTGGTTTAAAAAGAAGGCTTTGGGGTTTAAATGTAGCAGCCACCTCCCCCAAACAGGATGATCTGTCCTGGCCTCTGGGTCCTCATTCTGACTTAATCCACTCCCGGGAGGGATGCAGAGCTGGCTGGAAAGGGGAGATCCTAAGAGGAGGGAAGCGGGTTGGGGACCGAGGAGAGATCACTCAGTAGTATGTGGGCGCCCCCCACATTTCAAGGCTGTGTTCCGTTTTGTGAATGAGAGGCTGGAAGCTGGGGAGGCCATTGAATTTCATCCCATGTGGGTGGGAGAGGGAAAGGAGGGAAAAATGCCAGTCTCCCTCCCCAGCCCCCCAGGCCGCTTCGTTTCTCTAGAGGACCATTTAAAGTCTCTCTGAGCCCAGGTTCGTGAAACTAGCCTGCCCCCACTCCCTCCCCACAAATGCCGAACTTCCTTCTTCTTGAGCTTGGTGGGCTAGTGATCACCGGTCAAGCCTGGCTGGTCTACTGACCCTCTTGGCCTCTGCATCCACTGAGCCGGCTAACTCTGGGTGCAGGCTGGCTTCGACAAGCCAACCACAAAGCCTGTTTGCTTACCTTGTTCTTACTAGGGGCAAGGTGTCAGAGAATTTCAGTGGGAGAGCTTAAGTATAAAACAATGGAAGGAATTGCTATGTGCCTAGACTGGGTGCTTGCCTCTTCTCATACAACCAGTCAGAACTGGGAGGAACCTTAGCACCTCAGTCTGTAGAGCTGGGAGCAACAGCAGAGGATGGGAATACACAGCATGTCAGTCTCGAAGGGGTCTCAGAACTTGGAGTATCAGAGCTGGGAGGGGCCTCAGAACAGACTCCTAGAACAGAGAAGGTCAGAACCGAGAGCAAGCCTAGGACACAGAACATCCAAACTGGAAGTGACCTTAGAATTCTAGGATGAAAGGTTTGGAGAGACCTTAGAAAATAGAATGTCAGGTCCGAAAGTGACCCAAAAACGGAAGGGCAGAACTGGGAACAACCTTAGAATTCTGCAAGGAAAGGGAACTTTGAACAGGGAATGGCCTCGCTGAGGGGAACTCAAAGAGATTCTGTGAGATATACATATGTAACATACATACCTATATACATGTGCCTCAGTTACCTTCTCTGTAAATGAGTTGTTCTAGATTAGCTCTAGACCCCTCAGAACTGCGAAACTCTAAGCCACTGTGATTTCTCTTCCCTTCTTCTCCCTACATCCCAATCAAATGCCTGGCAAGGATGATCATGGAAACCATTACTGGTATCTCTTCTGTTAGCACATCTGGCAGATGGGGATGGATAGCATCCAGCATGCTGAGAGCCCTTTCCTGTTCCTGGGTCATCATGCCAGGCTTGGCCTACCCTGGGAACATGATGGTGAATAAGGCAGGCACATCCTAGAGTGAAAGGGAGAAAAGTGCAGCTATAAAGACCAGGTAGAGAGAAGGGGCTGGGGAAGGGGGATGGGAGAGAGATGGGAGTGAGGGAGGAAAACTAGCTTGGTGGAGAGCAGCCCTGGGCTGAGACTGACAGAGATCTAAACTATCTTTTGGCATCTTAGGACCATCAAGTCATAGAATGATAGGGTTGGAAGGGACCTTCCCTTCCAAGGAGAGAGACAGTCCCAGAGAGAGAAAGAAACAAGCTTAGGGTTATCCATTAAGTTAGTACTAGCCCCCCCCCCCCCCCACGCACATCTCTGCCACCAGAGTGCCCACAAAACAAGTAGGAGGTCATGAGGGTTTAGGATTGAAGACCTAGCCTAGTCCTAGAGCAAAAGGCTTCCTCAAATAGGGGCATCACCAGTCCGAATGGGAACCGGAATAAAGAGAAATAGCTTCTCCCAAATTAACAGTGAATTCCTGCAATCCTCCTTTTCTTCTCTCTAGTCTTGTTTCCTTCTCTCCTTTTTCTTCTTCTCTCCTTCCTTCCTAATCTCCCTCCTATTTTCCCTCCTTTCTTCTTTCTTTCCTTTTCTCCCTCCTTCCTTCATTTCCTTCATTCTTTTCTTTTTTCACCTTCCCTTTACTGCCTCCCTTCTCCCTCTCCTGCCTTTCTTCCCTCACTTCTTTCCTTTTCTTCCTCCTTCCTTCTCTCTTCCCTTATCTCTCTCTCTCCTTTCTTCATTTACTCCCTCTTTCCTGCTTTCTTTTCCTCTTCTCTCCTTCATTCTTCTCTTCTTTCTTCCTTTCTTCATTTCCTCTCCCTCCTTTCTTTTTCTCTGCTTCTTTCTCTCTCCCTGTTTTCCTTCTCTTTGTCTTCCCTCCCTCTCCATTTTCTTCCCTTTTCCCTTCATTACTCCTTCCTTCCTTCCTTCCTTTTGTCTCATTCCTTTCCTCCCTTTTTCCCTCTCTGCCCATTTCCTTCTTTCTTTTCTTTTTTCCATTCCTCCCTCCCTTCCTTCCCTTCCTCCTTCCTTCCTTCCTTTTCTCTCCCTTTCCTTCCATCCCCCTTTGCTCCCATCCTTCCCTCCTCTCTTCCTTTCTTCCTTCCTTTCCATCTAGTCTCTTCACCAGCCACTTTAGGGGATAAGGGTGCAGTAGAGTATGGGGGAGGGAGTTTGTGTGGGAGAGCAGCTCCCTGTGTCCACCAGCTTATCCCAGCATTGCCTGAAGTCCCTGAGCTCAGCTTGGGAGCTCCCAGCCTCCACATGGAGCCAGCCCTGGGTGCCTGGTGCTCTGGTCAGCCCTGCCCCATGGAGGAAATGGAAGAAGCTCCCAGCTGGAAAGGAGCCAGGGCCTGTTTCAACATAAATATCTGAGACAGCCAGCAAAGAAGAAGGGGGAGGGGAACAGGGAGGAAAGGGTTTAGGTTCAAAATCCAAAGGACTTGGATGTTGCTTCCAAGAGGTGAGTCCCTGTCTGGGGACAGTTTATTGTGACACCCTCATGTGGGGGAAGAGCATGAACTGAGGGTCAAAAGAACTAGCTTCAGGTCTCCCATGTGCACTGGCCGAATGACCACGGGAAAGTCACTTAATTCCTGGTTTCATTTTGAGAGGCAGTGAGCTAGAGAGAAGTACGTACTGGCTTAGGAATCAGAGAACCTCAACTCAAATGCAGCCTGTTTCATTTACTATGCATGTGAGCATGGACTACCAACTTCATCTCTCAGCCTCAGTTTCTTGATCTGTAAAATTATGGGATTGTATATAGTCTCCAAGATACCCTTCAGCTCTAACTATGTGGTCCTATAATCCTTATCTATAAAGACGTTGAAGTAGGTTGTATCTAAGGTCCCTTCTAGGTCCAAGCTACTTCCATTTTTGGCCTCCATATCAATTAATTTTCATTAATCTAGATGTCTACATTCACTCAAACAATCCAAATTAAAAAAAGGTGTAAATAAGGCAATAATCAGTTTGAAAAGATCCTAAGGCCTTTGGATCATTGAATAAAAGCAGATGGCACCACAGAGGAAATATCTTGTGATTGTCTGAATGAATCAGACACACTTCTATACATCCATGTAACAAAGTGAATCATTTCAAAATCTTTCCTTCTAGAAGTGCGTCAAGTGGTAAAGAACTTCTGCAAGGAAATCCATCTGCAACTCCTCCAAGCAATTTACCAGGTTGCCACCTTGTGAAATTGGACAGAATAGAAGACCTGGAATTCCCATAAGCATTAGTATCAGTGTCCCTGGAGCAGCAGCGGTGTTGGCATTGATATTCCCAGGACAAATACACATCAAAGAAAGGCAGCCACCCTCAAGACCCAAAGAGCTACACCTAAGGGGAACTTCATTAAGACTCCAGAAAGGGAGAAAAGGACTTCCAACAACCAAGGTTTAGTAGACGTTTACCCTTTGATCATGTGTGCTCTTTATGTTGGAAGCTCTACACCCCAGGGAATCTGTATACAAAAGGGGAGAGGTAGCCCCTGGTTGGGAGTAAAGTTTCTGTAACTGCTGTCCTTGTGATTATTCCCCCTTAGTAAATACTCCTAGAAAGCTACTTAACTCTGGCTAGTAATTAATGTTGAACACATCTGATGGGGGCTCATGAATGATACTACCAGAAATGAGTATGCTACCCTCTGGGGATCTATCCCAATAACACAAATAGTATTTGGAGAAATAGCCCCAAAGTGGGTGCTATGCTTGTAGGGTCCTTCACAGGGTGAGAGTGCTTTGTAAACATTTAAAACTTTTAATGTTTCCTTCCTTCCTTGTCCCCTTCTTCTTTCCTTTCTCCCTTCCTTCCTCCTTCCCTCTCTCCCTTCTTTTCCTGCTTCAGTCCTTGTCCCCCTTCCTCCTACCAATGCTATGCAATGCTCTTAGAATACCTTCTGTTTACACCATGTATAGTATGTATGTAATTGTTTTTACCGTTGTTTCTCCCATTAGACTGTGAACTCCTGGAGAAGAAGAACAATATTTTTCTCTTCTTCTTCTTCTTCTTCTCCTTCTCCTTCTCCTCTTCCTCCTCCTCCTACTCCTCCTCCTCCTCCTCCTTCTCTTCCTTCTTCTTCCCCCACTGCTTAGCACAGTGCCTGGAATATAGTGAGCATTTAATAAATACTAGACTGAATGACTTTCTTCTCAGGGGCCTATTTTCTCTCCTTTCCTTCCTTATTTTTCTTCCTTCTTTCTTTCCTTCCTTCCTTTCTACTTCCTTTCCTCAATCCCTCCTTCTCCTTTCCTCTTTCTAAGGTGCCTTCTAACTCTAACATGGCAATTTTCTGCATCTCTGAGTCTCAGTTTCCTTATCTGTAAAATGGGCATGAGAATGATTGCTATGAGGAAACTCATTAGTAATGTCTATAGCCAGGTAAATTTCTTTAGCTCATCTTTAGAAAAAATCAAGAAATGTAAGCTTTTGTTATTTCTCAGATGATTTGTGAGCCTTCCACTGCTAGTGCTGATTCAATTCAATTTGACAAAATTGGCCCGTTCTATGGACTGCCAGAGATATGAAGGAGCCCCTCTGATTGGAGAGACAGGACTCACCTAAATAAAGAGTTTGGCTCCCCATATCTGGAGAAGAGCCTAGCCTGCTCTCTTTCTTTACATCTTTGAAGGTCTGTCATGAAAAACATGGCACTGATATCTCCCTGACTCAGCTGCCTACTAGCTGTGTGACCTTGGACAAGTCATTTAACTTCTGCCTTGTTTTCTCCTCCACCAATGCAGGTCTTAAAACTGGGAAGTCAGGACCAGGTCTACAAGAGGGATGAAAGCTCACCTGAGCCCCTTGCCAAAGTGGAGGTTTCAGGAAGAACTCACCAAGGGGAGAAAGAGGTGGATCTTTCAGAAGAATGGTCCAGTTTGGGGGTGGGGATAGTTAGACAAGGCAGCCCCAGCACCCACAGAAATTCCAGGATGAGCCAACTCATTGTGAAAGATGAGGAGCTAGAAATGGAGTTACAGAAGTGGAAAGGCACAGAAAGTACACAGTCCCTCTGACCCCTTGTCTGGCCTCAAGATGTCCTCTAAATGCTGCCATGAGAAGAGCTGGCCTTTCTATAGTACTTTAAAGTTTGCAAAGCCCGTTGTAGAGGTTATCTCTGCACAGGACAGTCTCTCACATGTTGGATGGTTGAAGGACTGATAACAGTCTGAACCTATTCTGGTTCCATCTGCCAAGTGAGTGAGTATCAGGACTTGGATTTGAACTCAGGTGCCCTGCCTCGACCCTGCACTTTCAGGTCTTTCAGATCTGCCAGTACAGCACACTTACTTTCCAGTTGGAGAAAGTGAGACTCTGAATGGGGAGGACACACAGTCCCACACCAAAAACTGTTTTCTTTCTGCTACATTGTGAAGAAAGTGGACATAAGAACAACATTTTGGGGATGGGGAGAAGGGTAGCAAAACATGGTAGAAAAATTCAGAATTTAGAACTAGGAGATCCTGGGTACAAATCCCCAACTCTGTGACTCTGGACAGGTCATTTGACTTCCCCTTGCCTCAGCTATCTCAGAGGCTTTTTGTAAAGAAAGAACTTTTATATACCTTAAAGGAGTATGGAGATGTGAAGTATTAAGAGAACCCCAAACTGGGGAGCTCAGGCTTACTCTGCCCAGCTTTGATTCATTTCTGATCAGGGCCTGGAGGGGACCCCAAGGACCAACTATGATGACCTTGAGGCAACAGAGGCAACGGGATGGAAGTCTGATCAGCCTCAAGAAAGAGAGACCAAAAGGTAGTTTGGAATTCTGACCCCTGCGTGATACTTTAACCTAGACAACAGCTGTAATTTCTTTTTGCAATTCATTTCAACCAATATTTGTTGAGTGCCTCGAATGGGCAAAGCATTATTTCTCACTCTGCTTCTCTACAGAATTTTATGATCTCCAGAAATTCATCTCTTCCACAATATGATATCAACCCTGAAACTCACACCTCCTCTGTTTCCGGAATCCTGAGGTCCCTCCGTCCCTCTGGAGAGCTCCTTCCACATCCTCTACTACTTAAGCCAGCCACCCAGAGAATCCACCTTATTCTTGCTCACCTGGTTGCTCCCCACAATTTCATGTTCTCTAGAAAGATAACTCTTCCTTCCTTGTCTTCCTCTTCCTTTCTTCCTTACATACTCCCTCCCTCCCTTCCTTCCGGCCTCCCTCCCTCCCTCAATTCCTTTCTTCCTCCTTTCCTCCCTCCCTCCCTCCCTTCCTCTCTCCATTCCTTCTTTCCTTCATCACCTTGATAAAATCAACTCTGAGACCTACTTCTTCAAATCCATCACACTGTGCTTCCTGGACACACACTTTTCTAGCTTCTTTTTATGTATTATCTCCCCTCTTTGATTTTGAGTTCCTAGCGGCAAGGGACTTTCTCATGCCCTTCCCAGCCCTTAGCCCCATACTTGGCCACTAGTGGCTTCTTGATAAACATTTAGTGACTGAAGGCCCTGTGCCAGGTGCTAGGGACCTTCAGACAAAAACAATAGTCCTCACTCTCCAAGAGCTTTCTTTTACTAGGAGGGTGTTAACCTTTTAGACACCAGGCACCACCATGGCCCTCATACCCCTTGTCAGAATGATATTTGTTGTCTGTGCTCAAAAGTGATAGAAATAAACATTTCAGTTAAAGATGAGTGAAAATAAAGATGTCATTTTTTTCTCATCCAGATTCATGGATCCCCTGAAAACTAACTATGCAGAGATTTCTTGGAGATTTATGGCCCCCATGTTAAGAACCAGAGTGGAATACAATAGGTACACAGGTAAACATACCAGTTAGTATTAGGAGGAGAGAGTCTAAGGCTGATGAAACACAGGAATAATTAATTTTATAGTCCAAGAGTGAAGAAAGCCCAGAAACAAGGAAGGTCCCTTTAGAGGAAGCTTCTCTAAGGAGGCTCCAGTGACTTGGTGTGACTAAAAGATAGTCTTACAGATCAGCAAGTCCTAAAAGTGGGCCATACAAGCTGGTACAGTGGAGCCATGGAGAATTGAGTGAGATCTAGACTTGGATTCATCCAAGGGTCCATCTCAGGAGTTAACCTGAAGTCTCAATCTCTTCAGCTCATGATGCCCCCAGTTAGTTTACTCTGGGAAATCTCTGACTATGACTCATGTGTGAGCTTCCACAGATGTAGCAACTGTGTCCCAAGCGCTCAGGATAATAAATGTATTATTGGGTATAAAGTAACTTTTATTTCACTGCACAGGAACAAAAGCAGAAAACCTCAAATAGACTCATAGGAGCCTGTGAACAAATATAGATAACACAGAAAAGCTATCACAAGGCCAGTCAATCCAGTAGATTCCCTAGTTTATACCCCATAGGGACCCTTTGAAGGATTAGACTATCCCAAGAAGGAAAACTTCCTTTGGGGTCTCAGGTCAGTCCATCCCCTACCCATTGGACCTACCTTGTCTGAATAATCTATCAAAATAATAGAAAGCAATGCCATGGACTTTTGTACCCCAAGTCATGACTTCAGTGATTTGTTGATCCTCTAGTTTCAGGGAACAAAAAGTCACCTTCTTTTCTTTCCCAGAGGTATCATGGTGATCAGGAAGTTTCCTTTCCTTGACTGGAAAGTCATATCCCAGACTCTTGAACTTAAAGTTACTCAAAAGACAACCCCGAAAGTCAGTGAGCTTCAAGAAATCTCTTTCCTTTGGCTAGAAGGTGATATTTTTGTATCATACCTGATGAATTCTTCTCTATGTAGGAGACAGCTCCAAGTATGACATTGTCCATGAACTCCCCTCTTGGACCCCTCTTCATGAGTAGGGTAGAAGAGAGAAGGTGAAAAGGAAGAGTTCTGAGAATTCTATGAATACTCTGTTAATAGCACATCCTCAAGGGGTGGCTTCTGCCTACTCTCTGGAATGGATACTCAGAGACAATGAAATTTTCCTTGAAAAACTAAATGAAGGACTTCATTGAAAAAACAAACAAGAGAAATAATCTTGAAAGGGTGGGGGGAGGAGGGGTCACTCTAAACAATCACCCACCCTGCTTAGCATAACTAACAAGATGCTATGTGCGGATACCTCGATCAAATGAGACAAAGGAGATCTTCAGAAGACAAAAAGATTGGAACTTTCTATTGGCATCCTGGGGTGGTTAGGTGGTGCAGTGGATAGAGTAGCAGGGCTAGAGTTGGGAATCTCTAAGTTCAAAGGCAACTTCAAACATTTATTAATTTTGTGACCTTGAGCAAGTCACTTAACCATGGTTGTCTTGTTTTCCTCATCTGTAAAATGAGTTGGAGAAGGGACTGGCAAACCAGCTCAGTATCTTTGCCAAGAAAATCCCAAATGGGGTCATTAAGAGTCAGACACTAGTGAAAGAATGAGTAAACAAAAACATTGGCATCCTAGTGCTGTCCATGGCATATCAGTGACTGGCATTGATGTCTGCATCAGGAAGCAAGGACAGGAAGGCCAGTGAAGAAAGGCCAATCCCAGGATCCATTAGCAGAAAAGCAATAGTATACTTAAAAGACACATCTTAAGGACTCCACCAAAAAGATTTCCTGGAGTTGTGAGGCATCCTTTCACATGGGCTTTCTAAGCTACTGAGTCCACTTTTTCCAGGGTTTTATGTGTACTGGTGGGAAGGAGTGTTTCACAGACTATGAAGGGCAATGTTTTATAACAACTCTACCACCATAGTAAATACCTGTTTCTAAAAGCTAATTGACTGATTAATTATCATCAGATGGTCATGATAAAGGGAAGCACATTGGTGGGGGCTCATGATATATACCAATGCTTCAGGGGTACTCCTAGAACTTTGATGGGAAGTGTTGAAGGTGAAGGTAGACCAGCTAAGGAAGAAGCAGCTTCTGATGCTCAGTCACACAATAGTGAGGCTCACAGGTCCCACCTGGAAACAATTCACCCAGTGATGATCAGAGGAAGAAGAAATCAGTTGGAGTGTTTAGTGACACCTTGCTTGTTTCCTAACAAGGAAGCTATTTTTCTTTGTGTTTGGAATAGTACCGGGCACATAGTAAGCACATAATATGTGAATGTTGATGGCCAAGTGGCTGATGATTTGTTGGCTGGCTGTTGGCAGTGGAGAAGTCTGCTGTCTTCACAGGTCACATATCTGAGATGTGATAGAGAGTTGCCCAAGACCTTCCATCTAGGGTCAAATACAAATTCCTCTCTTGGACTTGAAGAACCTTCACAATCTGGCTCTAAGCTATCTTTCTAGACAGATTTCACTTTATCCCTTTGCTCCCTCTTCTCCCACACACTGTGTTCCTTAAAACTGACATAGTTGCCATTCCATGTCCACAATCTCTATCTCCTTCCTCCATGTTTTACCCCATGCCTAGAATGCTTTCCCTCTTCTCCCCCTCCTCTTCATCTCTCTAGTTCCCTTCAAAGCCCAGCACGCACACTGCCTTCTGATGCCCCCAATACCCCTTCATGAAAATTGCTGGGCATGCACTTTAGGCACACTTATCTGCTTACTTGTCATTTCCCACAAGCAAAATGTTCCCTCCTTCAAGGCATGGATTTCTAATTCATTATGTTTATTTCTATATCACTAGTACCCAGTCCATAGAAAGTGCTTAACAAATATTTATTTAATTTAGTTGAATTGGTGTGTCAAACCTAAAGACTATTACCCATTTCTGGTCATTCTTTTGGGGCCCAGTGATACTATCAGAAGGAACCTAGAATGTATTAACAGAAAAACTGATGTCCCAGGCAAGATATTAAAGACCTTAGAGGTGGGGTTTCTATCCCTTTAGTTAGTCAAAGGCAGAGGCTTCAGAAGAGAAAAGGCAGATTTGGAAAATGACCTGCATAAGAAGATGATGATTGAGAATAGGGTTTGGATTTCTGAACCATGACTTACAAAAATATAAGTGTCCCAAGCTTTGGACCAGGGATGGACTGTATTTAATAAGGGTCAGTACAAAATAGATTTGCCTGGAGACATGCAAATCTGACCCAGGGGGCTACAAGATGAAAATCAAGGCAGAAGGAGAACTGGCCATGGGTGCTCACCAAACTAGAGAAAGGATGTCATGAAAAGGGGAATATAGTGGAGATGACCCAAAATTCCAGGAGACAATATCCCAGAAGGAGGAAATAAGGGACCTTGGGAGTGTTTGGCATATGGGTAGAAAGCAAGGTTAACTAATGATCTTATATCAGAAAGGTAAATTTGTCCTCATGAGACTTGAAGAGATGTGCCTTTTGACTACAACATATCTAAAGAAAGGTGTGCTTATTAAAAATAAATAGATTCCAAAAGAGTGGTGGGATAGCATGATACATTACAAAGATATTCCTAAGGAGAAATCTACAAACTCAAGGGGGGAAGTATGGTGAAAATTTGTGGATGAGGATTCATATATGAAGAATCAGAAACTATATTGGTTGGTAGTATACTAAAGTCTACCTCTCTTAAAGGAATAAATGGATAATTTATTTAGAAAATAGATCACAAACTTCATCCTGAGGACTGCAACTATCTAGACATCATCAGTGTCATCATTGCTTGTATTTCTATAGTGTCTTAAGTTTTATTAAACAATTTATACTTTATCTCATTTGACATCTTCCTGAATTTTCTTTAGGCTAGAAACAAACAGCTTACAATTGATGAACTTGTCTTGATGGCAATTTTACTACTCTAAAAAGGCATCGAGCTACTTTCCTGAATCTGTCTAATAAAAAGGAAGGGATTGCTAAAGTAGGTGATGGAAGTGACCGCTCCATCTTGGAGTTCAGGATAAAGGAGAAGAAAGCCAATGGTAATCAGTTATACATCTTATATTTTAAAGGAGTCCTTTTCAGAGAGATGAAGGAAAGGATAGGGAGACTTCAATAGCCTAAAGATTCTGGAGGGAAGGAAAATCAGCATGAGAAGTATGAGATGCTTGCAAGACTGAAATTCTTATGAAGCAAACACAAATGATTGTGACACAAAGTGAAAGGAGAGTCCAGAGGAAAAAAAACCTGAGGTGGATGCACAGAGGACTTGTCCTGTCCACCTGGATTTTGAACAGATGTGTATAGATGATGAAAATAAGGTGAGGTAATATCACAGAATGGCATAATTCTATGAGAACCATGTCTAGAGTGGGAAAGCTCAAAATGATCTGAGATTGATGTGACAATAGAAATGGTTCCCCCCTCCCCTTTTTTTACTGCTATTTGGGAGGTGAAAAGATAAAAAAATGATCTGCTCTTTGGTGGGAGCACCTTGACTAAGGGAAGACACAACTATTCAACTCATTTTATTTCAGTTCTACTGAAAACAAAGGCTGGCCTTTTTGTTTTGTTTTTAGGTGCCAACATTCTAGCATTGTCATTGTATGGCTAAAAACTTGGAATGCAACCATCTCCAAATGACCAGAGTGATGGGTGATGGAAAGGCTCATAGTAAGTATGAGGAGGCTGTAAATTAGTGAGGAACTTCAAAGTGAAGGAAGTCATTAGGACAGTGCATGAGAGGGAAAGAAGACAGGCTGGCCCTGAGTCAAGGGTGAGGGGTGACAAGTGGGCGACCCAAGGCTTCCACTGGTAACCTCATGTTGTCAGGAGAAAGGGAGGGGCACATCCTGCACATTGGGTAGACTCTAATTGGGTAGAACACTAATGGGAGGCGCTGGAAAGAACAGCACAGGATGGTCTGCATCCTTGGAGGGAGCATCAAAATTGAGATCAGAAATCCATTTTTAGGTTTTTCTTCACCAAGAAGAATGATCGTTGGACTATACAGGAGAGAGAAAAAGTGGATAACAGGAAATCAATGATATTTATGTTGTGTTAAGGTGGGGAAGGGGCTGAAAGCCCCCCCGAATTAATGTGGATTCAGAGATTCTAGACTTTTTTTTTTTATTGAATTTTTCCATCAACCAAAGGTGTAAACTAGATGTGAACAAGCCTTGGTCATTTTTGGAGGATTAAAGCACTTTGATCATTGGATAAAATCAGAAGATGCCTCAAAGGAAATGTATTGAGATTGGCTGGAGAAAAAAATCACATGCACCCTCAGCCCTGTCCATGTAATAGAACAAGCCCATTTAAGATTAGAGTAACCACTAGTGGTTGAGGAAACTGCCCTCCAGGGACAGGGAGAGTTTGCTGAGGGGGAAGGGATTGAGTTTCTCTTCTCCTTCACCCTCTATCCCCTCCCCATTGGCCAGGAAATGGCTTACTACATTTCAAAAGGTAGGAATATCTGGAGTTTCCATGATGGTTCCCATGGTGGTTCCCATGGTGGTTCCCATGATGGCTTCCATGGTGGTTCCCATGGGTGTCCCTAGAACAATAGGGGCTGATGGCATCACCTGCCTCAGGAACTGAGAGATGCACCACTGAGGAAAGTCAGCTTCATAAGTCTACAAGGGCACTGACCCTCAGAGCCAAGAGAGAGCTTTATTTAAATGAGATTATAAGGACAACAGGATGGGAGTCATCCTAGGTATTTAGGTGGACCTAGGGTTGGGAAGAACTGAGCTCAAAACCAACCTTTGACGTAGACCTACCCCTGTGAGTTTCCTCCTCTGTAAAATGGGCATAACGATAGTACCTGCTTCCCAGGCTTGTGATCTTGATCAAATGAGATAATATTTGTAAACCTTCAAATGCTGTATAAATTCTAGCTATTACTACTACTGCTACCACTACTGCTACTACTACTACTACTACCACCACTACTACTACTACTACTACTACTGCTACTACTACTACTACCACCACTACTACCACCACCACCACCACCACCACTACCACCACCACCACCACCACCACTACTACTACTACTACCACCACTACTACTACCACCACCACCACCACTACTACTACTACTACTACCACCACCAC
>JAQQSK010003503.1:167579-191302 GCA_028658325.1 Potorous gilbertii | reverse complement strand
GATTTTCTTGCATTGCTCTTATTTCTCTTCCCAATTTTTCCTCCACCTCTCTTACTTGATTTTCAAAATCCTTTTTGAACTCTCCCATGGCCTGAGACCATTGCATATTTATTTTGGAGGTTTTTGATGCAGAAGCCTTGACTTCCTCTGACAGTATGCGTTGTTCTTCCTCATCTGAAAGGATGGAAGAAAGGAACCTTTCTTCCAAGGTTCACCAAGAAAGTAACCTTCTATTGTCTTATTTTTTCCCCTTTTGGGGGCATTTTCCCAGTCAGTTACTTGACTTTTGAGTCTTTTGTGAAGAGGAGGGTATACTCTGGGGATCTGTAAGTTCTCAGTTCCTCCATGGTGACACACTCAAGGGAGAGGAGTTTACTCCTCTCCTGGCCTGCACAACCAAAAACTTTTCTTTCCAGAATCTGCGAATAGAATTCCCTCTCCATAACTGCCTCCAGTTCCACCATGCCAGTGCTCCTCCTCACTCCAGGGCCGCATTCAGGGTTGAGATTCATATCAGAGGCTCAATTCCCTCAAGGGCTTTAGGTGCAGGTCTCCAAAAATGTATGCTACTGCTTCAGTGGCTGCTGCTGGCAGTCTAGACTTCATTCTCTTCTCCTGGGTGAAAGAGCTTTCTCACTGACCTTTGAAGCTCTTTGGCATTTGTGGGTTGAGAAATCTGGGAACTGCTGCTGCTGGTGGCTCCCTGAAGCCTATTTTGGATCCTGTCCCTGACACACTGTATGGCCCATGCTAGGCTGCACTCCATGCCTGGTGCAATAGACCTTTCCTGTTAGCCTTCCAGGCTGTCTTGGGTGGGAAATCTCTTTCACTCTATCATTTTGTGGCTTCTTCTGCTCTAGAATTTGTTTAGAGTCATTTTTTACAGGTGTTTTATGGGCTGTGTGTGGGAGCTTCTACAGATCTGTCTTTCTACTCCACCATCTTGGCTCCACACCCCTCTATCTCTTGTATGGCCATAAATTCTTCCCTTATCTATGGATCTAAACTATTCCATACGTCTCTAATTTGCCCCATGGTATCATAATATAAATTAGATATCCATTTTTACCTTATCTTGAGATGTGGTGTAAAATGTTGGTCTATACCTAGTTTCTGACAAACTACTTTTTAGTGTTTTCAGCAGTTTTTGTCAAATAGTGAGTTCTTGTCCCAAAAGCTTGGATCTTTGGGTTTATCAAACACTTGATGACTATGACCATTTACTACTGTGTAGTGTGCACCTAATCTAGTCCATTAGTCTATGTTCCCAGCCAGTGCCAGATTGTTTTGATGATTACTGCTTTGTAATATGGTTTGAGATCTGGTGCTGCGAGGCCACCTTCATTTACTTTTTAAAATTTAATTCCCTTGGTATTCTCGATGTTTTGTTCTTCCAGATGAATTTTTGTAGGTCTATAAAATAATTCTACGGTACTTTGATTGGTATGGAACTGAATAAGTAAATTAACTTAGGTAGAATTTTCATTTTTATTACTTTGACTCAGCCTACCCATGAGTGATTGATATTTTTCAGTTTTTTAGATTTGACTTTATTTGTCTGAAAAGTGATAAACTCTGTCACTTAAGGGATGGTGAGAGACTCAGATATTACAATATGTTGAAAACCTAAAAGCATGATAGAAATGATAGTTATCAGTGTTATTATAGAAGGTGAGGCTTGATGAGGGCAAAGGAGAGGGGATAAAGTCCTTTGGAGGCAGGTACAAAAAGCATCTCATTCAACTTGAAAGGGCCTTTGGTCCTCTCCTTTGCCCTCATTGTGTCCTGCCTACTCTAGCAATTAGTAACAAAGACAACTTACATTTGTCAGGCACTGGGCAGGAGCTCTATCACTTTTTGCTGAATGAAGGTTGCCTGGCATGAGGTTGCTTGTAATCCAAAGTTTATCCTATTGAATTCAAGTCCCAGTTTACCTCAGGACTCAAGTCCTATTGCTTCCCTTCTCAGGTCAAGTCAGCTAGAATTCATTTATCACCTCCTGAGATACCAAGAAAAATAAAAACAATGGATTCTTCCCTCTGGGGCCTCACAGACAGAGAGGGAAGATGACATGTGAGCTAGGTATAAACAAGATAGAGACAGAATAAACGGGAGCATTGCTCTGAGTTTCCTCCTGTGTAAAATAAATGAAACAGACTAGATGATCTGCAATCAGTCAATGAGCATTTATTAAGCACCTTGTGAGTGCCAGGAACGATGCTATGTCTTGGGGATCCAAAGACAGAAGAGCCTGCCTTCAGGTTGCTTACAGTTTGGGGTGGCATACCTAGATATGAACAAAAGATATGTGGGAGGAGGCTATAGCAGCTGGGGGAATTCACAATGGTCTTTTAGCCCAGGTAGCCTTTGAACGGAGGATATCAAAGCCAGGAGTGACTTCCCTGCTCAATTTCCAGTTGAGAGTCAGAGAGGTAAAAGATGGTATTGCTGTAATGGTAGGGTAATTGGTACCTTTAACCTGAGGGTCCAAGGCTGAGCTTCTCCTGGGACCTCACCTCAGCCCAACAAAACAGTCAAGCCAGGTCAAGTCAGTTTCCCCTGGTGGAACAGCCCACTCCTGCCTAAGGAGCTCTGCACTTGGTGTCAGCTCCCATCAAATCCCAGCACTGCTGCTGCTGACTACGCTGTTTGGGTTATCTGCCACTCTGGGCTGTGGTCAGGAAGGGTGGTCCAGGGAGACAGTCTGGTCTAACTCCTTCATTTACCAAGGAGGAAATGAAAGCCCAGAGTGGGGAAGGGACTCACCCAACATGAGCCCATAGTGAGTGTCAGGGCTGCGGAAGCCATGGCTCAGAGGGGCCTTGATGAGGGACCTTTCCCAGGATTGACTGTTCTTTGGGGAGTCAGGCATGACTAGCAAGACATCTTGTTCCCATAGAGTTCAAGAGTATTGCTTCCCCAGCACAGGGGTATGCACATTTTGGGGGCCCTGAGATGTTCTTTGCAGAAAAGTAAGAGCACAGGATGTCCAATGCCTGGGACCAAGTCTTTGTTCAGAGGGCAATGTGTGAAGTGCTTCTCGGTATACTGTCTTCTACTCTGTGCTGGCTGTGAGTTAAGACTTGGGTAAAATACAAAACACCATTGTCAGCCCAAGTGACTTCCCCAAGGTCACGTGGACAGGAGTGTCAGATCAGAATTAGAACCCAGATGTCCCTGGACTCTATTCAGGGCTTCATCCACTGTAGCAAGAACAACATTGTGAGGTTATTATGTATTAGTAACCTTGTTTGACAGATGAGAAAACTAAGGAAAAGCAGCCAATCCAAATGGAGCCTTCTGATTCCAGTTCAGGACTCTCTCTATTAGATCCCATAAGATTGAGAGACAGACAGATAGAGAGACCATCACAGCAGGACAGTGAGAAAGAATCAGAGACAGGGAGGGATAGGAAGAAAAGAGAGACAGAGAGAATGAGAGGTGATGTGTGTGTATGTGTGTGTGTGTGTGTGTGTGTGTGTGTGTGTGTATTGGAGGTTGGAGAGATCTGGTCAGGACACTCCTGTTCAATTGATTTCTCCCATCCCCTCCCTCCTGCCCCCATTTCCTTATGCTTCTTTGATCAAAGAATCATAGAAAGGGTATGTGACAGACACATCTTTGTGTTCATATCTTAAAGGAAATGCAAAGGATTTTCACTTTGTGGCCCCTTTAAGAGTCATGATCTTCTCTTTGATGGAATTAGAAGAGGGGTTTGCCATTGGCTAGCCAAGGATTGTGGACACAGGGGATACTCTTTAGAAATCCAAGGTGCCAGCTTTGGACATTCCAGGAAGTATCAAGGCTCTGAGTAGACTGACTCTTGACAATCTGAGGAGAAGTCTCTTGCGGAAGAAGAACCCAGCACTTGAGAGAGAAATCGTTCTTTCCCTTTCTCTTCCAGAGGAGATCTCTCTCTCTCTCATTGCTCTCCCTACCCCCACCAGTACAGCCAGGAGATATTACACCTAGGAAGAGCACCAAGTCAGCATTGTCAGCCCTGAGTAGAGTGACTCCTGGCAGCTGAGAAGAGAGCCAGCTATGGATTCAAGCAAGAACTGGTCCTTACCTTGTTAGCACAGCATCTTGAAACAGCTGCAGCTGGATGGGGGCCAGGGACTCTTTTAAAGGTGCTCGTCTCTATCCCTCAGTAGATAGAGCTGAGCTGGTTCCTCTGGAAACAATTAAATGTAATTTTTTTTCCTCCCACACCCAGCTAAGCTCAGGAAAAAGACAGGAACCAGGAGTTGTGTTCAAATAGAAAAGAACAGAAACAAATGAAGATTTAGCTGTTGAGGAAACTGATGAGTAGGGAACAAAATGCCTTGTGAAGGGTTTTCCACATATGAATGATTACAGTAGAGGTTGGTTACACCATCTCATAACTGTTTTCTCCTTCTGCTTTGTCATGAAATGAGAGAGAAGATGAGGAAGTAAAAAATAACAATGAATGGGGTGTTTGGGCTGACCAGGAAGGCCAGTTAAGGCTATCCTCCTCATCAGCTCCCTCAACCGTAGCAGATTCAATAGACCGGACAAGATCTTTCACTCTCTGGGCCTCAGTTTCCTTATTTGTAAAAAAGAGGGAATTGATGGCCTTATGGACCTTTCCAGTTCTAAATCTATGAACCTCTCTGGGCCTTAGTTTCTGCATTACTCCTCCTTTACACTGTTGTGTAGACTCATTGAGTTATGGAATGGGGAATGCTTTATCTAAATGTTCACCAAGTACATGGTGGACATTGAAAAAGCAGTGGTTAACTTGAATGGAATAAGACTACATATTAGAGGCAGCCTTGGGTATTGGATAGTCCTGAGCTTGGGACTGGGTTCAAATCTCCCCTAGGATATGTAGGGGCTATACGATGCCAGGAGAAATCATTTAACTTCTGATATCCTCAAAGAGCTCCCATGGACAGTGGTTCCCAATGGTTTTTGTTCTCCAATCCCTTTTCAACAACAACAAAAACGTGTTGCAAACCCTCAGGGTAATTTAATATGCTACTCATAAAATTCTGCAATTATTCACTGCTTAAGGTGCCATGAAAATATTTTTCAGTGTGAACCTCTTGTTCCATCATCATAAACCGAACCGGTGAATGGGAACCATTGCCCTGGGAGTCATATATTCACTAAGTCACACAGATAATCATGTAATATTCACTGGTTGGAACATGGAGTTCCCTAGACTGATGTCATAGGCCCTTCTTGTTTTGTTGGGCCCCATAGGATAGAGCTAGGAGAAATGAATGGGACTTACTGAGAAACCAAAAAAACTCGATGTTCGATAGGTAAAGAAAGAAGAGACATTTATTAAACTCTTATTCTAGGCCAGATACTGAGTTAGCAAACACTTCCTAACAATGAGTGGAAGGGGACCGCCTCAAGACTTGTTGGGATTCCACTTCCTGGAAGTCTCCTGGAAAAGCCAGGATAACCCTTAGCAGGAATGCTATAGAGGGGATCCTCTGTGAATTGGAGGTTGGGGTGAGAAGGGACCTCAGAGGCCATCTAGCTCCATTCCCCTTTCATTTTATTGAGGCCCAGAGGGGAAATGACCACACAGGGCCTCTGATTTCCCAGCTAGGGTTTCTCATTGTCTTCAAATACAGTAATTCATGTAAACTGATGAACCCTATAGACTTAATATGTCCCTGACCTAGAGGCTGAGCACTAGACCTTCACTGGGGGCTTGGGGAGGTCACAGGGGGATTTCTTCTCTATGCCCCTCCCCTCTTCTTTCCTCTCCCTCCCAACCCAAAGCCAAGTCAACACTGATTTGACCCCTGGGTTCTCTGGGATAGCTTAATAATCTGAGGATTGGGGCAGGTGTGGACCAGGGAGTGGGATGCTGTCTTTGTGGGCTTGGAACTCTGTGTACCTTTCTGGACTTCAGTTCTGACCTGGCTGGGGGACCTCCAGCTGGGAACTTGGGGCCCCTTTGTTCCAGCCGGTAGTTGGGCTGTTTATTCTGCTTTCTCTGAGGAGCTTTGTAGGGCTGTGGGCAGAATGTCAGTTGTGGTTAGAACTGGCTGTATGAATGAATGAATCACCAGGGACCACAGACCCCATGGGAGAGCCCTACCCTATTCCCCTTCCCCTTCCTCATCCTTCCCCCAACCCCTTCCCAGCACCCAACACTTAGCAAAGCACCCTTCACACTAAGAGCTTCTAGCTGATGTTACTCCAGCACTTTAGAGCTTACAAAATTCTTTCCTAGAAATGATCCTGAGGTGGATCATCCCCATTTTATGGAAAAGGAAACTACAATTCAGAGCAGGGAATGACAGCCAGAGTCAAAAGGTTAAGGAGAAGAGTGTAGGTCTGGCACTGCCAGCCCAGTAGGGATCATTAGGAGAGAGGAACAATGAGTAGGATCCTGGACTTGGAGGCAAGTGGATCAGGGTTTGAATCTTACCTCAGATCCTCACCAACTGGGGAACCTGGACCAAGTCACTTAAATTGTCTGAGTCTTGGTTTACTTGTCTGTAAAATGATGACTCCCTAAGATCTCATCTGGTTCTGAATCTGGGCTCCTGTGTAAGATCTGGGTTCAAGTAAAAAGGCCTCTAATGCTTGCTCTGTGATTTTGGATGAGTCACTTTCTGGACTTCACTTTGCTCTTGGGTAAAATCAGTCAATCAACAAACACTTCCTATGTGCTGGGCACTGGGCTAAATGCTGAGGATGCAAAGAATGCCCAAAACAATGATGGTCCCTGCCTTCAGGGATCTCACAGTCTAATGCAGTGGCTTAGATGGACCCATAGCCAATAAGAGTGAAAACTCAAGTCTCCTTCTTAATAGATCCACAGTCTAGTAAGGGAGATGAGACATGGGCACCAGTACACCCAATATAAACCATTTTGTCTCAATTAACCATAGAATGTGACAAGATCCAAAAGGTGTTGTAGTAATGATGGCTTTACATAATGCTTCAAGGGTCACAAAGCACCTTACAAATATCATGTCATCCAATCCTCACAATAACCCTAGGAAGTAAGAGCTATTATTATTTCTATTTTACAGTCGAGAAAACTGAGGAAGACACAGGTTAAATGACACACCACTAGTAAGTGTCTGAGGTTGGTTTTGAACTCAGGTCTTCCTGACTTCAGGGTCAGTGCTCTATCTACTATAGAGCCACCAGTTGCCCCAGGGTGCCACTTCTTAAGCAGAGGAGTGATAGGATCTGGCTCATGCTTTAATATCATTTTTCCACTTGTGAGGAGGATGGATTACAGAAACTTGAAACAAGGAGACCCATTAGAAGGTGGTGGCTGTGGACCAGAGGAGAGATGATAAAGGTCCAAAGTAGGTTGTTATAGTGTGAATAGAAAGAAGAGGATGAATGAGAGAGATGTTAAGAAAAAAGAAAAAAACTTGATTACTGATTGGATATGGGGGTGTAAGAGGGGAAAGAATTGGGAGAGACCTTCAGATGGCAAACCTTCATTTTTCACAAGAGGATGGTGCCCTCAGCAGAAACAGGGGAGTTTGGAGAAGGAGTGGGTTCATTGGGAAAGGTAATGAGCTCTATTTTGAACATACCAAAGTTGAGATGGGACATCCAGAGGGAAGCATACACTAGACAGTTGGAGTTGTGGAACAGAGAAAGCTGAGGGGGGAGGGTGATTTTGGAATCATCTTTGTAAAGAAGATGGATGAATCCCTGGAGGCTAATAGGGTCATGGAGAAAAGAAGGCTCCAAGGCTTAGCCCTGGGGCACACCCTGCACATGGTAGGTCAGGTCAGGGATCATTGTTATTCTTTGAGGGTGATGTCTTGGCTTGCTCATTGGTTGGATTTAAGTGAACTAGAGCTGCCTGTCAGCTTCCCTCTCTCACCCACTGGCAAGACATAAGTCAAGATGACTAGTGATGGCCTGGGATGCAGGGGGGGACCTTGACCTTTCTAAATTAAGGTCTTTCCCAGCCCTCTGTTTGTCTAAGGCAACATCCATTCAATGACTAAGGACTAGGTAAGAATTGAGACAAAATATGGCCTAGATTACCATCACCAAAAATTGTCATGAATTATGGACTTGATGGAGTGGTCGGATTGGTAGGATGAGAATCAGGGGAGAACAGTGTTCTGAAAACCCAGAGAGAAGAGGATTTCCTGGAGGAGAAGATGGTCAACAGCCAAATGCTGTGAAGAGGTTCAGAGAGATAAGGCCCGAGGTAGCCACAAAGGGGTCACTGGGGACCCTGCAGGTTTCATTGAGTAATGGGAACAAAAGCCAGATTACCAGGTGTTGAGGAATGTGTGGGAGGTGAGAAAGGGAAATACCTGACCCTTTTGTGGGGCTTTGAAATGTGCCACATTAGATATGTTATCTAATTTGAGCAAGTCCCTTGGGGACGCTCTGGGCCTCAGTTTGGTTCTTGTAGTGAGAAGAATAATCCCTGTCTAGAGAAACAGAGACATAAGCCATATCCTAAATTTGATTTTATTTTTTTGAGATTTCCCAAGAATAAAACTCTGGGGTGGAGTCAATGAGCCCTGTTGAGAGTCAGGCCCTCCAAGCTGAGCCCAGTGTGGGTGAGCCTAGCGGCCTCAAGGAGGTCCCGGGCAAGGCCTGCTTGCGTCTCAATGTCAGTGACTTTTCTGGGCTCTCCAGGGGGGCAAAGCAGTCACTCCTTTCATGTAAATCTGTTTACAATCTTCAGAAAGCTCCCCATTTTCTCCTGTACTAATCACTTACCTGTCATACAGGAGAAAATTGTATCCAAACCCTTCCTCCTGATGTCTTCTCCTCTTCCTCAGTCCTGCTTTGCTTATTTTCCTTATTGGCCATGTCTGCCCATCCCAACGTGCCCTCTGGAACTGGGAGCCATGGTGACCAAACTCACCTTTATCCTGTACCTCCTTCCCTGGTCTCTGCTAAGGCTTGACTTAGCTTCTCACAACTGCCAACGACCCTCCTCTTCCCTGATGGCTTCACCTTCATTCCCTGCCCACCTCCCTGGCATTGGAGGAGCAGTCAGAATATTCCATACTCCCCAATGCTCCTTGCACACCTCCCTTTCCTAATTTCACACAGTCAAGTCAGTCACTAAATATTAATTAAGCACCTACTATGTGCCAAGAACTATGCCAAGGGTGGGGGATATAAAGAAAGGTAAAAATAGTCTCTGCTCTTGACAAGCTCACAATCTAATGAGGAAGACAGAGTGCAAATGACTATATATAAGCAAGATATATATGTGAGGAATTGGAACTAATCATTAGAAGAAAGGCACTAGAATTGAAAAGAATTGGGAAAGGCTTCATGTGAGGGGGGAATTTGAGCTGAGACCTGAAGAAAGCCAGCAAGAGGAGGGGGAGCAGCCAGGGACAGTACATGGAGTCTGGAGATGGCACATCCTGAGAGAGAAAGAGCAAAGAGGCCGGGATCATTGCACTAGGGAGATGGGGGGGGGGGGAGTAAGAAGAGAGAGCGGGGGAGGGAGAAAGAAATGGGAAAGAGAGAGGTGGGAGAGAGAAATAAACATATGGGGGATGGAGAGATTGGTAGATGGATAATGTATGTTTATAGGAAAGTGTATATATATATATATATATATATATATATATATATATATGTATATATGGGGAGAAAGAGTTAGATGGATAATAGATGCATAGAGGGATGGGTGGAGGGATGAATGTGTGTGCGCATATATATATGGGTGTATATGTGTGTGTGTGTGTGTGTGTGTGTGTGTGTATTAGATGGAAGAAGACTGGAGAGGGAGGGAGAGCTGAGTTATGAGGGGGAGTTGCAGATGCCAAGCAGAGTTTCCAACTCTCCTGGAGGTCGTAGGGGCTGTTGGTGCTCACTGATGCTGTCAGACCTGGGCTCCTTTCCTCCTTGACTCAGCTCTCAGTGGCTGCAGTGTCCTGGCCCCTGTTCATTTTCTCTCTTTCCAGGGGTCCAAGACCTGCTCCTTTCCTCTTACTCAAGTCCTGAATTCCTTAAAAACATGGTGGTTCAGGCCTGCCGTGGACCCTTGGGTCACCTCTGAAGGGAAGATTGTTGGATTGGATGAGCTCTGAGATCCTTTCACCATGAGTCAGTCACCAAACATTGATTATGTGCCCTGTGCTGTACTAAGTTCTGGGGATATAAAGAAAGACCAAGACACCCTCCCAACCCCCCAGGAAGCCACAGTCTGAAGGAGGAGACAACATCCAGTGTTTTCTGTGTGTTTGGTACAGACTTACATGAGTATGTGATGATTTGCCCAAACAGAACATAAGTCCTCAAGAGCTTTTACCTTCCCTTAGCCAGGTGCCCAGCACAGGCAAGGCATTGACTACATTTTTGTTGGATGACTGCTTGGGAGGGTACCCCAGCCGGCAGGGTGGTGGTCTCCAGCTGTGCTGTTTGCTCTCTCTGTGACTTGGAGGAAACAACCTCCCCTTGCCTCACCCAAAATGACTCGATGGCTTAGCTGACCCAGGATGCCCTTTCCAGCTTGCCCGTTTTTCAGTACTGCCTGGCCCTGGCCCCTGACTGGACACATGCAGGATGACTGGAAGAATTCACTGAGTCCAGACTTGAGGAGAGATGGGTAGCTACTTTCTTCATCAGGCATCAGGCCCTGGTCTCCCATGGCTGCCTGCTTCTCTCTCCTTGGCCTAGGCTGACCCCAGGGTAGTTGCTGGGGAACAGTGACCTCCCTCTTCTCTGGATCTTATTGGCTCATAGAGCTCTAGGGAACAGTACGTCCTGCCAGGCTGGTTCCTGGCCAGGGTCCTGGGCCCGAAGCCTCCTGCATCCCCTTCTCTCCCTTCCCCCCAACCTCCAAAGGCCTCCTTCCTGCCTGTCAGCACTGGGACAGATGAGATGGTACAGAGTAGAAAAGCTCCCTCCCTGGGAGAAGGGAAGGGCTTGAGTCGGGAGATCTGGGCTTTAGTTCTAATTAATAATAGTAACTGTTATACGTGGCTACTGGGGTCCCTCCAACTAGATATTTTGTGGTTCAGTGAATCAATTTTTGACAAAGAGCTCTGCGTACCTTATTCCATCAGAAGTGTATAATGACTGTGTTATTCTCCACTTTACAGAGGATGAAACTGAGGTGGGAGGGGAGGAATGACTTGCCCAGAGTCACCCAAAGGATCCGTGTGCCATATTTGGATCAGGGCTTCTGCGTCCCAGATCAGTGATCCAACCAGCCCCTGAGCTGAACTCACTGGGGTGAGCGTTAAAGTAGGAAGGCCCTCCAAATCCCTCACCCCTAGTCCAAAAGAGCAATTGTACTAAAACTTCATTCAGCTATACAAGAAAATTTGGAGACATAGTTGGTTTTTACATCGCTGACGCTTTTCACCATATTTTTCTTTCCTCTCCCAGGGAGCTGTCCCTCATAACAATAAGACTTTGAGGTTTATAAAGTGTTTTATCATTTGATCTTAAAACAAAGACTGAAAAAGAAGGGAAGAAAACAGTTCAGCCAAACGAACGCGCATACTGAAATAATCTGAGTTGTTTGCCGTGTTCCAGACCCATAATCCCCCACCTCTGCAAAGAAACAAGAGAAGGTGTCTTCTTATGGTTCTTGTTTGGAGCCAAGCTTGTCAAAATGGTTAAAAATGGCTAAAGATAAAATGGTCTCTGGCCTGGGTGACATCCTCCTCATCCTCATCTAGCCCCCATTTCTCTAGTGCTTTCCTCACAACAGCCTTTCCAGGTAAAGTGTGCAAGTTGTTATTACACCATTTTATAGATTAGGAAACTGAGTCCCATAGCAATGAAGTGAGTTGCCCCCTGTCACCCAACTAGCAAGTTTTGGAGTCTGGTCTCCAAGCAACAGTTCTGACTCAGATTCTAGGGCTCTCATTTCAACCCTGATGCTGGGGATGTTTGAACACTCCCCGCCCACCTTCTTCCTGGGAGAGGATCAGGCCAGCAGGAAGGCAGGCTAGAACTTTCCCAGAGGGAGGGGCTAGGCTGTCATGGGTGATCTGTACATCTGGATGAGCCTTTGATCTGGGGGGCGGGGAGGAGTCGGGTCAGCTGAGGCCCCTCCCAAAGCCAGAACACCGTTGTGGTTCTTTGTCTGTGACTTTGCTGTGTGATCTGGCTCTGGAGTGGGGGCCCAGGCCAGGGTCCCTGTCCTCCCCGGATTGGTGAGCTCAGGAGCTGTGGCACCAGGTGAGTTAGAAGGTGACTTTCTCTTCACACCTGTGCTCAGAGCTCCCTCTGGTTCTTGAAGGCTGTCTAGGGCGTTTCTGAATGGCCCCATGTCAGTGGAAAGAGGCCTAGGTTGGGAGTCAGGGGACGTGGGTTTAAGTTTTAACTTTGCTGCTTATGACTGGGGTGACCTTGCACAAAATGACCTGAACTCTCAGAGCCTCAGTTTCCTCATCTGGAAAATGGGCTGACCTTGGTCATCTCTAAGGGCCTTTCCAGCCCTAATCTTACAGCTCTGTGTGTATGTGTGTGTGTGTGTGTGTGTGTGTGCATGCACACTTGATGAGCAGTTTAGCCCTCTCAGGGTTGTTATGGGGCTTAAATGAGATAATATTTGAAAGGTGCTTAACATAGTCCTTGAAACATGGTAGGAACTTACTTACCTTCCTCTCCTCTCTGTGTGACCTTGACCTCTCTGGGCCTGTTTCCTAGATGGCTCTAAGATCCCAACCTTGCTTTGAGTCTATGGTCCTATGATCATGAGTCCAACCCTCTCATCTTAGAGAGGACGTGTTGGTCCACATAGGGGAAGGGTCTTTCCTACAGGGCCAAAGAATTGGGGCTAGGATCCAGGACTCTGCTTTAGTGATGGGTTTAGACTTCCAAAAGAAGCATGCCCCGACCAGGTACAGTGGTTTCTTACAGAGAGGAAAGAGGTGGAGCCTGGATTGCAGCCCAGGGAGGTTTCCAGGCTAGATGGCATGGATAATATTATGAGTGGAGATTTCCCAGGTGGCAGGGTTCTGTGGCAGATGCTGGGAAGCCAAGGACCTGGCTGGGGAGGTAGAAGGCTCCTTGTGCCCAGCCCCTGAAGCTCTTCTTTGCCCCTACCTGCCCCTTTTCTTTGCCTACTATAGTTTCCACCTGGGCAGATAATCAGAGAGCCAACTTTCTTTCCTTTGCTAACAGCTTGTGATCTCAGAAGGCTGATGGGCTGCCCTGCTCTGGGGCTGTGGAAATGTACTAGGGGATCAGGAGTGCAGAAAGTGGAATGAGTATGGCCTTCCCTTTCTTTCTTTTCCCCTCTCTCTTCTTTTTCTTTCTTCTTTCTTTCCCTTTCTCTCTCTTCTCTCTCCTCTCTCCCCTCTCTTTTCCTTGTCTCTCTCACCTCCTCTGTCTCTTGTCCCTCTTTCCTTTTCTGCCTCCACTCCCTCCTCTTTGCATTCTCTTTCTCTATCTTCCCCTTCTCTCTTACTCCCATTTCCCTTTCCCCTTCTTTTCTTTTTTTCTGGTGGTACTTTCCTTCCTTTCTTTTCTCCCCTATATGTCTCTCTACCCTCTCATTCTCTTCCTCTTTATCTCTCTCTCTCTCACTTCTTCTGTTCTTTCCCCCCATTTTCCTCTCCTGTGAACCTTCTCATCTTCCTGGCAGGTTCTCCTTCCCACCTTGTGGGTTATTAGCCCCAGAACAGAGCCTGTGATGATGACAAACGATATATTTGACTTTTAAGGTGCTTTTTAAAAAAGCCCCTCCCCCAGCCTCTGCTCCCCTGGCCCAGAAGTGGGTCACTTGTGGGGTGATGGTGAGCGGGCCGCCATCTCGAGGTAATGCATCTGGTTGCCATGGGGACCCAGAGGCAGCATCCGTCAACAGCCTTAAAAATTTGACAGTTGAGTGAGACTGAAGATTTTTAATGAGGCCAGACACTCAGTTCCTTTCAGTCCCCTAATATTCTAAAAATACTCCATCCATCTTGTTAATATTTCCAGGGTCTCCAGGGTGTAAATTAATGTGGATAACTGAGGCACGGCCCTTGGGGGTTTTGACACCTGAGAGGCTTTGTCTGAGAGGGTGGTGCTGCCGGTGGGTGGACTGGCACACAACGGGGGCACCAGTCTTACCCCTGTGGCACGTGCCTGTCACCAGCCAGCTCTTCTGCCCCCCTCCCACTGAGCCAGGCCTGCCTTTCTTGGAGAGGGTGACAGAAGAGAGAAAGGAGTCAGGGGAGAGGTGGAGAGAAAGGAAAGGGTAGAAAAGAAGGGAAGAGGCAGGGAGAGAAGGAGAGAAGAGGAGAGATAGAGAAAAGGAAAGGGGAGAAAAGGAGGGAAGAGGCAGGGAAAGAAGGAGAGAAGAGGGGAGAAAAAGAAAAGGAGAGGGGAGGAGGGAATGAGTGGAAGGGAAAGAAAAGAAGGAAGAGGGGAACCAATTCCCTTGTTTTATAGGAGAGGAAACTGAGGCCAGACAGGGAAAGTGACTTGGCTTGAGTCTGTAGTAAAGAGGAAAAGTGAATGAGGAGAGCTCATTCTAATTCTAAGGGGACCCTGGAAGCTCAGCCCCACCTAAGGTTCCTTTCCACCTCCAAATCAAAGTCCACCTCTCCTTTTACCCTCTTCTCCTTCTCTTTCATTTCCCTGGTGGAGAAATGTCCTTAGGCTTGGCCAATGAGTTAATCTGTTTTGCTTAATTATGTCTTTATTAGGTACTTTGGATATGCTTCTATAGGGAGGAGCTCTTCCCACCCCGCTAGACTGTAAGGTCGGGGAGGGCAGGACGTTGCACTTTGTTGTGTATCTCCCATGCCTCCCAAGGTGCCTGGCTCACTACAGCCATTTAATGGCTGCTCCACTGGCTTATCAGTGAGGATGGTTCTTTTGTGGGAGGGGTGAGTCTTTGAGAAGAAAGTGAAAAGAGAGAGGGGAAGAAGAGAAAAGGGAGAGGGGAGAAGAACAGAGTGAGAAGGGGGTAGAAAAGGAAGGAGTAAGGAATTTAGAAGAGGGAAGTAGAGAACCCCATGTATGTCTCTGTGATGTAAGCCCTCCCTCTGCTGATGGGCTATGCTAGTGTCAGGGGATATAAAAATATAAAGGAATTCATCCCTGCCCTCAAGGAGCTCACATTTTATGGGGAGAGACAACAAATTCCTATCTAAGAATAAAGAGCAAAACAGCCCACAAGCATTTAGTAAGTCCTACTGGGCACCAGCCACAATGCTAAGCACTAAAGATGCAAAGGAAGACAAAGGAAAAAGCGCCCAGAATTCCTGCCCTCAAGGAGCTAACTGTCTAATTTGGGAGACAAAATTCAAACAAGCCAGTGCAGACAAGAGATAAGTTGAATTATAAGATACGACTACCAATAATTAATATAAGTAATAGCATAGTATGTTAGAATATAAACTATTTAATAATAGTACAATATATGATCTACTACATATCTCATGAATAATATATACTTTATAAGTAATATCAGCAGGCTACTTCTAATAAGATATAACCACGGAATAGTTAGAAGGTGATTTCCGAGGCAGAGCACTACTTGGGGGCTACACCTGGGATTCATTGACGTACGAAGCTTCCTGATGAGGACCCTCCCTCTAGTCAATGCATACGATGCCTTTTCTGCAGATTTGTTTAAAGAGCCCATGAGAAGGGTCTCACAGTCACAAGTGGGAACTGAATCTGGGTCTTCCGGCTACAAATCTCCCCCATTCCCAGCCCCACCCCCGTGAATCCTTTATTTACCTGTCCAAGTGATCTTCCTAAATTGCAGGTCTAACCCTGCTCAGTAACCCCCACTGTCTCCCAATTAAAAGTAGAATCCTCCACTTGGAGATCACATACTCCTGGCTGCCTCCACTTACTTTTCCGTTCATCCCTCACCTCCTCACTGTTCCTGGCATGTTCCTTCCCCTTCCAGCTCTGGGCATTTTCCCTGACTGTCCCTCTTTCTCTCTGTCTCCAGGCATCCGTGGCTTTCTTTAAGACCTAATTAAACTTACTTCTACAGGAAGCCTTTCTCAGTCTCTCTTACTTCTAGAGCCTTCCCCCTGTCGATTTTCCTATCCTTCTTTTGTCTAGGGTTATTTGCGTGTTGTTTCCTCTCCTTGGGAGCAGGGACTGGCTTTTGCCTGGATCCACAGTTCCTAGCCCAGTGCCTGGAACATAGTAGGAGCCAAGCAGATGTTCATTGACTGACTTTGGGACCAATTCTCCACTTACTATGCCAAAATAAAGTTAAGGTAACACAGTTTCTTCCCCTTTAGAGAGCAGAGTGAGTAGGGGGTAGGTGGAAGAGAAGGACGGAGGGAGGGCTGAGAGCACCTTCCTCCTCTTCCCCCACCGTGGCCCTGCCCCATCTCACTCCCTTCCCCACACGACTTTCCAGAGTGGCGATAAGCATAGCTGACATTGACATAGCACCTTAAGGTTTACAAAGCACTTAATATCCATTATCTCATTGGATCAAATGAAATCTGGTATGTAAAACACTTTAGGGTTTACAAAGAGCTTTATAAATCATCGTTATTGATATCACTGCTATTAATACAGTGAATTGAATCAGGCAGGGCCGGGCAGATTGTGTCCTTGTCCTTTTTTTTTTTAATGTTTTTATATTTTTCAAGTATCAAGTATTTTAAAACTTAATCTCAATCTCCCACCTCCTTCCTTAAGCAAATGAAATTTAATTAGAAAATCCCCAAATCAAATCCCTCCATACATAGCTGTGAACAAATTCCCACATCAGCCATGTCCGAAAACACATCTTTTTCTGCATCTCAGGTTCATTGCCTCTGTCAGGAGGCGAGAGGCATGTTCCATTTTCATTTTACTGTGCATGCTTGCGGTTTCTCATTTCATTGATCAGAGATCTGAAGTCTAAGTTGTTTTTCTCTAAAATGTTGTTTGGTCATTTCTGTCATGTTTAACTCTTTGTGACCCCATTTGGAGTTTTCTTGGCAAAAACACTGCAGTGGTTTGTGATTTCCTTCTTTAGCTCATTTTACAGATAAGGAAACTGAGGCAAACAGGGTAAAATGACTTGCCTAGGGTCAGAGAGCTAGAAAGTATCTGAGGCCGGATTTGAACTCAGAAAGAGGAATATTCCTGACTCCAGTCCCAGCCCTCTACACTATGGTGCCAAATAGCTGCCCAGATGTTATCATGGTGTACTTAGCTTTTTGGGCTCTGCTCCCCTCACTCTGCATCAGTTCATGGAGGTCTTCCTAGTTTCCTCTAAAATTGTCCATTTCATCATTTCTTGTGGAATAAGAGTATTCCACCATATTCACATACTTTAATTTGCTCAGCTATTTCCCAGTAGGAGGACAGTCTCTCAGTTTCCAATTTTTGGCTACTTTCAAAAGAGTTGCTATAAATATTTTTATACATATAGATCCTTTTCCTGTTTCCTCTATCTCTTTGGACTATGTAGTGGTATCTCTGTAGTAGTATTAGAATGGTAGCCGTAGTGGTAGTAGCAGCAGCAGTAGTGGTAGTTAGTTAGTAGTAGTAGTAGAAGTAGCTGTTGTGTTATGGGTTAAAAGACATGCACAGGTTAGTAACTTCTGGGTGTTCCAAATTACTTTCTGCCTTTGTTTCTATTTTAAAGGCTATGAAACAGACGCAGAGAGAGAATAACGATTTGCCCAGCTAGGAACTGTCAGAGCCAGGCTCCCATCCCTAGGTAGGTAGGAGAAGAAAGCACTGAGCCTGGAATCAGGAAGGCCTGAGTTCAAATCCAGTCTCAGAAACTGACTAGCTGGGTGACCCTGGGCAAGTCACTTAATCACTATCTGCTTCAGTTTCCTCAGCTGTAAAATGGACATCAATCATAGCCCTAACTCACAGCTAGGGAGTATCCAAAGAGTTAGTATTTGTTAGGTACTTAGCACAAGGCCTGGCCCGTAGTCGGCACTCTATAAATGCTAACTGGCTATTATCCTACATTGTCTAACCTCAAATCTGCTTCTCTTTCTAGTCTACCCTGTATGTCAGCACTGGGGTTTATATCTAGTTTGGAGCTAACAGGACTTTGCTCTCGGGTGTGGACATGGGAGGGAATGATTCTCAGACTTGGTTTGATTTTCTGGGCTCTTTGCTAGGACACTCTTTCCCCAGTAACTCTGTGTATCTGCTAACTGTTCTCTCTGCCTGCTCCTGCCCCCTACCCCGACAAAATTTGCCTCAGGTACAAGAATTCCCAGGTGGGGCTCTGGGGAAAGTCTTGTTCTTCTGTCTCTCTGTCTCTGTCTCCTTGTCTCTCTGTCTGTCTCTCTCTCTTTTCTGGGACCCAATGATCCTGAGCCCAGCTAGAACCTGGCTTAGCCAACAATGGAGAGTCCAGCCCTCCCCAGACATTGACCTTTCTTTCACATTCACTGGTGGCTCCATCAATGAGCATATCTGGTCTGAGATGAATGAAGTTCAAAGTCCCAGGGTGGGGGACAGCTGGAAATCAAAGTGACTTTCAGGGAGAGACAGAGACGAAGAAGGGAGTGAGACACGGAGGGGAGGGGAGAGAAAGGGAGGGAGGGAGGGAGAGAGAGAGGTGGTGGCTGTACCTAAGCCTGTTTGGAGAGCTTCAAGTTGGAAGGCAGAATGAATATTGACTCTAGTTTTTGGAAAGAGTATTGGGGGATCCCTCTCATGCTCCCAGTTACTTAGTACATAGTGTTGGTGAGAAAGAGCCTCCTGGAGGGCATGGGGAGCCAATGAGCTGCTTGAGTAGGGGAGTGATAGCCATGGTCCAACCTCTGCTTTAGGAGGATAAGCTTAGTTTCTGCATGTAACTACTGGACCAATAGTCAAGTGCCGGGGGTCCATGGGCACCACTGCCACTCACTCTCATTGTGCCTTGGCTGAGAGTTATTGCCCAGGTTAACTCCTGATGAAGGCCATGTTTGGCCTGAAAGCCAGGTGGAGCTTGGTCCTTTGTGTCGCTTGGGGTCATGTCAGGTCAGGGACCAGGGACAGCTTGGAATCGGAGCTAAGAGAAGCAGATGTTTGTCAGACTTTATGGATGAATTTCTCTTCTCCCTTCTAGAGACAATTCCCTTTGTGTGACTGCTGTGGGTCATAGGGTTCAAGTTGGAAATGATCTCAAGGGATATAAGAGGCATTTTATAGATGAATTAAAACCCAGAGAGGCTCAACTTTTTATTCAAGGTCACATGGTCAGTCAATAAACATTTATTAAATGCCTACTATGGGCCAGGCATGATGTTGAGCACTGGGAATTAAAAAAGAAAGGCGTAAAAGATAGTCCTTGACCTCAAGGAGCTTATAATCTGATTGAGAAGACAACATGCAAACAAGCCATATGGAAGATAAATAGGAAATAAATAAGAGAGGGGAGGCACTGGAATTAAGAGGTGGTTGGGAAGACTTCCAGTATATGTGGAATTTTAGTTGGGACTTAAAAGAAGCCAGGAAGCCAGTAGGTGGAGAGGAAGAGGGGGAGAGTGCCTAGAGCTGAGAGATGGAGTGTCTGGTGTGTGCTAGACCAGCCAGGAGGCCAGCATCACTGGATGGAAGGCCACCTGGTGGAAAGTAGGGTGTAGGAAGACTGGAAAGGTAGGAGGACATGAAGGATCTCGAATGCCACATGGAGGCTTTTGTATTTGCTACTGGATGTGATAGGAAGCATCCGAGTTTACTGAGTAGGGAGGTAAGGTTGTGGTGACGGTGGTGGTTTGGTCGTTGCAGTCATGTCTGACGCTGTGGCCCCATTTGGGGTTTTCTTGGCAGAGATAGTGGGGTGGTTTACCATTTCCTTTCCTAACTCATTTTACAGATGAGGAAACTGAGACAAACAGGGTGAAGTGACTTGTCCAAGGTCACACAGGTCTGAGGCCAGATCTGAACTCAGGAAAAGGAGTCTTTCTGATCTCAGGCCCAGTAGTCTATCACTCTGCCTAGCTGTCCTGACATGGGTAGACTGGAGATTTAGGAAAATCACTTTGGTGGCTGAATGGAGGGTGGGTTGGAGGCAAGCAGACTTATCAGCAGAGAGGTTAGGGCAGGTTAGGTAGATCTGAGAATTGTCAGCATAGAAATGATAATTAAATCTGTGGAAGCAGATGAGATCACCAAGCGAAATAGTGTAGAGGGAGAAGTCAAGAGAGGGGGGCCCAGCACACTATCAACATCAGCTGGATAAGGAGAATGAGGAGCAGTCAGAGAGGCAAGAGGAGAACCAGGTAGGGGAGAGGGCTGAAAACCTAGAGAGAAGAAAGTATCAAGGAGGAAAGCGTGATCACCAGTATTAGAAGCTACAGAAAGGTCGAAGAGGTGGAGGATTGAGACAAGGCCAGGCTGGGATGGGAATCCTCTGCCTTAAGTCCTCTGCTCCCTGCTCTGTAGCTCCAGGGCACCCTTGGCTTCAGTGGGTAGCTCTCTGCTCTCCAGATTCACTGTGCCCCCTCCTCCCTATGACAGTGTTGTCTGTTAGAGAATACTGCTTAGTTGATATTATTTACATCTGGGTCTTCTAGGTGAATTTGGGGAGGCGCTCCAATCAGAACCCCCTTGGGGCATCCATGTCTGGCACTCACCTCCTCAGCAATACCTGTGTCCTCTGGTTCATTCCTTGGAGGTAGTGGGTGGAGCTTACTCCTCATCCCGTCTTTGAGGAGGATCATTTATTGATCTTTTCTTGGAATCTGAGGGGGCCTGGGATGGAACCGAAACCCCTTCCGTACCAACATACATATATACATAGAATGATCCAGTTGGGAAAGAGTTTAGGGAGCATCAGAGCAAAGAGGGGCCTTAGAGACCGTTTAATCTGAGCCCCTAAGAAATTAAGGCTGAGAGTGGATTACACCACTAGTCAAGCCCAGGGGCAAGATTTGAACCCAGTTATTGAGTCTCTAGTTTCTCACGAAGTCTTATAGTTGTCCCAATGAGTCATCAGTCATTAGACATTTATTGATTAAGCATCTACTCTTTGCCAGGCATTGTGCTGAGCTCTGGGAATTCAGAAGGAATCCCCCAAACATCAAATAAACCACAAAACAAACCAGCGAATAGCCCTTGCCCTCAAGGACCGTACCTCTAATGCAAACAATTTTATAAAAGCATGATAGAGACAAGATAAGTTTAGAGATAACCTGCACAGGGGAGGCACTGGAATTAAGGAGGATGGAGAAAGGCTTCCTGTAGAAGGTGAGACTTTAGCTGGGACTTGGAAGAAGCTGGGGAAGCCAGAGATGAGGAGGTAGAGCATTCCAGGCATGGGGAGAGGCAGAGCAAATCAATGGAGTTAGGAGACAGAGAGCTGTGTTTGAGGAATAGCAAAGAGGCCAGTGTCTGCTGTCTGGTACGTAAATATTGTCTTTTGAACGAGACAAAAACTCTGGAGACCAGTTTTTCCATGTCACCCAATGTAGCTAGCATAGTGCTGAGCTCATC
Source organism: Potorous gilbertii (assembly GCA_028658325.1). Classification (NCBI taxonomy): domain Eukaryota; kingdom Metazoa; phylum Chordata; class Mammalia; order Diprotodontia; family Potoroidae; genus Potorous; species Potorous gilbertii. Next base: position 169,987 of record JAQQSK010003503.1, on the reverse strand, counting down.
CACTCAGCAAATATTTATTGGACGTTTACTCAGTGGAGGACCCTTTGTTAGGGACCAAGAAGATCTGATCCAATGGAGTAGGAGGATAAGACATAAATGATCCAAGTGGGAAGGACATTGGCTTTGGAGTCAGAGCCCTCTCCCACTTGCTGCCTATGTGACCTTATGCAAGTCACTTCCTCTGTAAAATAAGGGAATTGAACCTGATGGCTTCTGAGGTCCTTTTCAGCTCTAGATCCCCTGGACTTGTAGCCAGAAGACTTGCTAGTATGAAGGTGGGCAAGCCCCGTGATCTCTCTAACCTCCCTGCGATAGTAAACATAAGAGTTTTAGAAATGGAAATGGGGGGAGGGAGAAGGTTGGAATAAAATTGCACTAATGACATGAGGGACTTACTGCTTGTGCTTTCATCAATCCTGTGATGAAATGAGGCCCCTTACAAGGGGCCTTGAGAAGCATTTCATGTCCAGGATGGGGAAGGCTGTGCTGTATGGAAGCCAGCAGGGATTGGAGGGAAAAACATTGAAGGTGGAGTAGAATGCCCTGGGCTCAGGTCCCAGCTATGATGCTTACCCAATGGGAGATTTTGTGAAAGTCCCTTTTCCTCTATGAGCCTCAGTTTCTCTATCTGTAAAGTGGAAGAAGAGTGGAGGAAAACACTCCAAAGTGCTGGAGAAACACTCTAAAAGTCCTGGGGTTATGAGCCATCCCATTGCCTTCAGGTAGGACCTTGGCAGGCTGGGAAACAGTGCTACTCAGGCAGGGCCAGGAGCCTAGGAGGCTGGGCAGAGGGAGGGACCGGCTGACCCTTTGGCTGCAGTTCTAGTAATGGAAATGGGGGTTGCTGAGGCTCTCCAGGGGCCTTTCTGGCTCCTGAGGGTGTGTGGGGGAAGGGTTGGCTGGTTTCTGTTCAGGGCAGTCCCTTCTGCTCAGTCCTTTGTGTCCCAGGAGCCTGGGCCCCTCTGGACAATGAGACCATTGAAGGGGAACAGCTGTGAGTTTCTCTGGCCCAGAGAGGGACCAGTACCTTCTGTGAGTGTTGCAGAGACTCGGGAAGTGGGAAAACGCGTCTGTGTGACCAGTCATGTGTGAGGGCCAATGATAAAACTTTGAAGCCCCCTCCTGTGGGGTGACAAAAAACAGCAGATGGTCTGCTACAGCAGCATGGAAGAGTGGGAGGGAGCTTAGAACAGGGGATGTCAGGGCTTGGAGAGGCCTGAGAACAGGGGATGTCAGAACAACAAAGGTCAACGATGAGGAGAAAAGAGAGGAAGACTTCCTAGGTGGGTCTTAGAGACGTTCCCTTAGATGGTAATTAGGTCCTTAGTGTGTTCGTCCATTGTTGACAAAGAAGACCATGCCATCAGAGAAATGGTGACATGACTTGCACTTGACTTTGTTTTGAGTGAGGGAGGGCTGTGCAGGTCACCAGCCTCACTTGTCCTCCAGAGCCATCTGAATCCAGTGACCAGATATTCATCAAGATCACTGGAGATGACTCAGGGTGAGGCAGTTGGTGGTAAGTGACTTGCCCAAGGTCATACAGCTAGTGAGTGTCAAGTGTCTGAGGTGATATTTGAACTCAGGTCCTCCTGACTCTTGCTCTATCTACTGCACGACCTAGCTGCCTCAAATGAGGTCCTGTATTATGAAGAGAGGAGGGGACAGACTCAAGAGAAGGTATAGAGCTAGAATAGCCCACACTGAAGGGTCAGAAAGAGGATTGGGGGTCAGTTGGATGGCTGGAGGTGAGTCAGGAGGGCATGGGGGCTCTGAGGTCCAGGGAGAAGAGATTATCAACAATGTCAAAGCTACTGGGGTGTGGGGTAGCTGTTGAGGCAGAGGTTAGAACAACAACTGTGCAATGTGGTGCTTAGACCCTTGGTGACCCGAAGTGGTGAGGGCAGAGTCAGAGAGCAGGCCATAAGGAAAGGATGTCTAAAGCACAGGTGTTCCAGCTGACCTAGAGCTAGGAGGAGGGGTACTGACTAGTGCCTTGGCTGAGAGAGCCAGTATTCAACAAGGTCTGCCCAGGAAGGAGGATTGGGTTCGATCGACTAGATGAAATTCCACAGGGATAAATGTCAAGTCTGACACAGGTTCAAGAAATCAGTTTTCCAAGTAGAAGGTGACAGGAGCATGGTTAGGTAATAGCTTATGAGTGGATTCTCGGGCAGCCCTGGGAGAGGCTGAACTCCCAGGAATAAAGAGGTGGTTGGCCTGGATGGACATCTGACCAGTAGAGGCATCAGATGGGCTCTGCAGTTCGAGGAAGAACATTGATCCGATGGGAGAGAGCTCAGAGGAGGGAAATGCTGATGGTGACTCTCATTTGAGAATCAGGAAGTGGGGGTGTTTAGCCTGATAACTCTTCAAGCCCTGGGAAGAGGAATTAGACATGCTTTGTT
>JAQQSK010003503.1:768-167479 GCA_028658325.1 Potorous gilbertii | reverse complement strand
ACCCCTCCCCAAAGGACAGTACAACTCTAAAACCCTATGAAAGGGGGGCAATAGTTGAATACTCAAGAGAAGACTTTCTTAGGATTGGGAGACCCGGGTCTATTTGTTGACAGATGAAAAGAAGCTGGTGGGGGGGAAATTTTGATAGAAGATGCCTGAGGATAGGGGAAATCTATAGGGGAGGCCTAGAGTCATTTATTGTATAGGAGGTGGCCCTGCAGCTGATCCCTGCAGGAAGCCAAGGGTCTTGACAAGCGCAAGTGAGAGGAGGGAGGGCAGTCAGAGGATCCTCAGTTTAGGCCAAAAGAGGTCTCAGAAGCCATCGATTCAATGCCTTCCTTTTACAGCTATAGAAAGTGAGGCCCAGGGAGAAGTGACTTACCCAGAGTCACCAAGCGTCAGGCACGATCAGAATCCAAACCAATACCTTTTCCACAAGTAAGGTCCTAAAGCTGTAGGAGAGAGTGGTGTCAAGGGAGCAGGCAGAGCAGGATTTACCTTGGCAGGTAAGGAAAGGAAGAGACAGTGGGCAGGGACTAGAGATCTGAAGAATGGAGGAGGGGACTTCTCACAAGGCAGTGTGGCACTAGGGTGCTGTACTTAGATTTGGGAAGATTTGAATTGTGCCTCGGATGATTCTTTCACGCTTCATGATCCTACCTGGGAAATGAAAGGATTGGACTTTGAAGTCCCTCCCAGCTCTCAATCTATAATCCTATAATATCATTTTTACTTCATTTTACAGAAAAGGAAATTGAGGCCCAAAGAGAAAGTGAAGTATCCAAGGCATCACCTTGGAGTAAGGAGCAACACAGGGTGATGGGTCAAGCCATGTGCAATTGTTTCGGTCTGTGCTCCCTGAAGGGGCTCATGTCTTGTTCCTCTAAGGTAACCTCTCTCCCCCACATCTGTTGAGGCTGGGCTGTGATTCGTGTCAGAAGCCTTAGAGCCTGAGAACATCATTTCCACTTGGCTTCACCACCGAGTGCCCTGACATGATCTCAGGGCATCTTCTCACCCAAAGCATTCCCCGTGACTGGTCTCGCTGGGCGTGGGGGTGGGTAGTGGCCTGGCTCTCCCAGCACCATTGGCCCTTGGCTGGGGTCCTGCCTCTGGGCTCAGCCAATGCCTCCTCTGGCCTCCCACTGTCCCCCCAGCTGGTTCTCCCAGAAGAAGGGAGGGCAACCTCATCATCCCAGCTGGGAACCAGCTGCCTCTCCTTGGCTGGGCCAGGAGTTCCCCATATAAGGAGTGGGGAGCCAGACCATGCTCTCATCCCCGCTTCGTAGATGCTCCCCTTCCCCTTTCGGCTGTGGTGTGACTGCTCACTTTGAGAGAGGTGGGGGGAGCTAAAAATAGGTCCCAGCCCCTGGCAGTGGAGCATCAGCCCTACTCAGAGGCAGTAAAAAGGCTAGGATGACAGTGTGGTTCTAATGGTCTGGAGGCTGGGGCAGGGACTCTAGACACCTAGATCGCAGGCTCTCCTATTTACCATCTCGGTGGCAATGGGCAAAGCACTGCCCCCTTGATGGGTCTCAGTTTTCTCCAAAGGAGATTAGTCTGATTTACAGGGGAAGCATTTTGTAAACCTTATTCATGGGATCTTAGATCTAGAGCCAGAGGAGACCTTAGCCCCCACTGAGTCCAAGCCCTCATTTTACACATGAAGTCACTGAGGCCCAGAGAGTGCATGACTTCCTCAAGATCATGCAGACTGGGACCCAGGTCCTGGGACCATCAACCAAGAGCTGAAAAGGACCTCGGAGGTCTCGTGTCTGGTCCTCTCATTTTACAGGAGAGGAAACTGAGGCACAGCCAGGCTGAAGGGACTTGTTTAGGGTCATACAGGTAGTAAGCAGCTGAAAGGATGGGGCTGGGTGGTGGGAGACTGTCTTCAAGGATCCGAAGGACTGTGACCTGGAGGAGGGGGTGGATTTGTTCTGCTGGGCTCCAGAGGGCAGAGTCAGGAGCTGAAGATGAAGGGGAGTCTGAGAGACAGAGAGAAAGAGAGACAGAGACAGGGAAAGAGAAGAGACATAAAGACAGAAGAGAGAGAGAGAGACAGAAAGACAGAGACAGAAGAGAGAGACACAAAAAGACAAAGTGAGACAGAGACGAGAGTGATACAGACCCAACAGAAACAGAAAGACAAAGAGCAAAGAGACAGGGGAGAAGGAAAAGGACAGGGAGAAACAGAGACAGAAGAGAGCTAGAGACAAGGAGAAGAGAGAGATAAAGAGAGATAGAGAGACAGAAAGACAGAGAGAAAGAGACAGAGGTGGAGAGACAGAAACAGAGAGAGATGGGGGAGAGGGAGAGAGGGAGAGAGAGAGAGAGAGAGATTCTTTCTACTATAGAAGGAGAGGAATGGACTTCAAAGGGAGATAGTGACTTCCCTATAACTGGTCTTCATGGTATGGAGGAGATTCTGTCCATATATGGGTTGGACAATTACCTTCAAGATTCTGTCCAACCAAGAGATTGTGGGATAGACCTATGTGGACTCCCTGGATGTCTACTTTTTATATACATTAACAGTCTCCACAGCTAGACAGACAGACAGACAGACAGACTAGTGTTGTAGATACATAACCCCTGACTGGGCTTCTCTCTTCCCCATCCCCCCAACCCCAGTCAGGAGCTGCTCAATATCTTTCACTCTTTGCATCAATTTTTTTTCCTGGTAGAAGGTTTTTCCCTTTGCCAAAGGGAGTGTATGTGTGTGTGTGTGTGTGTGTGTGTTTCCAATTTTAACACTGGCTCCCTTGCATGATGTTATGCATCTCTCTCTCTCTCTCTCTCTCTCTCTCTCTCTCTCTCTCTCTCTCGTTTGCTAACCCGAGCGCGTGACAGCCCGGTTAGGCCTGGCACTTGTCACCATGGTAACAGGATGGTGGTGGGCTAGCTCATTCACTTGGAATGTAGGCCCCAGGAAGGCTGGCTCAGGGGGGAGTGAAGGGGAGGCTGTCTCCACCAAGTGGTCCTTGCAAAGGTGGGAGAGAATGAGAAAGGAATTGAGGAACAGAACAGTGGGGCAAGGTCTGGAGTCCAGGCATTGAGAAGCTAGGAAGGCTGGGAATAAGGACCACTGGGTTTGGCTCCTCTCTACCACTAACCCACCAAGTGGCCTTGGGGAATACCTTTATCTTCTCAGCCTCAGTTTTCTTCCTTGTAAAGGGAAGGATCAGACTGGACAATCCCTTTAGGTCTTCCTACCCTTGAGTATGTGAGGATCTTTCCACTAGCTGGGTCTGGCTTTGCTCTCAGGAGTCTGTCAGGTCACAAGTGGGGGAAGTCCTTGGGGGGTCTGTGTAGAGCATGCTTGTCACATCTGGCAGGGGGGGGAGGGTGGCAAAGCCAGGAAGGGGAGGGGGTCAGGACTACACCAGATGGGGCTTGGGGAAAGGACAGGCCTCAGATCCAGTGACTCTGAGAAGGTAGGAATGAATAAAAAACAAATGTAAGGTCTTATGTGGGGATTCAAAACCATGAACTCCATGAGTGTCGGACAGGGGGTTAAAGAAATGTTTTTAGGAGAAAGATCCCAGGCCAGTGATCAGTATCAGGGTGAACTTTCTATTCCATCCTTGTCCGTCAATGGAAATCAGAGATCGGAATCTTAGAACAGAGAAAATCAGAGCTGGGAGAGGCCTTAGAACAGGGAATATCAGGGCTGGGAGGGACCTCAGAACAGGGAATGTCAGGGCTGGAGTGTCCTGAGAACAGGGGATGTCAGGGTTGGAGGGGCCTGAGAACAGGGGATGTCAGGGCTGGAGGGGCCTGAGAACAGGCGATGTTGGGGCTGGGAAGGACCTCTTAGCATACCTAGTTTAGCTTCCTCATTTAACTGGTAAAGAAAATGAGTTCTGGAGGACAGTGATGTGCCCAGGGTCACACAGTGTTCAAGTCAGGACTAGAAGCCCTGTCTCCTGATATCTCTGCTTCACTGAGCAATCCTGTCTTACCTGTCTAACCTAGTCTAACCAGACTAACCTGTCTGAGGCTCTAAATCAAGAAAATGTTAGTTGTGGGTGTTTCTCTAGAATGGCCTCCACATCTGCTATCCCAAACATCCTACAGAACAAGTCAACACTAAGTACATTTAGACTTCTTGAAGGAAGGAAATGTTTATTAAGTGTCTACTGTGTTCCAGGCCCCGGGCTAAGAGCTTTTTAAATAAATATTATCTCATTCAATCCTCGGAACAATCCTGTGAGGCAGCTGCTATTAATTGTTCCCATTTTACAAGTGGGAAAACTGAAGGAGAAGGTGGGTAAATGACTTGCTCAAGGATTCATGGCTAGTGTCTGAGCCTGGATTTGAAATGAGGTCTTCCTAACTCCAGACCCGGTGGTCTAAAAATTGTCCCGCCTATCTTTCCTGGTCCAAAAAGGGCATGTTAGAAATATTTCTTGGGTAGGACCATGACCCCCTTGCGCAGTCTGAGGAAACCTGTGGAGGCCTTCTGAGAATCAAGGTTTTCTTTTTTTTAAGTTAACTAATTTGTTTGGTTTCAGTTTTCAACAATCACTTCCATAAGTCTTAGATTTTCTCCCCCTCCCTTCTCCCTCCCTCTCCAAGATGGCATGCAATCTTATATGGGCTCTATACATACATTCTTATTAACCACATTTTCACATTAGTCATGTTGCATGGAAGAATTAAAATGAATGGGAGAAACCATAAGAAAACCAAAACAGAAAAAAGAGAGAATATTCTGCTTCATTCAGCATTCCAGTTCCATAATTCTTTCTCTGAATGTGGATGGCATTTTGCCTCAAGAGTCCTTTGGGAATGTTGTAGGTCCTTACATTGCTGTGAAGGACTAAGTGTATCAGAAACAGGCCTCACACACTGTAGTTGTTACTGTGTACAAAGTTCTCCTGGTTCTGCTTCTTTCACTCAGCATCAGTTCATATAAGTCCTTCCAGGCCTCTCTGAAGTCTTCCTGTTTATCATTTCTTATAGCACAATAGTAATTCATTACATTCATATACCACAACTTGTTCGGTCATTCCCCAATGGATGGGCATCCCCTCGATTTCCAGTTTTTGACCACCACAAAGAGAGCTTCTATAAATATTTTTGTGCATGTGGGACCTTTTCCCATTTTTATGATCTCTTTGTGATACAGTCACAAAACAATATTGCTGGGTCAAAGGGTATGCACATTTTTGTAGCCCTTTGGGCATAGTTCCAAATTGCTCTCCAGAATGGTTGGATCAGCTCACAGCTCCACCAACAATGAATTAGTGTTCCAACTCTCCCACATCTTCACCATTTATCATCTTCCTGTTTTGTCATGTGAGCCAATCTGATAGGTGTGATGTGATACCTCAGAGTTGTTTTGATTTGTATCTCTCTAATCAATAGTGATTTAGAGCATTTTTTCATATAATTATAGATAACTTTAATTTCTTCCTCTGAAAACTGCCTGTTCATATCCTTTGACCATTTATCAGTTGGAGAATGACTCAGTTCTCTGTTTTAGCAATGAGGCCTTTATCACAAACACTAGTTGCATAAATTCTTTCCCAGTTTTAGAATCATGGTTTTCTAAAAAATTCATTAATTGAAGGCAATGCTAAATTTCGTTTAGTGAAAATAAAAGTATAATTTTTTTTCTCACCCAAGTTTGCCATCCTCCTAACCTCCTTGAGGGCAGGGCTGTTTGCAATTAGGGTCTTGGTGATAAATACTTGTTAGACCAGGACCCTCTCTCTTCCCCAGTGGAAGCTTCTTGGGGGCAGGGAATACCTGACTTTTCTGTTTGTAAGTCTTTATAAATGGTTCTTAATTAATTAATTGAATTGTTAATTGATTGGATTGGATTGGTGCAGACAATAGAGTTGATACTTGGCCATCAGAGACTCAGGCACAGCCAGGGTGGGCTGCCACCTAGTATGTCTCAGAGGTGGGGTGACTGCTGTAGGGTGGAACAGAGAAGGGGCAAGCTAGCAGGATGCTGATGGGGGACACAAAAATCTGGTTTGTGAGGAGCCCCTGCATCTGAGTTACCGGGTCCGGGGCAAGTGGCTCCTGGGTGTGGGCTCGGGGCAGTTTCATGTGCCTGAGCAGGAGGTGGTCTCCTAGTCTGAGATCAAGGAAGCAAGTAGGGCATGGGAGAAGTGACACTGTCCCTCTGCCTCCTGGGGCATGGAGGTGATGCCCAGTCCAGGGTTGGTGTGGATTTTTTTTGGTTAATGTTGAGAGGCTGGAGGAGCCTAGGAGCTTGGGGCATCAGGGAGCTGAGTCCAGGTGGATGGATGAGAATGAGCGTTGGTTGGTGATTAATCAGTATCTTCTCTCTCATCCTCTGCTTCTCTCTGTTTCTCCCCTCCACCTCTTTCTCTCTTTGTCTTTTATGGTCTGTATTCTTCCCTTTTCTCTTCTCTCTGGTCTGTTCTCCTTCTGCCCTCCCCCTTTTCACTCTCTCCTTCCTCTTCCTCTTTCCTCTCCCTGCTTTGCTCTCTGGGGCTGCATTTCCATCTGCCCCAGGGTCTCACCTCCATATTCTCAAGTCGGGCGTCCCGGAAGCAGGCTGGCCGAGCCCAGGACCCAGCTGGCACCATGGAGACCTATAGGAACCCAACTGAGGTACAGATGAGCCAGCTGGTGTTGCTATGCCACACAAACCACCGAGGGGAGCTGAGCGTGGGTCAGCTGCTGAAGTGGATAGATATAACTGCCTGTCTCTCAGGTAAAGCCCCAAAGCTCCCTCCCTCCTTTCCTCTCCCTCCCTCCCTTCCTCCCTCCCTCCCTCCCTCCATCCGGGGGCAGCCCACTCCCATCTTGGATGGCTCATTGTTAGGGAGTTCATACTGACAGTTGGGTGACTTTCCTGGCTCCTTGTTCCACCTTCTGGGACCAAGCAGAAAGTCTAATCTGTGCTCCCTGAACAGCTTTTCAAATACTTGGCGAAGGCTACCTGCTCCCTCTCCACCCCCACCTCCCCTTCTCTAGTCTAAACACCTTCATGCCCTTCAGCTCATCCTCTCACGACCCATACAGAGGCACCTCGTCTTCCTGGGCTATCTTTAGCTTGTCCACGTCCTTCCTCAAGCCTGGTGCCCAGAACCCAACATAGTCTTCTAGGAGCGGGCACTGTGCCACAATGTTAACTATTAATACTCAGCATTTCTATCAAACCCTAAGGAGGGCAAAGTTCTTATGTTTTCTCATTTTATCCTTGTAACCACTCTGGGAGGTAGGTGGTGTTTTTCTTATTTCCATTTTACAGATGAGGAAATAGGCAGATGGAAGTTAAGTGACTTGTCTTGAGTCACACAGCTAGTTGGTATCCAAGGCTGGATTTGAACTCAAACCTGACACCCCTGTGATATTTCACTGCCTAATAGAAGTAAGATAGTGCATGTGCCTTTCCCTGCATTTTCCTGGTGAGGAAATTGGGGCTTGAGGCATGATGTAACAAAAAGAGCCCTGGATTGGAGTTGGAAAATCTGGGTTTGACTCTTAACACTGATATTTTTTCTTTGTGTTCCTCCCCTTCTCCTGCCTTGGTTTTCTCCCCTTTCAAATGAACAAATGGGATTAATTGAGCTCTAAACTTTTTTTCTAACTCCAAGTCTTGTGATCTAAGTCTTGGCCAAGGTCACCTGGGTCATAACTGCTACAGCAGAGACTCAGCCTAGGCCTTGGACCCCAAGTGATGTGCCCTCTCTAGGCTGTAGAAGTAGAAAGGACTCCCAAACATATCTAGTCCACCCCCCTCATTTTAGAGATGGGGAAACTGAGACCCAGAAGAGTTAAGTGATTTGCAGGCAGTCATGCAATCATTAAGTAGAAGAGCTGAGATTTTAATCCAACTCAGACATCCTTTCAAGGATATCCTTTCAATATATCATTTTCACTACTCCAAATTCCATAGCCATTGTGCTGGGCAATAATCATAGGGTGATGGGACCTCAGAAGTCTCATACTGCAACCCCCTAATTTTAGAGGAGGAAACTGAGGCACAGAAGGATTTAAAAATTTTTTTTATTTCTTCCAGGCAATCAAGGTTAAATGAATTGTGTAAGTGTCAAGTGTCTGAGGCTGGATTTGAACTCAGGTCCTCCTGACTCTAGAGCTGGGACTCTGTCCACTGTACCACCTTAGCTGCCCTAGGAATTTATAAATATAAGTAGGATATGGTTCCTACTTTCATGGTGCGTTAAAATGAACTTAGCATCCAAAGACCTATGTGAATTCCTTTCACTCATGTATATATCATTTGCATGAGTCGGAGTCATTAAACATTTATCAAGCATGTGCCAGGATACAAAGAAAACCATCAGACAATCCTTGCCCTCACAGAGCTCCAGTCTAATGGGGGAGGCAATATTAGGTAAACAGCAGAGGATTGATGGTGGCTGTGGGTACCCAGCACAAGGGGTGATGGAATCCTGTCCAGATAAGAAATGACCTGAGGAGGTGGGCAGAGTTGATTTCATTTTGCAGAAAGATGGTTCTGGAAAGCATGAGATCCAGGGGAGAGGCCGGGTGGGAAATGATGAGGGGAATTCCTGGAGTGCTCTCATTGAATGATCTCATTGGAGATCTGGGAGGAGCCTCCTCCTCTCTCCGTCTACAGGGTGTAAGGATGACGTTAGACGTTGTCTAAGCCTCAGTTCTTTCTCTATAAAATGATGAAGCTTGGACAAAATGCCATCTAAGGCCCCCTTCTGGCTCTAAATTCTTTTCTTTCTCCCTCCTTGTTCCTTCCCAGTGCCTCATCTAGAAACAATATTTGAGTCCCAGCTTTGTCACTTATGACCCATGTGACCTTCCATCTGAGCCTCAGTTTTCCATCTATAAAATGGACATTATAATACTTGAACTAACCCGGTTCCCAGAGGCATCATGAGGACAGTGGTTTTTACACCTTAAAGGGCTACAAAGATAGGCCTCTCCATTCTGGCTTTGTCTCCTGAGTCCAATCATTACCCATTCCCTTGTTCTGGCTTCCTGGGAGCATGCAGTTGTTGGAAGTCAGAGGAGCTGGGGGAGATTCTGGTTTTCCTACTTCCTAACTGGGCGAGTCACTTTGTCCCCTGAGGCCTCAGTTTCCTCATGTGTAAAATGAAGGACTTGGACTACATGAACCCCAATGTCCCTTCCATCCCTAGATCTGTGGTCCTTTGGATGTGGCTGTTGGGGTTTGAAAACTTGGCTCCCAAAGACAACCACTCAGTTGTCTTTTAAAGAGAACAAGATTTCCCCGGGGCCCCTAGTAAGAGCAGCCAACCAAATGGTGGTTTATGGAGCAAGAACTGGGGAAGTGTGGGGGTGGGGGAGGGAGGTACCTTCTGAAGGTCCTTTCTGTTCCAAGAAGGTGTGTCTGCCCTCTGCCTTGTTTAAAGAAAGAAACAAATCCCTCCATTTCTCTACCCCTCCATTCCCCACTCGTGAGTGTAAGGGAATGGAGAACAAAGTCAACAGCCATCAGAGCCCAGCTAGGATGGAGCCAATTCAGTGCAATAAACATTCAGTAGGTTCCTACTGTATGCCATGCTCTGGGGTTGATTTGGAGAGCCAGGGAAATTTGGTGAAGGAGACAGTGGCCCCTAATGAGCAAAGGCAGCCCACTTGGGGAGAGAGAGCTTCAGGCCCAGTGAGGCCCACTGGCTCACAAATCATGCATTGCTCCTTGGGCTTGGTCTGAAAGGTGGGACTGGAGAGAAGTGTCTGGAAGTGAGAACTGGGGCCCTGTTCTCAAGCTGTTCCCATCCTGGGTCTTGCCTACCTGGCTGAGACTCCAGATGGAGTCAGGGCATGGTAGAATGTAAAGTCCCCTGCTGGGGACATTCAATCAAATGATTGAGCAGATGGCTCTTTTCTTGGGGGGAGCAGCCCCCAGACCTGGGATGGAGATATCATAGAATAGACCAGAGGGATGATAGAGCCAGAGGGACCTCAGAACCTTGGATGTAGAACATGACAACATGCTGAATGTCAGAGCAGGAAAGGACCAGCTTAGAGCACAGGGTGTAGGGATAGGAATAGAATGCAAGAAGGCAGAACCTAGAATGTGAGAACACAGAACCTAGAATGTAAGAAGACAGAGTCTAGAATGTGAGAACCTGGAGCCTAGAATATGAAAACCTGGAACCTAGAACACACGGGTCTAGAATCCAGAATGCGAGAACCTAGAATGTGAGAATACAGAACACATAGTATCAGAGTGGAGAAAAATCTCTAAGTATAGAATTATTAGAACAGTGAACATAGAACACAAAACATACAATGCCTTAACAACAGATTTTTATTAGTATTCTGTTTTTGCAATTGCCTAGATTTTCCCCAGTATCCCTCTCCCTCTTCTCTCCTAGAGAACCATCTCTTATCTTATTTTATCTCATCTCTTATCTTTAAAAGAGAAAAAGAAGAGGAGGAAGAAGAGGGGTATACAGTGTTTTAGCAAGAAAAGATATCAGACCACAGAGTGTTAGAACCTAGAACACAAATGGTTAGAACTTTGAACATGTGTTGTTAGAATGTAGAATATTGGAGTAGGAAGGGGTGTTGGAAAATAAACATTGTTTACAGAACATAGGACCTAGAATAAAATATTGAATCCTAGAGCATTGAACATAGAACACAGAATGTTAGAACAGGAAGAGATCTCAGAAGGTAGAATACTAGAACCTAGTAATGGTTAGAACTAGTAGAGACCTCTGTATATGTGCTGTTAGAATGTAGAATATTAGAGCAGGAAAAGATATCAGAAAGTGGAATATTAGAACCTAGAACATAAATGGTTAGGATTGGTAGGGACCACATTATTTGCTGTTAGAATCTAGAACATTAAAACAGGAAGCAATCTCAGAAGGTGGAATTTTAGAATCTAGAACATTAGATCAGGAAGTTAAGAACATGGTGTCTTAGAACCTAGATGATTAGTGCAGGAAAGAACTAAAACTCACCAATACCCTATTGTGTTGTCATTCAGTCGTGTCTGAGTCTTTGTGAGTCATGTGAATCATAACATAGTCCATGAGGTTTTCTTGGCAAAGATGCTGGAATGGTTTGCAATTTCCTTCTCCAGTGTGTCCCCATTTTACAGATGAGGAACTGAGGCAAATAGGGCTTCAGTGACTTGCCCAGAGTCATACAGCTAGCAAGTATCTGAGGTTGAATTTGAATTTGTGTCTTCCTGACTCCAGGGCCAGCACTCTGCACCCTAGGGCGTCTCCTGGCTGCCAGAATCCTGTTTGTAGATGCTTAGGTTAAAATACAGAGGAAACTAAGGAAACTAATTTTCCTAGAGGTCAGTTATCTCAATATTTTAAAAAAGCAAATTATAGATCTTGGGTTAAAAGCCCTGCACTGAAAGAGGCTGGGCTAAGCCTGCGGTCCTTCTGGTGCCATTGTGATCAATGCAGATTTGGACCAGGAAGAAAGGCACTGGTGGCGGGCCCAGTCAGGGAGGTACATTGGACAGCGCCCAGGGCTGGCAGTCCTAATCCCAGGTGATTCAGACAGAATGTAAGCTCATTGCAAGCAGGTTCCATTTCATTCTTTGTTTAGATACCCCCAGAGGTTGGCACAGGGCTGGACACAGAGTAGATGCTTAATAGGGTTTGTTGATGGATTGACGCAGTAAAACCCATATTGTATGTGGAGGTCAGCCAGCCAGGGTCCCTCTACCTGTGTAAAGTAATTTCTCCTTTCCTGGGCCTCAGTTTCCAAATCCGTAGAATGGGAAGGGTGGACTAGATGACCCTCAGGGCCCTTACAGCTCTAAATGTCTGATCTTGGGAATTAGGCAGCTGAGTGACCTTGGGCAGAGTGCTAGCTCTTTCTGGGCCCTTGGTGTGCCTAAGCGCATGTTCCTGGCAGTGAGCCAGAGTGGGGATGGTTGGGACAAGCTCTGCCAAGCAGTCTCTCTTCCCTTCCTTCCCTCCCACCTACAAGCCCAGGGACTTGAGCCAGGGGAGCTGCCTCATGGGTGGGAGTGGGGGTGGGGGAGGGAGGGAGAAATGGGGGAGGGAAGGAGTGTAGACCTCCAGGGTGGAGTCACTGAGCCTGCCTTCCCTGACACACCACAGGGAGCCAACATATTAAATTCATTTTTTTTTAATTTATAAAGTCTCCCCAATGGTTTCTTTTAGGGGAAAGATAATCAATGCAGCTTAGGGTGCACACACAACAGCATTAAGGAGCTAATTAAATTTTGCAATTAGGTGTTGCTACCCTGGTTTTTTAAGTCTTGGTTGGCTCAAAAAATATGGTGAGGCTTTTGTTTTATTTTGTTTTTTTAAAGGCAAAACCTCAGTCTGGTCCCAGTGGCCATCCTGGGGGAGAGGAACTGATTTGGCCTCAGAGCAGAACCAGGAGCCATGGTGTGGGGTGGGGAACAGACTTAGGCTGGATGGCAGGACAAATTTCCTCATCATTAGGGCTATCCTAAAGTGGCATGGGAGGGGTCATTCTCCCTCCTCAGAGAAACTGAGAGGCAACAGAGGCCAAGGGCATGCCATATGGGCAGGGTGACATTGACAAGCTGGTGAGTGCCCAGAGGAGGGTGATAAGGGCACTAAAGATCATGAAAACAGGGGGAGAGGCAGAGGGAGAACTGGAGAGCTGCTTGGACTTTGTAGATGGGAGCCAGGACCACTGGGCAGAAGTCTCCGAGCAACAGTCCTAGGCTCCATATGTTCAGAGCTGTCCCAGCATGGGGTGGCGTGCCTCAGGAGTCATGGGGTCCTTACCCTAAGACTGAGTGGCCACCTACATGGCACACAGTCATGAGGTCCAGATTAGGGGTAGACTCAGTGATCTCAGAGGTTCTGTCTAGACTGATTCTGGGTGGGGCATCAGGTGACTTTGGGGGCATGTGCCCCTTTCTCTTTCCTTGTGTGTAGCTGAGAGACATGCAGGCTGCTCGTGTGTAACGGCCTCAGTGGATGACATCTATTTTGAGCACACTATTAGGTGAGTGACCGACTGCCCCATTTGGGCCTGAGCCCCCTCCCCTATCCTAACCTAGCACCGACCCCTCAGTGACCCCAGCCATTGCCCAACCTCCAAATCATGTCATACAAGGCTAGGTGGGAGTTGGGGGCATTTAGTCCTAGAGAAGGGAAGGCTTGGCATGACCTGTTTAAGTGTCCAAAGGCCTCTAGGTACAAGGAGGCTTGCCTCAGAGGGCAAGCTAAGACAAGAGGCATTTTGGGGAGGCAGTTGAGTGAGGAGGAAAGAAGCCAGAGGACCTGGGTTCCAATTCCACTCTGATGCCTACTATCTGTTTCTTCTTTGTTTGGGTCTCAGTTTCCTCATCTGTCAAGTGAGAATGTTGAACAAAATGGCTTCTGGAATCCCTTACAGCTATGGATATCATTTCAGACAGAGAGGGTTGTACAAGAGGGTGAGCTTCCTGTGATCACTAAGGGAAAGCAGGATGACCACTAAGGTCAGACTGGATGCCTTCCAGGCCCTCCTGGTGCTAAGATTCTGTGGTTCTTCAACTCCCCTGAGCTGGCCTGGTTGACTATGAAGGGGGTGAGGGAAGGGAAGACTTCTTGAGGAATGTAATCACTCAATTGGCAGAGATTTAAAGGGTCTAAAGTGAGGGAGCACAAAGATGTCCATGTGAATGAGGGAGCACCAGGATTGTTATTCCTATGGGCCAGATGAGGAAACTGAGGCAGAGAATGGAAGTGACCTATGCATAGTCCCACAGGATTAGTCCAGAGACCAGAAGAGGTCTCTGTTTGACTCCTGGCTCCAGACCTTAGCAGATGTGTGACCTTGAGCAAATGACTTCTCTCCAGTTTTACCAAAGAGAAAACAAGGTTTAGCTTAAAAGTTTAGAGATAAATCTGAGCATGCTCTGTGGAGGGCTGGAAGGAATGTCCTATACAGATGGGTGGAAGGAACTGGGGGTGTTTAGCCTGGAGCAGAGAAGTCTGTTGCCATTCAGTCATTTTTTGGTCATGTCCTACTCTCTTTGACCCTATTTGGGGCTGTCTTGGCAGAGATACTGGAGGGGTTTGCCATTTCTCCAGCTTATTTTACAGATGAGGAAACCGAGGCAAACGGGGTTTAGTGACTTGTCCAGGGTCACACAGCTAGAAAGCATCTGAAGACAGATCTGAACTCAGAAAGATGAGTCTTTCTGACTCTATCCACTGCACCACCCAGCTGCTCCTCAAGATAAGTCATAGGAAGGAGATGATAATTGCCTTCAAATGGCTTGGATTGTGAGTTTGCCTTTGTTCTGCTTGACCCCCAGAAGGCAGGTATAGGGTGATAGTTTCAGCTCAATATAAACTGCCTGATGGTCACAGTTGGGCCACAGTGGGTGGCCTCTTTGGCTAGGGTTGGGCGGGTGGATGGATGACATCTTTATTAAGCTCTTTCTCTGTGTTATGGCCTGAGCTTACACATATAAATAAGTAAGACAGTCTCTTCTCTCAAGGAGCTATTGAGTCTCTGAAGGGGTGTGAGTGGTCAGTAGCCTGGGATGCCATAGAGGAGTCTGTGGGTAGGGGCTGGGCTCCTTATCCTGGGAGGGCACTGAGGGGTTGGGTGGCAGGTAAGCTCTATCCCCATGTGGCCCTCTGGAAAAGGGACGTGTCTGATTTGGTGTGGGATGGATGTTGCAGCAGCCACATTGAAGGAGGCTGTTCTGCTAGTGAGGGCGGGAGGGCCTGGCTCTCCTGAGGAGTCTCCCTGCCAAGGGAGACTTGTTCTCTCTTGTCTCCATTGGATGGCACCTCTGCAGGATGCTGGCGGGCGCCCACGCCTTGCTGTGCCGAGGACTTCTGACGCATCCGGGCAAGGAGTTTGCTGGCCCCATGCCCAGGGCTGTGTGTGTGTGTGTGTGTGTGTGTGTGTGTGTGTGTGTGTGTGAGAGAGAGAGAGAGAGAGAGAGAGAGAGAGAGAGAGAGAGAGAGAGAGGGAGAGGGAGAGAGAGAGTCAGAGAGAGAGAGAGAGAGAGAGTCAGAGAGAGAGAAGAGGGAAGGAAGTCTTGTTTATGCCCGGTGGGTTGTAACACAGGCATATCGGGAATGAGAGTGGCTACTCCTTCCAGGTCTGTTGCTCTAGGGAAGGAGTGTGGGGCAATGGATGGATGAGTCGACAAGGTCAAGGGTAGGGCAGAACCTTCCCAAGCATCCTGGCTGGCTACTGCCCAGGGAGAGGTGCCATTGAGATGGGCCTGGACTGCAGCTATAAGCCCTTGCTGGGGCTGAGACCATGACCTGGTTTGGGTGGGGAACCAAGGCAAGGAAGGGGCTGTAGCTGGGGAAAATTGGGGAGGCCCAGAGGATTAGAAACTGGGATGTCAGAAAGGTAAAGGGGTGACCTTGGGGAGCATCCAGGCCAACCCTCTTTTCATCAGGCAGTCAGCTGCAGAACTGACATTCGAACCAGGGTCCTTGAACTCTGCTTTCATCTCAGAGTTAAATGTTTCTTTTCCAGGCAGACTACATGGGAGTCCTATCACCTTAGAACTGAATAGGACCTCAGAACTGAGTAGATCCTTACTCAGGGAGGCCACATCCACAGGCATACCTGTCTGCCCTCACATGCAGAGTCTTGGGTATTCCTGTAATTGGGGTGGGGGAAGACAGGAGATCCCTGAGTTCCCCAAGGGCAATGGGTGGGGGATTGTGGGAAACTGGCTAGAGGAGCTGGGGAGAGGAGTGAGGGAAATCCCGTGCTGCAGGGAGGGAAGATCAGGCTTCTGGGAGAAATGAAGGGAGACCTATCTCAGGGCCCTGCCTCAGCTTTACACAAGCTGGGCATTTTGGGTAAATGACATTGGCTTCCAGTCACCTCCATGATCAAATACGAAGTTCTCTGTTTGGCATTCAAAGCCCTTCACAACCCGTCCCCCTCCCTTTCCAGTCTTCTGATGCCTTACTCCCTGGCTGGTACTCTTCAATGTGGTGACACCCACCTCCTGGCTGTTCTACAAACAAAAATCTCTGTCTCTAGGCTCCAGGCCTTTTCTCTGGCTGTGCCTCATGCCTGGAAGGCCCTTCATCTCTGCCTCCTGCCTTCCCTGACTTCCTTTAAGTCCCAGCTCAAATCCCAGGAAACCTTCCCCAAGCCCTTTTCATTCCATGCCTTCCCTCAGTTCATCATTTCCCATTTGCCCTGTCTGTCGCTTGTTTGTCCATATTTGTTGGCATCTTGTCTCCCCCAATAGATTGTGATGTCCTTGAAGGCAGAGGCTATCTTTTGTCTCTTTTGGTATCCCCAGTGCTTAGCACAGTGTTGGGTACATAGTAGGACTTCACATTTACGGACCTATAGGGCCTCAGATTGAAGTGTCCCTCCTGCCCTCCTGAGTCACATGTCTTGGGAAGCTTTGGACTAGGTGTGGACTTGGTTTTTTCAGAGTATTTCACCATCATTTAAATTCTCCAAGGAAAGAATTAACATTGGGTCTCCAAGATCTTTTTTCCCCAAAAGACTGAGATGTAGAAAGGCTAAGTAATTTGCCCCACACAGTTAACAGGATAGCTGCAAAAAGCATCATCATCCCCACACATTGTAGGAACAATAACATCATAGGATTTAGCTAATGGAGGAGGAAGCTTCCTAGATCTCCTAGCCTACAACTCACCAGCCACATGAAGCCCACCCAGCTTCTCTATGGCCTGAGGATGGCCCACCGGAGGTTTGCTCAGCTCCTGTCATTGAGGAAGAAACTAAGGCCTTCCGAGGGAGTGACCAGTGGTAAGGGACTTGCTTGGATTTGAACCCAAATCAAGGGCTCATTCAAATAAAATAAAATGGCCCATGTGATATCATAGCAGGGAGGTGCCTGAGAATATTAGAGCTCATGACGGTCTTCTTAGAACAGCCTTTGAGCCCTTCCCTCCTTCCTCCCTCCCTCTCTTCCTTCCTCCTTTCCTTCCTCCCTCCCTCCCTCCCTTCCTTCTTTCCTCCCTCCCTCCCTCTCTTCCTTCCTTCCCTCCTTCCCTTCTTCCTTCATTCCTTTTACCTTCCCTCCCTCCCTTCCCTTCTTTCCTTCCTTCCTCCCTCCCTCCCTCCCTCCCTCCCTTCCTTCCTTCCTTCCTCCCTCCCTCCCTTCCTTCCTTCCTTCTTTACTCTCTTCCTTCCTTCCCTCCTTTCTTCCTTTCCTTCCTCCCTCCCTCTCTTCCTTCCTCCCTCCCTTCCTCCCTCCCTCTCTTCCTTCCTTCCTTCCTTCCTTCCTTCCTCCCTCCCTCTCTTCCTTCCTTCCTTCCTTCCTCCCTCCCTCCCTCCCTTCCTTCTTTCCTCCCTCCCTCCCTCTCTTCCTCCCTCCCTTCCTCCCTCCCTCCCTCCCTTCCTCCTTTCCTCCCTTCCTTCCTTTCTTCCTCCCTCCCTCCCTCTCTTCCTTCCTCCCTCCCTCCCTTCCTTCCTCCTTTCCTCCCTTCCTTCCTCCCTCCCTCTCTTCCTTCCTCCTTCCCTCTCTCCCTCCCTTCCTTCCTTCCTCCCTCCCTTCCTTCCTTCCTTCCTTCCCTCCCTCCCTCCCTTCCTTCTTTCCTCCCTCCCTCCTTCCCTCCCTTCTTTCCCTCCCTCCCTTCTTCCTTCATTCCTTTTACCCTCCCTCCCTCCCTTCCCTTCTTTCCTTCCTTCTTCTCTGATCATAATAACAGCTGATGGTTTATGATGCACCTTAAGGTTTGCCAAGCACTTTATGCACACAGTATCTTATTTGATTTCCACAACAATGCTGGGTGGTAGGTCCTAGCGGGATTCTTAGTCCCATTTTCCAGATAGAGAAACTGAGGCTGAGAGAGATTTGGTGACTTGCCTTTGGGCACTCACCTAAGAAGGCAAAAGGGGTTGGATTTGAGTCCAGACCTCTCTAGAATCTAGGGTCGGTGCTCTCTTTGTCCTAGTAATCTGCATTACTCTTACATGACTTGTACCCTAATCATAAGATTTAGAGCTTTTAGAGTTGGAGGGAACCTCAGAGGAAGTCTTGTCCAACCCTCACATTTCACAGATGAGTAAACTGAGGTCTGAAGATGTTAAATGACTTGCCCAGAATTACACACATAGTAAATGGCTGCACTGGGATTTGAACTTGGGTCATCTGACTCCACTGGACCAGGATGTCTGTGTCTCTTTACCAGATATCATGCTTAATTGTGTCCTCGCACCCCATCGATCAGCTCCTTGAGGGCTGGTATCTTTCATTTTGGTATTCCTAGTGCCACACACAGTAATTGGTCATAATAAGAAGTCAATAAATGTTTACTAAATGAATAAATAAATGAATGGTCCATCCTCAAGGATCTCACAAGACATTGGAAAGCAGATTGTAATACTACAGAGCAATCAATTGGTTAACATGCATTTATTAAGCACCTTCTGTACGCATATCGTCCTAGGTGCCTGAAATATAGAGACACAAAAGGAAACATCCCTGCCCTTGAGGAGCTTTCAGGAGGGACAACACAGAGAGGAGAGTGAGGGAGTCAGGGAAGGGAGTCCAAGAGACAGTGAGCAGAGCCACCAGAAGGTCCGTTGTCATGCCCTGTCTAGTAGCAATGGCTGGGTGGATTCCATGACACTTGTTGGTACTTGTTCCCAAAGCAAGAACAAGAGGTAGAATGTAGTTGAAGGAAGTTGGGGGCTGAAAGGGTGGAAGGTGGGATGGGGAATGACCCACGAGAAGAGGCATGTGCTGGGGAAAGCCTGGGGTCCTGGATGTGACCAGTGTCTTAGGAAAATGCTTTGTTAAGCATCAATCCTTTTCTAAAGCTGGGCAGGGATAGTAAGGGAAGGCACAGAGGCAGGTTATGGCTGAAGGGGTGAGATGAGGGAGATATCACTACTTGCTGTGGGGTAAATGGGGAGGCTTCCTGGAGGTGGGAGAATCTGAGTTGGGCTTGTAAGGAATTCAGATAATCTTATCTGAATCCAAATAGGATGGAGGAGGGGAGCATTACAGTGGGGAAATAGTGTGGAGATACAGGAAGGTAAGGAGTGTTCAATGATAATGGGGTCTTAGGTCTGGAGTTGGAAGGCCATATAGCCCCACCCCCTTACTTTACAGATAAGCAGACTAAGGCTCAGCTTGCCGTTGGTCAGTAAGTGCCTCCACACCAGCATATTCCCTTACTTTACTTGCTGCCCCTCAGGGTTGATGGGGCCTTAAACAAGGCAGGCTCCAAAGCCAAGGTGCCCAGTCTCTACACCATCACTTTCTTTCCATTGCCCTTCTTTCTCTAGGCCTTCCCTAGTCCCCTTCTTCCCACTGACCATATGGGAATTAATCCCCCAGCTCTGATGTTCTCTCAGTGATGGTCAGTTAGAATGAGTGGAGGGCCCATCCACAAGCGGCAGGACCCCCAGACCTCTAGAAAGGTAGCACCAATGGCCAGACTAGGGCCTGAGTTTTCCAGGCAAGGACCCTCTGAAAGCATTGGTGACCCTAGGCCTGAACACAGGGTCCTTCCTGATCTTGAAGTACTTGATGGACAGATTGTCAGGAGGAAGGGACTGGGAGTGGAGCCAGGCCTGGGAGTGATGGGAGGGCAGAGGAAGGCTTGGTCTAAACCCCAGCCTGGCAGGGAGAGCTGTCCCAGAATGAACCCCTCTGCCTGGGGGCCTCAGGGCTCCTCCTTTCTTCCCTTCTCCTCCTCTCCTTTCCTCCTACTGGATAACTTAGTGTCACAGGAAGAGCTAGAAGGTGCTTGGAAATCATTCCTGTCACCCCCCTGGTTCTATAGATCAGGAAACTGCTGACTGGTCACCTAAGGTCAAGCAGAGAGGAAGCAACCCAGCCAGAACTGGAACCCAGGGCCTCTTGGGTCAGAGTTACACTTATTCTTCTCTCCCCAGAACCGGACAAGTGGTCAACATAAAAGCCAAGGTGAACCGGGCCTTCAACTCCAGCATGGAGGTGTGTAGCGGGGAGGGGAAAGGTATGTAAGGGGGAAGGGTTGGAGGCTGGAGGCAGGTATATATGGGGGGAGGGGTTGGGGGGACAGGTATGTGTGTGGGGAGGGGTTGGAGGCTAGGGGACAGGTGTGTATGGGGGGGTTGGGGCCCTAAGGTACCATCTGGGATCTGGGTGGGTTTTTTGGCTCACCGCCCTAGTTCCAGCACCCCAAGTTCCAGTTTATCCCCTCCCCCCCAATCATTCTTGGTTTTTTACTTCTTTCCTCTGGTTATTCTTGTCCAACATTAATGACTGCTCATATAGAGATATAGTGTCTGGGGGTCTGCAAAGCCTGTCTTCATAACTATCCCATGGGAAAGTAATCTAAGGACTGTTTATCCTAATTGGCTGATGAGGAAACTGATGCCCAGAGAAGGGAAATGGATTACCCAAGATCCCTGAGCTCAGAATCAGAATCAAAACTCCAAGTCCCAGTTCTTTGCCTTAGGTAGTGTGGTGTAGTAAGCAGGGTACTGGATGGGGGTCATGAGTCCTGGGTCCCAGTTTCTTTATGCCTCGTGGCCAGCCTTGGTGACCTTGGACAACCCCCTCATGGCCCACTCCACAGCTCCAGTGGGCTTTGGGCACCAGCCTCCCCTGGATGCTCATTCTCATCTCCAGGAGGTTGGTCAACAGTGGGTAGATAGAAACATTTTCTTTTGACCACAGCAACTATTGAAGTTCATTTTCTAAGGCCAGGCAGGTTTGTGCTTTTTGTTACTCCAAGGAAATCAGAAATGGAGGCAGTTTCATGTTTCTCTGGTCCCAGGCAACTCCATATGGTTACAAGTAGTAGAGGCAGGTGGTGATCTGCATTCGTAGAGGGATTTTCTTCACTGGGAATTCTTGTAAATCACAAATCTCCCCCAAAGTCATCATCAGCATTCTGACCCTGCCATGTCCCCATGGAATCTCCTGTTCCACTGAGTTGGGCCAAGCAGGGTGGGCCATTTTCCAGGTTCCAAGTTCCAGCCATCATTCAGGATATTGAGGAGACCCCATTGCCTCCTGGACTGATCTCCCACTGCTCTCTCAGGCCTCCTCTTTGCAGTCATGGCTTTCTCTGAGACCCCAGGCCCCAGTATCTGACACGTTCAGAATCTGGACTGGACTTTCTCTCAGCCCAGGACTGGACAAGTGGATTCATACATGGCCTACACATGTAGAACTAAGGCTCTGGGAGCCCCCAGGGAGGCTGAGGGGAGCCCCAAGAACCTACTGCTGAGTTTTCTCAAACCCAGATATCTTTACCCTGCTAGGTGGGCATCCAGGTTACCTCAGAGGACCTGTGCACTGAGAAGCAGTGGAGCGTGTGCAAAGCTCTGGCCACATTTGTGGCCCAGCGAGACTCTTCTAAGGTAGGGAGAGGGCTGCCACCACCATTTAAATCCAGTTAATGACCAGCTCTAGTGGCCCAGGATTTCTCTGTAGCTGTAGGTCACTTTTATAGACTGAGGGGCCTGGACCAGCAGCAAGGCTCAGCTTCCCTGGGGCAGGGAGGGCATCCAAGAGCCTGTGGTCCCATCCCAGTCCAGCAAATGTCCATGAAATGGTATAGGGCCAAACCAGGCAGGCTGGCATAATTGTAGGATTCCTAGGACCTGTACAGGGTGTGTTCAGGAATCATGGAATCCTAGATGTGGGACTGGGGTGGGAATAGGAGGGGGATCAGAGACTCTCTGGTCTAAGCCCTTGTTTTATAGATGAGGAAACTACTGTCCAGGGAGGGATTAAACAAGCTTCCCTAGGTAATGACAGCTAAAAAATGTCAGAGGTGGAATGTGAGCTCAGATCTTGTGCTTCCAGAAATTGGAATGCTTTCCACCATACTTAAACTCCTACTGTAAGAGGACTGGAGGAAGAAGCCAGAAAAGAGAAGACTGGGGTGAGGAGGGAGGGGAGAGGGACATGAGAGCTGATAGCTGTTTTCCATTATTTATTTGAGGCGCTAGTAAGTGCAGGTGGGATTAGATTTATCCTCTGTGGTTCCAAAGAGCTGAACCAGGAGCAGAAAATAGAACAAAGCAAGGCACAGAGACTCGACATCAGGGAGACATTCCTAACAGTTACAGTTGTCCCAGGATAGGACGGGCTGCTTCCCCAGTTAGTGTATATCCTTATCCCTGGAGGTCCCTCAAGCAAAGGCAGGGTGATCTCTTGTCTAGTATATTTTAGTAGGGTTTGGTTTTCAGTTATAGGTTCAGCCAGGTGAAGGCCCTTGCTTTGAATCAATCAATCATTTATTCAGCCCCTTCCATGTACCAGGCACTGTCCTGGGTGCTGAGGTACAGACCCCATAAATGAAACTCTCCTTCCTCCTAAAGGGATCATCTAGTCCAGTTCTCCTCATTTTACAGAGAAAGCAGAGTTTGGGAATTGATTTTCCCAATGTGTCCTAATGAGGTAACATTTCCAAAGTGCTTTGCAAGCCTTTGTGTCATCATTATTTGCAGTCCTGTCCAGTTGTGTGACTCAAGGTTCTGTAAGTTTGAGGGACCAGGCAGGAGAGGGGTGGTCAGCAGTCATGGAGGACAACCTGGCGGAGGTGATGCTTGAGCTGTACCTGGCATGATTTCATTTGGTGGGGAGTTGAGAGAAAGCATTTTAGGCATGGGCTTTAGTAGAAAAAGAGATGGAAGAGGGGCAAAATGTACTTGAGTTCAGGGTTGGCCAGGACCCTGGGCTGGCTGAGGCTAAGCAGATGAGTAGGAGAAAGTGACATAGCATAGGGAAGGAACATAATTGCCTAGGTAATTAAAGTATAATCTCTGGCTCAGGTAATCATTCCTGGGGGAAGCCTCCGGTTTGAACCACAATGCCATAGCCTATAACATTACAATACTCACTGCCATCAACCTGCTTCTGATAATTATAAGAGCTGGCATTTACATAGAGCTTTAAGGTTGACAAAATGCTTTACATAACATTATTTCATTTGATCCTTGCAACAACCCTGTGAGGCAGGTGACATTGTCTCCATTTTACAGATGAGGAAATAGAGGCACAGGGAAGCCAAGTGACTTGCACACAATTCTCTCCCTTTATATAATATTAGCTCCTTGATGGTAGGGATTATTTCATTTTGGTCTTTGAACTCCTCCAAACAGTACCATGCTAGGAATATACTTAATAAATACTTGCTGATCCCAGCAGAGCCCCTGGCAGACTGGAGGAGACAGAGGGAGGTTCTAGGTTGCTGGTTTTTCTTTAGGAAGAGTGCCTCATATTCTAATGAACTTTCTCTTCACTCCGGCTCCAGTTTTCAGGATGCCGCTCTCTCCTTGTTCTTCTCCTACCTCTCTGGCTGTACCTTCTCAGTCTTCTTTGCTGGATCCTCCTCCAGGTCAGAGCAGCTAACAGTGGAGGTCCCCAAAGCTCTGTCCTGTATATTTTTCTCGTCTCTTCCTTCACTTGATGATCTCATCAGTTCCCATGGTTTCAATGATCTCTTTGCAGATGGCTCTTAGATCTACCTGTCCTGTCCTCACCTTTCTCCCAACCTCTCATCTCACATTTCTAATTACTTTTAGATATCTTGTATCACAAACATCTTAAACTCAATGTGTTCAAAACTGGACTCACCTTAACCCAATGTTCCCTTATGCCTAACTATTCTATTACTGTCGCGGGGATCACCATTCTCCCAGATACCCAGGCTCCCAACCTCTGTGTCATCTTCAACTCATCACTCTCACCCACCCTT
This sequence comes from Potorous gilbertii, assembly GCA_028658325.1. Lineage (NCBI taxonomy): Eukaryota > Metazoa > Chordata > Mammalia > Diprotodontia > Potoroidae > Potorous > Potorous gilbertii. The sequence goes on along the minus strand of JAQQSK010003503.1, from coordinate 143,882 downwards.
ATATCCATTCACTGGTCAAATCCTGTCATTTTTACATGTACAACTTCTCCTATATGCTCCCTCTCTCATCTGGCCCTGCTACTACCTTGGTGCAGGTTCTCATTCCCTCATACTTGGATTCTTGCAATAGCTTGCTAGCTGTACCTTTATCATATCAACTCCAATCCATTCAACACATCAAACTGATTGCCCTAAAGCACAAGTCTGTTTATGTCAACACCTCTTTCCACATAGAATTCAATCAACTCCACTGGTTCCCTATCATTTCCAATATCAAATATAAAATCATCTGTTTGGCATTCAAAGCCCTTCCTAACCTGGTCCCATACCCTTGACCCACCCTTCTAGTCTTCTTACACCTCTTGGATCCTTTGATCCAGGGGTAGTGACCTCTTTGATGAACCTTGAACAAGATGCTCCTCTAAGCTCTGAGGATTTTCACTAAGTATGTCCCTCATGTCTGGAATTCTCTCACTCTTCATCTTTGCTTTCCAGCTTCCCTGCAGACCCAGCTAAAGTCCTCTCTTCTACAGGAAGCCTTTCCTGGTCCTCCTTAATTCCAGTGCCTTCCTTCTGGGGAATGTCTCTAATTAATCCTTGTACATAGTCTGTTTGTACAGAGTTATTTGCATGATGTGTCTCCCATCTCACCATGAGCTCTCTGAGAATGGACATTGTCTTGTACCCTTTTTTGTACCCCCATTGCTTAGCACAATGCCTGGCACATGGTAGGTGCTTAATAAATGTTTGCTGACTGATGGGTCTGACTACATTCCATCCCTCCTCCAATTCAATAAACCCCATTGGCTCCCTAGCACATCCTAGATCAAATATACAATTTTCTGCTTGGTTTTCCAAGCTCTTCTTAACTTGGCACCTAGTCTTCATTCACCTTACTGTCTGTCCCTCCACATACACTAATGGTCAATCCAATGACCCTGGCCTCTGTGCTATACTTTGACATCTCATGTCCTGCTGTTCCCTGTGCCTGGAGCTATCTCTCTCCTCATCTCTACTTCCCGGCTTTCTTGGCTTCTCAAATCCCAGCAAATTTTCCCCATTCAGATTTCCCCCCTTTGCTAATTCCCCTTAATGCTCGAGACTTTCTCCTGTTTACTATCTCTAATTATCCTGTCTACACTTTTTGGTGAAGGCTTGTGTGTAGATTGTCTCCTTCATTAGACTTTGAGAGTGGGGATGCATTTTTTGCCTTTCTTTGCATCCGTAGTGCTTGGCACAATGCCTGACACCCAGCAGGTGCTTAATAGTTGTCTGAGGACTGGTTGAGCATCTGTTACTAGATACAACAGCTAATGAAGATGAGGAGGCAAGAAAACCCCTTCCTGGCCCTTGCTACACCCTGTTTCCATCACAGGGAACACCTCAAAACACCTACTTTTGGCCTGAGCCTGAGACTCTCAAGTTGCATCACTGACTCTAGGGGATGGCCACCTTAGCTATTTAAATACCTCAAGGGGAGGAGTCAATCTTCAACCAGCAAACCCCAAGTTCCTCTTCCAATTCAATCAAAGAAAATTTGCCACACTTTGTAGGGGAATCCTGGGGGCTAAAACAGCTTTGTAATTAGTTTAACACTTCTTAAATATATTACCACTTTATTACCTCTGTGACACCCTTTGCTTTCCACAAGTGCCTCACTGGACACACGTGAACTGATTGTTCCAAGATGAACTGCCCTTCTTTACTTACTTCTCTCCTCTCAGAGAATGGGGGCTGTCTGACAGCAGAACATCTTTCTTTCTTTTTTAATCTTTGTAACCCCAGTATTTAGCACAGTACTTGACATGTAAAGTTGTCGTTGTTGGATTATTTTCCATCATGTTCAACTTTTTCTGATTCCATTTGGGGTTTTCTTGGCAAAGATAGAGGAATGATTTGCCATTGACCTTCTCCAGCTCATTTTACAGGTGAGGAAACTGAGGCAAACAAGGTTAAGTGATTGGCCCAGGGTATCACAGATAGGAAGTGTCTGAGGCCAGATCTGAACTCAGAAAGAGGAGTTTTCCTGGTTCCCAGTCCAGTGTTCTATCTACTGCACCACCACTGTAGTGTGTGTTCAATAAATATTTATTGCTTGATTTCAGCTGAGTCCCTGGTAAACTGGTTGAGACTAGGGGAAGGATCTAGGTCTTACCTTAGAGAAGAATCAATATATATATATATCTCAATATACTGAATCAATATTATATATCAATATATATCTTATAGAAGAATCTATATAGTATAAATGATAATATGTCATATATTATGATGTTACAGTCTGTAATATATTCTAGACATATGTAGCAGTGGTAGTGATCTGAGAGCAAGAAGATGCCTTGGCCTCCAAGCAAGAAAGTCCTGCCAACATTTATTGTGTGTCCAGTATATGCAGGGACCTGTTGGGACCATAGGATTTAGAGCTAAAATCAATCAATCAATAAATGTTCATCAAGTACCTACTAATTGCCAGGCACTGGGATTACAATTGCAAAAATATCCTCAAAGAACTGACATTCTATGGGGGTCACAATGCGGAAATCATATACTTACATATGTAATAACAGATATCACTATTGGGCCCAGGGACCACTTGCCTTCTCCTGCTAAAGGGCCCCTAGCTCTGAGCTTATGTATAGCCTAGTTCAGTCCTGAGGGAGCCTGACACTTAAAAGAGAGGGGTAGGTAGGTTTCTTTTTCATACTCTTTGGTTCTTTATGGCCCTTCCTCAGAGCCTTGTGGAAAATCACTGAAAGCTTAGATTTGACTCATCTCTAAGATTTCCCCAAAAGAATATAGAAAGTACTCAATGTCAAGCAGATATAAGACAGTTATTTATTTCCTTCACTGAGAAAGAAATGCTTAGAACAATAAAGACTAATAAGTATGTACTGACAGACTCAGAACTTGATCTAGTAACGAATACTTCCTATGGGACTCTCCCAGGAGGTTGATTCTTAAAACATTAAAATGTGAGATGTTTAATGGGACTGTTGAAATGGCATTTCACCTTTGCTTTAACTCTATATTGTTCTGACAACTCCCTTAAGATCAACGTCTTCTGGGAGACCAGGATGGGGCTTGGGTTTCTCCTCCTGTCCATTTTCTCCAGAAAGTGCTTATAGGAGCACCTGAGTGAAGGACTCAGGGGCTCCTGACTCATGAAACCACCTTGAAGGCTAGAAACATCTATCTCAAGATCACTATTTGATCACCTATATTTGGGAAAGAAATACAAAACAAGGAGACCAATAAGGACATACTTTAACTACTATGTGTAAACCTGTTGCTGAATGTGCAGAAAAGAGTGCAGGAAGTATATAGTTCCTTTCTCCCCTAGCATGGGAAGTCCCAGATAGAGAATTCCATAATACACATTCCAGGGAGAGGAAGAGGAGAATTAGTGAAACTTGTCTTTTTCTCTTGTCTACTGTAGGGTGTTTGGTCAGATAGGTCAGGGAGGAATAGGGGGAAGGATGTAGGATCTTAAGGGCTGGTGGTGGAGAGATCTTTGGGAAAAAAAGATGCTGTGGAGTTGTTCAAGGTTGTATCCCAAGGAGGCGCCTTCTTCTTCATTGGGTCCCATCTCCTGCCAATGCATAGATCATTCCATGATATAAAAGGATACACTTTTTGTTGATTTCAGTCTCTTCTTGCCTTTGCTCCTTCTCCCCCATTCTCCGTGGCAGGTAAAACTAAAACAGATCTTGCCGCTGACAGAGGAGGAGAAGGTGGAGTACAGTGTGGCAGCAGAGCGTCGAAGGATGAGACTGGTATACACGGAAACCATCCGGGACCTACTGACCAAGAGCATCATTCAGGATGGTGACGTGCTGCTGGGGGGTCCAGTGTGGGAGCAGACCATTGAGTGGGTGGAGAGAAATGGCCTGGGATTGAAGTCCAGTGACTAGGGGGGTGAGAAGACTGAAAACCATGCCAAGTAAAAGGGGAGATACTCCAGAGGAGAGAAGCCTCAGGGGGCACATAAAGTCCATTGCCAAGAATTTGAAGGTCTGTGTGGAAAAAAGGTTAGACTTATTCCACTTGGTCCTAGTGGGTAGAACAATGGATACAAGATGCAAAGAGAGGGTCACTTCCCTCTGGCCTTGCTGACCATTCCTTCTTCGTTGCTCTATACGATGAAAGCCTTCCTAAGAATTGGAGCAAGTCTGCCCCACTCTGGGCCTCAGTTTACTCCTCTGTAAAATGAAGGGTTATACTATGAGATCTCTGAGTTCTCTTTCAGTTTTCATGCTGTAGGGACTTAATAACTATCTGGTACATAGGTGTTTCCATTTTTTTTTAATTAAGAAAAAAATTTAAAAACCAAACCTCTGTAGCAAATATGGATAACTAAGCTAAACAAAGTCTTACAATGGCTGTGTCCAAAAATATGTCTTGTTCTGCATCTTGAGTCCATTGCCTGTTAGGAAGTGGGTAGCATGCTTCATCATTGGTCCTCTGGAATATTTATGTTCTTTTTATTGTCTTTATGTTCTTTATATATTTATATTGCCTCTATATTGTCCATGAGAGATTTGGTCAGATACTTTGCTGAAATCTCAATGAACTGTATCGAGTGTCACTAACCCTGGCAAAAAATGGGCTAGTCTGGCATACCTGGTCTTGATGAAGCTGTCCTGGTTCTTGGTGACCATTGCTTCCTATTCTAGATGTTCTCTCACCATCTTTTAAATTATATGTTCTAGAATTGTGTCTAGAGTAGAAACCAGACTCACTGACCTATAGTTTACAGCTTCTGCCCTCTACCCTTACTGTAGAAAATTGGGATAATATCTTCCCTTCTCCAGTTCAGTAGTCTCATTCTTTTTCTTGCTGATTTCCCAAAGATCAAGGACAGGTTCAGCAATCACCTAGGTCCATTCAGTCAGTGCCTAGGAATGTATGAAGTTCATCTGGGCCTCATGACTTGATTGCATTTGGGGCAATGAGGAGTTCTTGTTATCTCATTGCTTATCTTGAGCATCACCTCCTTGTTGGCCAACTTTTGTTGCGCCTTTTCCAATCCAAAGACCATCCTCTTCAGTAAAGTATATAGAAGCAAGATAGAGATTGAGCGTGGGCATTTTGTGGTCACTTTTTATCATCTTGTCCATCCCAAGCAAAGGTCCGATCCCTTCTATGACCTTATTCTTTCCTCCAGTTGTAGTTTTAAAACCCTCTTTTGTTGATCTTAGATTCCCTTACCAGTCTCAGTTCACTCTAAACTTTAGCATTACTGACACTATTTTTATGGGACTGTGCTAGTTATATCTGTTATATCTGTTCTCTGTTACATGGCCTCACTTCCATCTTTTGTACATTTACTTTTAAAATTTAAATTGTTCAATAAGTCATTTGTGTATCCATATCAATCTCTGGTCAACTCCACATTTTATAAGCTTTCTAGACCCATAAAGTTGGAGGTCCTGAGGGACCTCCTTCAAATGGAGGAAACTTTGGAAATCATCTAAACCCTTCATTTTATAGTCAAGAATCTCAGATCTTGACTTCTCTACAGTCACACAGGTGGTAAACATCCAAGGTAAGATTTGAACCTGGGTCATCTGATCCTAGGATCCGAGATCTGAGGGAACTACAGAGGTCATGTAATCTAACCCTCTTATTTTCTAGATGAGGTTCAGGGAATTGTCCAAGTGACTTGACCAAGGTCACATAGGTGATGATGATCAGAAGCTGCATTTGAAGCCAGCTCCTTGATTCCAGACCCTGTGCTCTTTCCGTTGTACTTCTCTACTTGTGGGTTGTTGGCACATAATGGGTACTATTATACTCCCGTGCCCTGGGGAGAAGTTTATTCATATACAACGTCTCTGGTTACCTCTTGCCTTGGGTATGTGCTAGCCACTAATTACAGATAAATTTAAGGACAACCACAAGGAACCTCAGAAGGTACGAGGGGATGTGATTAGTCTATAAAAAGTATGAGGGACCCAGAGAAAGTGTTGTATAGTCTGTTCTCCAAAACCCAGCATACCATCTAGATGGTGAAATGCACCAGGTCTGGAGTCAGGAAATGTTGTTGTGCAGTCTTTTCAGTCCTGTCTGACCTCATTAGGGGCTTTCTTGGTAAAGATACTGGAGTGCTCTGCCATTTCCTCCTCCAACTCATTTTACAGATGAGAAACTGAGGTAAGTAGTGTTGAGTGATTTTCCCATGGTCACATAGCTGGTAAGTGTCTGAAGGCAGATTTGAACTTAGGTCCTCCTGACTCCAGGGACAATGCTCTATCCACTGTGCCCCCACTATGAGCTGCCCCCACTGTGGGTTTTTAAGGGAAACTGGAGATATTTCTGAGGCTCATACATGCCCAATTCCTGTAAACAAATAGAATCTCAGAGCCTGATGGGATTACAGAGCAAGGGCCCTTAATGGTCAGTTGTATTTGGGGCAGTGGAAGAATCCTGGGTTTGGAGATGGAGAGCCTGAGTTCAAATCTTGCCTCCATTACTTACAGCTATGTAGCCCCAGACAGTTTTATTCCACTCTTCGAGTCTCAGTTTCCTCATCTGTATGCTAGGGCATTACCTAGTTTATAGGGTTGTTGAGAGGAAAATGCTATAGAAATATGATCTATGATAATATTTATTAATTAATAATACTATTAATTCCCATTATCGTTGAGTCTAGCCTTTTTCCAGATAGAATCATTGTAACCATAGCCAACATTTATATAGTGCACTAAGCTTTCCAAGCACTTTACACAGGTCTAAGTGACTCCCTAATGATCCAAAGTTGACTCAAAGAAAGAAAGGCATCATCCTGTTGTCCAATAGAATGGGAGATGGGCTGGCCCCTGGGACTGACCATGATGTCAGCAAATTCAATTCAACAAACATCTGGGGTCCTGGGGGAGGTTTTGAGTGCAGATAAAGCTCAGTTCTTCTTCCCATGGAGCTTATAGGAGGAGGATAAAATAGACACTAAGCTAAGATGTGTGCATTAGACAGATGTGGATAGACTGCCCTCTGGGGTCTGAGGGAGAAAGGTCATTCATGACCAGGTGAGGAAAATGCATTTGTGTTGGGCCATGGAGGATGGATTTTGTCTTTGTATGCTCAGGGTTTAACACAATGACTAGCACATAGTAGGAACTTAATAAATGCTTATTGACTGATGGGTAGAAGGTCACAGAATCACAGACCTAGCAGCCAAAATGGCCAAGCTATTCTGACTCATCCCTGAAAAAGAATCCCCCAGTCTTTGTTTCAAGACCTCCAGTGAGGGAGAAGCCACTTCCTATCCAGACAGCTCATCCCACTTTGGGGCAGCTGTCCTGGTTGGGAAGCTTCTCCCAACATGGAGCCCCGGTTAGCCTCTTTGTCATTTCTGTGCTTTGCTCCTGGTTTTGCCCTGTAGTACAGATAGAACAGGCAGGATCTCTCTTGCATGTGTCGGTTCTTCAAATATTCAAACACATCCATCCTGTTCCCTGAGAATTCTCTTTTCTAGCCTGAACACTCCTAGTTCCTGTGAGTAATCCTCAAATGACTCCAAAGGCTCAAGGTCCTACACTCCAGATTATCTTCCTCTGGACACTCTTCATAAATGTCTTTCCCAAAATGTGGTGCCAAGATCTGGTCACTCCAGATCTGAGTCAGTGCAATACAACAAGCATTAATTAAGTGCCTACTATATGCCAGTACTTGTGCTAGTTGCTGGGGATAAAAAGACAGAAAACAGATAGCTACGTATTCATGTTCACCTCCTCTGAACCAGCCAGAATCCTGAAGGGCAGCCACTTGGTTACCAGCAAACCCTTAGTTCCAGCCTTTTTCCCTTGTCAGATCTGGAGAGCAGAGACTGCAGCAGGATGGTGCCTGCTGAGAAGACCCGAGTGGAGAGTGTGGAGTTGGTCCTGCCCCCCCATGCCAACCACCAGGGCAACACTTTTGGTGGTCAAATCATGGCGTGGATGGAGAATGTGGCCACCATTGCTGCTAGGTGAGGCCTAGCTACGTGACCTTCCCTATCTAACCCTTCCCCCATCTTTCCTTGCTTCCATGACCATTGAGTGGGCTTCACTGCCTGATGGCCTTTGCCCCAACGTTGGATTATAGGATAGAACTTGTATAGTTGAACCTTGACATGAAGTATGATCCTCCCCTCTGTTGAATTTGACAAGAGCTCAGTAGTGTCTTTGAAGAGAGTAGTTTTGATTGAATGATGATGTAGCAACCAGACTGCAGAGAGCTAAGAAGAGAGGAAAGAAAGTGGAGGCATCTGTTATGATAATATTTCTGAAATTTAGCCACAAAATGGAGGAGAGATATAGAAAGCAGGGATGGAAGGGTAAAGGGTGGGGTTTTTGAGAATAAGGGGAGACATGGGCACATTTGTAGACAGCAGGGAAGAAACCAGTAGGTAGGAAGAGACTGCAGATAAGAGACTGCAGAATAGGAATGATAAAGGGGGCACTCTGCTGGAGGAGACAGGCTGGAATGGGATTACCTGTACAGGTATAGGGGTTTGCGTTGGCAAGGAGAAGAGCTAGCTCTTCATCTGAGACAGATGAAGGAGGAAACTGGCAGAAGGCATCTGGGGGATGAGAGAAGAGGGAGCTCTTTCCAAATGGCTTCAGTTTTTGCTTGTGTGAAATACTAGGCAAAATTCTCCCCTGAAAAGGTGGGAGAGGGGGACTATGGGAAGCTTGAGGACAGATGAAAAGGTTTAGAAAAGCCATGATGGGTGGGATAACAAGCTAATTAAGGAGGTGTGAAAGCATTGCCTAGTAGCAGTGAGGGCCCATTTGAGGTTAAGGTACATAAATTGGTCAGTATGATTTTGTGATTTTTCTTCAATTTTTTTGATAACATGCAACTAGGAGCAAAGGTGGAAGATGGTGGGTGTGATCCAAGGCTGAGGCTTGGCAGGGCACAATGGGTGGTATGGGAAAGTAGTCAAGAACTCAAGAGGAGAGGACAGGGGTCAAGATGGGGAAAAGAGGGTAGAGTCACTAGGTAAGTGGCAATGGTCTGAAAGAGAACTGCGGGATTGAGGACTGGAGGTCATGATGAGGATGAAGGAAAGGTCTTGGTAAAGGAAGGCAAAGGGAGAGGTGGAAAGCCAATAGATTCTGGCCAGATCAGGGGATTTTGGAATTCTTGAACATGGGGATGGTGCTTCTATGGGCAATCGAGCATATGACCATCTTTGTACATGGTTGAGGTAGGGTGGAGGAGCAGGTCATGAGAAGTGAATAAGTTGAGGAACCAGAAATTTAGGGTGTTTGAAGGAGTATCACTATGTATATTGAAGCCCCCTTGATGAGAGAAGGAATTGGAGAGGAGAGAAAGATTGTGAGCCTGGCCCTGAGCTCATTGAGGAAGAGAGGGAAGTTTCTTAGGGGTCTGTAGCGAGCAGCTCCAGGATTGTGATTGGGCTGTAGATGAGAATTACATGAAACGCAAAGGAGAAGAGGTTACTGAGTGATAGATAGAGTGAGAATGTGAAAGTGGGCATGGGAACAAGAAGTATTCCAACTCATCTGGATGAGCAAGTTGGGGGAAATGAGTCCAACCCCCTTATTTTAACCCATCATTAAAGTGAAACCCAGAAACATGAAGTGACTTGCTCAAGATTACACCAGTGTCCTCAATGTCAAAGCCAGTTCCTTAGATGTCAGATCTATCCCTCTTCCCTGCATCATGTTCTTCCCTGGAAAACATAAGCTCCTTAAGGCAGGGACTGTACAATTCTTTATGTTTGTGCTCCTAACTCAGTGACTTGTACTCCACAGGTGCCTAATAGATGCTTGCTGAATTGACTGTGGAGGGAGAGAAGGGGTAGTTGGGGAAAGCTGCCTAGCAGAAAGCTGGAATGATCATAAGATTTTAAATATAGAGCTAGAAGAGACATTGGTGTTTACTGAGTACAACCCCCTTTTTTTCAGAAGAGGAAACTGAGGCATAGAGAAGTTAAGTGATTTACCCTTTAGTAAGTGTCTGAGGTGGGATTTGAACACAGGTCTTCCCAATTCCAAGTCCAGTGTTCTTTCCACTGTGCCATATTGTATCTCCATGAGCTGAGATTTGAAGGATGGTTAGGATTGCAATGGAACTTGATATCCTAGGCAGAAGAAACAGCCTAACCTCAGGAATAAAGGTGGGAATAAGATTGAGCTGGGGCAGGGGAACTGGGAGCCAAGGTCCCCGACAGACAGTCCTCACCCTAACTGCTCCCTCCTCTTCCCTGTTGTGTCTATTTAAGCCTTTGCTACCCTTCTCTTCCCCATTCCCCACCCCCAACTCCTACCCTGCTCTGGGAGGATATAATCAACCACTCAGCTGGGACATACCCAGAGGGCCTGGTGGGTGATGGGCAGTTGGGTCAGGTCTGGCCAGGTTTTGATATTATGTCTTCCCCCCACTACCTCAGCCGCTTGTGCCCAGCCCATCCCACCCTGAAGACAATTGAGATGTTCCAGTTTCGAGGTCCATCCCAGGTTGGGGACAGGCTGGTGCTCAAGGCCATTGTCAACAATGCCTTCAAGAACAGGTGAGACTGGACCCTTCAAGGGATAGGAGTACAATGGGATGGATGTATATGTGTTGGGAGGGGAGAGCGGGAATGAACCATGAGTTGAAAATGAAAAACTGTAAAAGCTGACTCCACAGAAATTCTTAGACTGTGACAACTTAGCCTCTAAGAGTGAGGGAGGGGATGAAAACAGGGAATGTCAGAGCTGGGAGGGACCTTAGAACAGGTGAAAGAAACTCTAGAGATTATCTACCCCAATGTCATAATTTTAGAAATAGTGACAGTGATAATAAAGCCAACATTCACGTGGCATGTGAAGGTTTCCCAGTGGAATTCTAGTAACAAGAGCCAGGCAGCTAAGGGATTTCTTAGGGCCTGCCTGAGAAGGAGAGCAGGGCTTTACCTTTCTACCTGGTGTGTCTCTGCAGCATGGAGGTGGGGGTGTGTGTGGAAGCTTACCGTCCGGAGACGGAGTCTAGCCCACGGCACCTCAACAGTGCCTTCATGACCTTTGTGGTGCTGGATGGAGATGAGCAGCCTATAACTCTGCCCTGGATTCAGCCACAAGGCAAGGTAAGCCTTCAATCAGAGAATCATTCATTAAGCTTTCCCTACGTGGCTTGTACTAGGCTAGGCGCTGGGAGAGCAAAGACCAAAGAAGCAAATTGTCCCTCCCCAGGGGGTCTTGCACCCTCGTGGCAGCAGCATACTAGGTACTGTCACGTGAACTAAGTTTCGCCGTGGGTGACTGTATGGTGATAATAAGACCAAGAATGTGGGCCAGTCCCTCACGGGACGGTTAAGGCTCTTCCATCCCGTGGCTACCTCAGGTACCTCTGGTCAGCTTTCCCTTATAGGACTCCAGCAAGGGAGACAAGATAAGGGAGTCAATGGCTTAGTGGGGGGGAAGATGACTTGGTGGGGGAGAGGATGGCTTGGTGGGGGTGAGGATGGCTTGGTGGGGGAGAGGATGGCTTGATGGAGGAGTGGAGGCTTGCTGAGGCTCCATCCCTGCTGCTGGAAGTAATAGCTTGCTGTGTACTCCTCGGGTGGGGTGGACTGGGCCATTTGGAGTCTGCACAGTTCTTCACTAGTGGTCTGATTTGGGAGGGAGAAACAGTGTGAGACAAGGTAGGGGACGGTAAGGATGAAAGGGAGATCTCCCACCCCAAGGTACTTCAGAAGGGAGACTGACTTTTATTAGTTGGGGGTCAGGAAGCTTGTGTGGAAGCTGTGGCCCTTTCAGGGTGAGGGGATAACCTACCTAGCCCGAACTGAACATGTCCCATCCCGTTTGTCCTGAAGGTGCCCTTGCTGTTCTCTCTGGGCACTTGGGGGCCTAACTGATTGTCCATCAAGACTTATCTCTGTTTTTCTCCCTCCCTCAGGAAGGTGAGCGCCGGTATAGGGAAGCAAGCGCTAGAAAGAAGATGAGATTGGACAGGTGAGAGAAGGCATGAGGCAAGCCCAGAAGGGTTTTAAAACCACTGCTCTTTGGAGGCCACAACCTCCTCTTGCCATCCCCATACTCTTGCTTCCATAGCAGCTCCCTGATCCAGATTCGGCTGGCTATGCTGGCTCATTGGGTGCTGAAGGGATGTGTCTTGGACTTTGAGACTTCATCAACATCATCCCACTGATTACCTTATATCACAGAGCTCCTACACACGTCCCCTGGGAAAGTCTCTTCTCCCCCTTGAACCTCAATTCCCTCATCTGTGAAATGGGACTAATAACACCAGTGGTATTAACCACTCAGCTTGTCACAAAGATCAGAAAAGATAAGGATTGTAAAGCACTTTGCAAACCTTAAAGCAACTATGTGAATGGCAACGGCTATAGCTTAACCTTGCTCTTTCTTGGGTTCATCTCTAGCTACTCATCTTCTTTATTAGAATGTATTTCTGGGTCAAGACTTCCCTGGGGAATGTACATGGGTGGGGATGGTTTCATTCTTTGATTTTCTGTCTGCAGTGTTTAGCATAGGCCTGGCACATAGTAGGCACTCAATAATGCTGGTTAATGACATTCCATGCAGAGTTGGAATTCCCTCTCCTGGCAGTAGGTCTTTTCCCTCTTACTTTGTGAGACTGTCCATTCAATGTTTAATGCTTCAGGTCACTGTATTAGTTAGTCAGTTAAACTGTGTTTAGCTATGTTAAACTATATCAAAAATGATGGTTTGAAAGAGCAGGTCCTCCTTCATGGATTCTCACCACGGCTTGTTGATCCCTTGGTAAATTGTGGTTTCATTCAGTTCAACAAGCACCTGTTTTAAATACCTACCGTGTGCAAGATGCTGGTGATACAAAGACATAAAGGAAGGTATCCCAGCTCTCCAAGAGTTTCTCTATATGAGGGTACAGATAGAGATCAAGAAATACAAATTCAATAAAAAAATAGGTGGCAGAAAGAGAATACTGACACCCAAAGGAGGTGAAATCAGGGAGAGCTACATGTAGAAGGTAGCCCTTGAGCTGAGCCTTGAAGAAAGCCAGGAGGTTCCAAGAGGCAGGTTAGGAAAGGGAGTGTGCCAGGCACAGGACCAAGGAGACAGATGCCATGCCATACTACACCTGGGGAATGGTTCACTTGAACTGTAGAGTGCTTGAAAGGGGATGATGGGATGTAAGCCTTAAAAGATGAGTGGGTATGGAACTGCTTGTTTTATACTCCAAACTGAGGATTTGCTGCTTCATTTTAGCAGTAATAAGGAGCCCTTGTGTGTGTGTTCATCCTTCGTTGCCAAAGAAGACCATGTCATCAGAGAAATGATGACATGACTTGCACTTGACTTTGTTTTGAGTGAGGGAGGACTGTGCAGGTCACCAGCCTCACTTCTCCTCCACATCTGAATCCAGTGACCAGATATTCATCAGGAGGACTGGAGATGACCCAGGATGAAGCAATTGGGGTTAAGTGACTTGCCCAAGGTCACACAGCTATAGTGAGTGTCAAGTATCTGAGGTGAGATTTGAACTCAGGTTCTCCTGACTCCTGCACTGGTGCTCTATCCACTGCACCACCTAGGCATTGAACACTCTTGAGGAGGAGAGGATTAGAGTGAGGTCTGTGCTTTAGGAATAAGGAAGCTGGGTGGAGGAAGGTTGGAAGAAGAGAGAGGGGCAGCAGGAAACCTCTAAGGGTGTGACTGAGATGCTCTATGTAGGGGTTGATGAGGGCTCAACCAAGGGGGACAACTTCAGGAGGAAAGAGAAGACAGCTTTGAAAAATGTTGCCTAGATAAAATTGACAGAACTTGGCAAGTGACTAGATCCAGGGAATGGGTACGATTGGAGATTGTATCCTGTAATGTTCTGAATGAGGACGTTAGAAGGTGGAATGGGCTGGGGGACCCTTGCTGGGCCTTTCTCCTTCCTGCTTCCACAGTTCAGAGGACAGGACGTTACCAGAGGTCACTGGGGTACAAGACAGAAAAGGCTAAGGAGCAGACGAGGAGTCTGGGGTCCTATGGGGTGAGATAGAGATAAAGCTTTTATGCAGTACCTGCTGGGTGCCAGCCACTATTCTAAGCTCCGAGGATAAAAATATCAGCCAGTCCCCTCAAGGAGCTTCCATCCCATCCTAATGGAAAAGACAGCCCAAAAAGTGGCAGCTCGAAGGTAGGGAAGAGGTAGGTGCTTCTTGCTGGAGATGTCCAGAAAGCGCTATGCAGACCTGGTTCTGAGCAATGAGACCAAAGCTGATCTCTCAGAGCCCAGGGTGGTCCCAAGAGCAGAACACAAGGCTCTGGGGGGAGATGATGGTGATGAAGACCCGAGTGTGGCTGCTATGAATGAGAAAGGGGAATGAGGAGCCACAGTCAGATTCAGAGTGAGAAAGGGAAGAATTATAAAGGGATTCGTGGGGGAGGTGATGTGCTCAGTTTCCTGAGCACGAGAGGCTGTTCTAGGGTTCCTTCAAAAATCAGCTTCAGGGGCCGATAGGTGGCGCACAGGTTCTGGAATCAGGAGGACCTGACTTCAAATGCAGCCTCAGACACTTACTAGTGGTGTGACCCTGGGCAAGTCACTTAACTCCGATGGAAGGAAGGAAGGAAGAAAGGAAGGAAAGAAGGAAGGAAGGAAGGAATGGAGGAAGGGATCAACTTCAACCAGCCTGAGTGCTGGCCTCTGGCCTTGGGCCGTGGGTGATGCAAGGTGTGATGAGGTTAGAGTCAGAGGGTATGGTTTTGAATTTCAATTCTACAATTTACTAAACTGTGACTTTGAACAAACCCCTTGCTTTTTCTGGACCTCAGTTTCCTGATCTGCCAAATGAGGGAGCTGAGTTCAATGTCATCTAAGAGGCCTCCCAGCTCTAAATCTTGACCCCCGTGGTCCTTGCTCTGCCCACCCTCTACCCCGCAGCCTGCATCTTGAGAACATGATCATGTTTGGTCTTGTTTCATGGGCTTGCCTTATGTCCCCAGCAAAGCTGAGAGGAGGGGGGCCTCTCCATCTCCTGCCCCTCAAGGGACCCAGCCCTGGGCTGAGGGTACAGGGAGTAGGCACTTCATAATACACACCTCCCTGCTCTCCCCAGAAAGTACATCGTGTCCTGTAAGCAGGCTGAGGTCCCACTCTCTGTCCCCTGGGACCCAAGTAACCAGGTAAGTCCAGTTCAGCCCCAGGAGACCCTTGGGGAGACTGTAGACCAGACCTCTGATAGGTCTGCAGGATGCTTGTTGGGGGAGGGATGAAAGGCATGGATGGAAAAAGAGAGACCCATGGTCCACCTGCCCGTGGTCCTCCCGGCCTGGCTCCTGATGTAGTGAAGTCTGTGCCACTGGAGGTTTCCAGCAGAGGTTAGATGACCCCTTAGGGGTGCTGTCAGAGAACTGGCCTGCTGCACAGGGTGTGTCCCTTCTCCATCTGGGATGCAAAGCACCCCTCTTCCTGCTCTTCTTCCTCCTTCACCACCTGACCTCAAACCCCCATTCCAGCCTTATTACTCATTACTGCCCATAAATGCCAACATCCTGTTAGACTGGCCTGTGGAACTATAGTTCTTAACATTTCCCATCTCCACACCTTTGCATCACCTGTCCCTCATGCCTGGCATACACTCCCTCACCTTTGCCTTGCAGAATTCCCAATTCCCTTCAAAGCTAGGCTCAAGGGCTGACTTCGACGCTTTCTTCCTCCCCCTCCCCAGCTGCTAGTACCCCCTTGCCTTGATATTTTTGTCCTGTTTTGTCTATGTCTCTATTTGTGTGTCATTTCCATTGACAGGACACAAATGTCCTGAGGGAAGGCTTTGTTTTGCTTTTATTGCCTGGCACAGAGTAGGAGTTTAATAACTGCTTATTTATTGATGTTTCTCTTGATGACTATCCTGCGGCTGCCTAGTTTGGAGGATTCCCATAATCCCACCTCCAGCCAGGCCAGGGTGGGAGGATGAAGGGGTGGGCAGGAAGCTCTCACCCCTTCCCTTCCTCCCATCCCTTAACTCCATGGAGACTCTTCTCACCCCTCTGAGGCCAGAAGCAGGGGTGCTGGGGTCCCCAGTCCTTGGCCCACAGACAGGGTAAGTTGGCTCAGCTAAATGCCGTTCAGTCTTGCCTTGGCCCACGTGGCTGCTTCCTCCCCACCTGGATCAGAGCATGTTGATGTTCCTGGTTATTCCTTCTGTCCAGGTATATCTGAGCTACAACAATGTCTCCTCGCTGAAGATGCTCATGGCCAGGGATGCCTGGGTCCTTACATCAGAAATCAATAAGGTAGCTGGCTTCTCTTCCTGAGCTATATCATGAAGTCTGTGTGTGTGTGTGTGTGTGTGTGTGTGTGTGTGTGTGTGTGTGCGTACTGTGTATATGTGATGATGTGTGGGTGCATGTGTGTATATGCACATGCACCTTTGTGTGGAGGTCTCCTTAGAGACATCTGGCAACTAATCATCCCTCTCCCAGGCTGATTTGTGGCCTGTATATTGGTCTGTGCTGTGTAATACACTAATGTAACATATGGAAACATCCCATACAATGTGGCCCTGTCCAAGTGACTAGTGAGCATTTCTTCTGAAAAAGATCTGAGGGCTTTAGTGGGCTACAAGCTCAACAGAAGTCACCAGACCAACATGGTGGCCAAGAATGCTAGTGCAATCTTAGGCTGCTTTAAGCCTAAACTAAGCAGCCTAAGCTGCTTTAAGCTTTAAGCAAAGCATCAGGGGCTGGGCTAAGGTGATGTTAGCTCCTCTGTCTGCTTCCCTGAGTACATAGAGAAGATATTGAATGGCTCTGGGCCAAGAGGGCAGGATTCAAAAGTTGGAGATGGGGACTGAATCTTTATATGTTGGGATGCCATTTTGTTGTGCTGCCATGGTTTGCCTTCAATTTCTGTATCCTCCCTCAGATCAAACTCTACACATTGGAGGATGACAAATTCCTGTCCTTCCATATGGAGATGACTGTCCACACAGACACAACTCAGGCCTTTCTCCTCCTCTCAGACCTGGGCCGAAGGCCTGAGTGGGACAAGCACTACCAGTGAGCCATGTTTGGTGGTGGGGTGAGGGAGGAGAGATGTTACTGGAGCAGGGAACCATGTTGATTAGATCCTTATGTTGCATTTTGGCTTCTCTATTCAACTCAACAAAAATTTGTTAAGCCTCCCCCCAGCTCTTAGGGCCAATCCTACAGTATAGAGCACTAGACTTGGAGTCAGAAAGACCTGTAGGCCAATCCTACAGCTAAGTGACTCAGTGTATAGAGCACTAGACTTGGAGTCAGAAAGACCTGAGTTCAATTACTGACTCAGACACTTGCTAGCTGTGTGACCTAGGGCAAATTACTGAACCTCTCCCATCCTCAGTTTCTTAGTCTGTTAAATGGAACTGATCCTAGCCACTCCCTTCCAGGGTTGTCATTATCATACATAAAACACCTTGTAAATTCAAAAACATTATCTGAAGGCTGGACATTGTGATCAGGAGGGTTCAGTGAGAGATTATACTATTTGACTGAAGCAAACCTTAAGATGCTGATGTTATTTCAGATTCAAATTTTCCTGTTCTTGAGATCAGGGGTAGAGTGGATAGGGTATAGTGAAAGATACTGTGCCTTGTCAACTTTAGTGGTGAACTGAAGATCTTGGATTTGAATTCTGGTTCTAACTTATTTACTGTGGGACTTTAGAAAAGTCCCTGCTCCTCTCTGGGCCTGTTTCCTTATGGGCAAAATGAGGGGGTTGAACCAGGGCAGAGGAGTAGAGAGTGAGAAGACAGAGTTAAACTTCACTGGCCTCTCTTCTGATGGGCTCTAGGTGGGACCGGGGGATGGGGGTTGTGAGGGGGGAGGGAGGGAGAGAGGGAAGAGGCAGGGATGACCCCAAGCTTACCAACATGGGAAGATGCTAGAGCCCTCCAGAGAAGCAGGGGTGGGTTTCACTGGGAAGGCGATGAGCTCGATTTTAGGGATGCCACTGGGGTTGGGGTGTCGGACATTTAGGTGGAGGTGCCCAGCAGGCAGTGGGACTGGAATTCGTAGTGAAGAATAAAAGGTCTTTCAACTATCACTTAGATCATAGACTCACAACTAGAAGTGACTTTAGAGACCATCAAATCTATTTACTGTTGTTCAGTTGTTTCAGTCACATCCAAGTCTTCGTGACTCCATTTTAGGGGGGTTTTCTTGGCAAAGGTACTGCAGCGATTTGCCACTTCTTCTCAAGCCCATTTACAGATGATGAAACTGAGGCAAACAGGATGAAGTGACTTGCCCAGGGTCACACAGCTAGTAAGTGCCTGAGGCTGGATTTGAACTCAGAAAGAAGAGACTTTCTGATTCCCAGCCTGATGCACTAACCACTGCATCACACAGCTGCCAACCTCCCGCCCCCCCCCTCGCCCCGCCCCCCCATACACACCCTACCCCATATCAATTCTAATCTCCTGTTCTCCGAGGAGCAAACTGAAGTTCTGAAAGAAGTGATTTTTCTAAGATTATAGAGAAACAAAGTCCCCAAGTCGGAATTTGAACACTGGCCCTCTTACTCCAAATTCAGTTTCCTTTTTCCTTTTCTGAACAGGCTCTTGATATGTTTCTCAAGCCTGAAAGACAAGTAGGAATGAGAACAGAGAAAGGAGGGGTGGGGTTGGGGAGGGAGGCACAGGAAGTAAGATGGGGAGCCAGCAAACCCAAGGCAGCCCTTCCCAGGATCTGGGGAATGTGGCCTTGGAAGAAATCGACACAATCCAATGGAGACCCCACCACACTGTGAGGAGAGACAAGGAGATACAGGGAACTCACTGTACCCCTAGGCTGGTCACTGCTCTCCTGGGGACTCAGTTTTCCCATCTGTACAAAGAAGAGGTTGGGCTAGGTGATCTCTAAGCCCCCTCCCAGCTCTGATATAACCCTGCTCTCAGGCTCCTCCCTACCCTGACCTTTCCTGTTCCAAGGTCCTTCTCAGCTCTGATGAATATGCTCTGTGAGTCTATGGTTCTTTGAGGTCTCCTGCCAGCTCGCCCCGCTTGCAGGGTGTGTGTGAGGGGCTATAGTCTCTAGCAAGCAATGTTGTTTCTCGTGAATAATAGATGGGGGAATGAAATATTCAGTGCCAGGCAGCCCAGGCCAGCCCAGGGTGCGGAGCGGCGAGGCTGGGAATCGATCCTGCCTTCCCTAGCAGCTCAGATGTCTCCCCCGTGGCTCCCCCCACCCATGTTCTCCTGGCAGGCGCGTGGAGCTGGTGCAGCAGGTGGACGAGGACGACGCCATCTACCATGTCATCAGCCCCATGCTCGGAGGAGCCGAAAGCAAACCCCAGGATTTCGTGATCCTGGCATCCAGGAGGAAGCCGTGTGACGGCGGGTGAGCGTCGGGTGGCCCCGGGGAGCCGCGGGGCTGGACAGCTCCTGCCTCAGCACCTCAGACCGAGAGTCCGGCTGGAAGGAGGTGCCAAGGCGGCTTTTCGGCCTCGGTGTTTGTCTTCAGATGATAAAATCAGAGAAGGGGCGGGACCCCTGAGACACAAAGGGCCAGTGGCACAGCTCACGAAGTGATGATGTGATCGTCCTGGGAGGCCCTTCCCATAGAACAAGCCTGTTGTCTTTACTGATGGGGAAACGAGGCTTAGAGAAGTTTCATCACTTAACTCAGAGGCGCAGAGTCAGTAAGGGGGAGGGGGGAGGGCGGGGACCCTGGAAGCCTTGTCTTCTTGATTGGAAGTCCAGCATGAGGTCCAGTTATGTCTTGTGGCCAACAGGGGATGTCAGGGATGGGAGGGGCCTGAGAACAGGGGATGGCAGGACTGGGAGGGACCTCTCCTGATGTTCCCAGATGTTAACTCTGTCCCCTTAAAATCACTTTGGTTTACTTTGCATATGCTGTGTATTATCTTTGTACGTGTTATATCCTCTTCCTTTTTGTCTTTGTATTTCCATTAAATCCTGACTTTTCTGCTTCTTTTGTCCTGTGATTTTGGGCAAGTCACTCACCGGGACTGGGCCCCAGGTGAGAGTTAATGACGGACTAAATGATCTCTTAATGTGTCTTCTAGCTCTAGATTCTATTATTTTCATTTTAACTAATTTTTTTCTTTAAAGAAATTTTAATAACTAATTTGGGGGTGAATTGCCAAGTCAAACTGTCCCTAGTGTAATGGAGCAATCTCCATTTCTCCAATCTCCAGGGAGAACGGGTCCTGGGAGTCTGCACAGGTGGCCCCTCTGGATGTCTCGCCAGCTGGACACTGGAGGTGTGTGTCGATGGAGGCTGGAGGGTCTAGCTCTCTGCTTAAGAGCATGGATAAGGCTCTAGGCTTAGAACTACAAGGCCCCTCCAAGGTGACTTGGTTGGACTTCCCCTCATTTTAGAGATGAAGCCCCCAGATGAAGTGACCCAACAGGGTCACATGGGCTCATAAATGGGTTTGATCCCAGGTCCTCAGATACCAGGGCTCTTTCCCATTGTGGCCCACTGTGTCATGGTGGCTGTGTGACCTTGGGCAGGAGGGTTGTTCTTTATTTTTTTTCAGGTTATGAAATAAAAAGTTTCCAGACCAGGTCCAATCAGGTGCCCTGGGAGGAAAAACTGAAATGCCAAGTAGGGGGTGTCTTCCCTAGGGTGAGACTGCCCTGGGTTTCTGAGCCTGACAGAAAGTGGGAGGCTTTCTCTTCCTGTGCATTGGTCTCCATATCACCTCCCTCTGCTTCTGTTCTAGGGAACCCTATGTCATCGCCCTAAGGTCAGTCACCCTGCCCACGCACCCCAAGATGCCTGAGTACACTAGGGGTGAGAACCTCTGCTCTGGCTTCTGTCTCTGGAGGGAGGGAGATCAACAGACCAAGGTAAAGACCAGGTACCCCTGTATTTTGTGACTGGCTCCTCCCCTCCCCAGACCTCTTCTCTCCCCCACACCATGCTGAAAAGATTTTTTTTCATTCAATTTTATTTCCAGTTCCAAATTCTCTCCCTCTCCTGACCCTTCTTCCACCTAGAAAGGAGGCAAGAAATACAAAACTCATTATATATATATATATATATATATATATATATATATATATATATATATATATATATATATATATATATATATATAGGACGTCATATAAAACAAATTTCTGCCATGTTATAAATAGTGTGGGAGGAAAATGAGTGAGGAATGAGGAGAAAAGCCTACATTTCTCAAGCAGTTTACCCCTGCTGTCTCCCCTGAGCCTCTTTATAACTCAGTGAGGCTGCACCCCCATTTTACAGGTGGAGAAACTGAGGCCATACAGCTAGGAAGTGGCAAAGTTAGGATTTCAATACGGAAAGTTTTTCTTTCTATTTTATTATTATTTTTTGTTTTTGTATCACTTGTTATTTGCAGTTTACCTCATCTAGAGAACCATTTTCTAGAACAAAGAATAAAAGTGCCATTTAGTTTTTCTGTTCCTCAGTTTTCTCATCTATAAAATAAGGATAATTATAGTATCTACCTCACAGGGAGAAACAAATGAGATAAACCTTAAAGTACTAAGTTCGTGTTTAAAAAAACAGAGAAAACCAGTAAAACCAGTCACCAGGTGAGGGCAGTGTGTCCACAGAGGCTCATTTGAGCAAGAATCCTCTGGATGGGAGGGCCCATGGCAGTTAACGGGATAGCCCCAGCTAGATAGCCTTCCAGCTTGGCTTGGGGTCCAACTTTGCCTCTTAACTGACCATGTGATCTCAATCGAATCACTTGATCTCTCTGAGACTCAAATCATTTACCACTTGGTGGGGAATTTGGGGAGGGGCTTCCCTATCAGATGTGGGCTAAACTACACCCACTGAGCTCCAACTGTTCTGAGATAATGGTCTCTCCTCTGCATCCCTCCCAAGGTTGCTGTAAAGATCAGATGAGGCCATGAACAGTGATTATAAATCATTGGCTTCCCTGAGAATGTGAGGGACTGGCACTTGTGGTCAAAGATGGAGTTTTTACTTTTAGGTCCCCAGTTCTGACTCTCCATGCATCATGTATCTATGTCCCCGTAGCTCACAGACATTCAGCACAGATTGGATGCCTTCTTGTGTAGTAGGGATGAGCAGAGAGCATCAGACCATGTATTTAGACCTGGAAGGGGCTTTAAAGGTCTGACACTTCCATTTTACAGATGAGGAAACTGAGGCCCACTGAGTTAAGTGACTTGCCAAGTTTCACACGGGTATCTAAGCATCAGAGGTGGTATATGAATGTGGTCCTCTGACTCTAAAGTGAGTTTTCTTTCCACAGCACCACTCTGCCAGGTCTTGCCAACTGCAGGGGGTTAGTAAAGAATGGAGGAGCTTGCCAGGACTCAGTCTCTCCCTTCCCAGCTGTTGCTGAGAAGGCCCCAGTCCTGGGCCCCCAGTTAACTGCCTTGTGCTATCTAATGGCCCCCCTTCTGCAAAATGCCTTTCCTGATGCCTCTTATTGGCTGCCCCTTCCCTCTGCTAATTCATCCTATGTATTTTATTGGGTTGTAGTTTTTTACATGCATGTCTTTTAGAATGTCATCTCCTTGAGAAGAGGGACTGTTTTTGCCTTTCTTTGTATCCATAGTGCAGTGCCTGGCATACAGTAGATGCTTAATACATGCTTGTTGACTTGACTTGATCCAGCCCTGCCTCCCTTGCCACCCTTACTAGGTATCCTACTACAACCAGGCTACTACCAGTTTCTTGAACTATGTGACGACCAACGTGGCAGGGCTGTCATCCGAATTCATCACCACCTTCAAGGCCTGTGAGCAGTTTCTCCTGGACAACAAGAGCGAGCTGGCCCTCAGCCTCCAAAACCTTTAGCACCTTCTCTCTAGCCCACTGAGCACACTCACTGCTGTTCAGTGACTCCTCAGGCTCATTCTGTCCTCTCCTACTCCATACCACCCCTTGGAGCACAAGGCTCAGTGGAGTGGAAGAGGGGAGGTCCCACCTGGCTAGTGAAGACTGGTCCTCCAACGATTCCTCCTCCTGGGCTGTGCCCTGAGCCAGGCCATGGAGGTAGCTCATTGCTCCAGGACTGGCTCTCCTGGCTCACCTTTTTCTGACCTTTCTGATTTTGTCCATGGCTCAGGCCATTAGCAAGGCTGTGCCCAGTGGGGAATTGCATGGTTTGGGGATCTCCTAGCAGCATTGGGGCCGCAACCTACAGACTTGGTCTCCACATGGAAGAAAACAGATGGTCAGCTCCCTCATCCACTTCCCACCAGCCCCAGTGGTATCTAAGTAGGTAGGCATGTAGCAGCTTTGTCAAACTCACAACTGGGCCAAATAGAGACCCTGGCAACAGGAGGGACGACAACAGCAAGCTGGACAGAGGGGCTCCAGATCCTTCAAAGGCAGGACCTGAGCATAGTCAGGTCTGTTTCAGGACTACTCAATGGGCCTCCAGGGAGAACACAAAAGGGCAGAAGTTCCAGAGAGCAGGGCCATGCCAAGATGCCTTAGGATGACTTAGGGAAGGAGCAGACAATAAGGTGGTAGGAAGAGCTGCCAGTGCCATCCCTCATCAGTGGTCCAATCCCTTTAGATCAGTCATCTGGATCTGCACTATGAAGGCCAGGGAAGATGTAAATACAGTTGTTAATTTGTAAACCACAATAAATGGCCACCTCCTCTCTAGGCTTGGGTCTGTCTCTTCACATACCATCCTCCTGTGCTCCTCCCCAGCCCACACCTGCTGAGATCAGGCTGCTAGGGGAGGTGGAGGCCGAGGTGGGATGAGAATAGACTGGGAGGCTAGATCATCCCAGGATCTCTGAACTGGAAGAGACTTCAGAACCCGTCTGGTCCAACCCATCTTTAGATGAGAATTCCCTCCCACACTCTCCTGAGGAATCATCACTAGCCTCTATGGGAGGATCTCCAGGGAAGGGTGGCCCACCACATCCCAAGGTTCTTCATTCCATCTCCGGGCATCTCCTGAGGCCAAAGTGAATGTTGCCTCTCTGGCTCCTTCCCATTGCTCCTGGTTCACAGTAGGAGCTTAATAAATGCTTACTGACTGACATCCCTTAAATGTGCTTCTTTGTAACTCCAACCCTTGCTTCTTTATTCTATCCTCTGGGGCCAAGCAAGGAAAACTCAATCCCTCTTCCAAATCTTGTTGCTTAGTCATTTCATTCATGTCCAACTCTCCGTGATCCCATTTGGGGTTTTCTTGACTTGGAGGGGTTTTCTGTTACCTTCTCCAGCTCATATTACATATGATGAAACAGGCAAACACAGATAAGTGACTTACCCAGGGTCACACAGCTAGTAAATGTCTGAGGCCAGATTTGAACTCAGGAGAATGAGTCTTCCAGACTCCAGGTTTGTTACGCTATGAACTGTGGCACCACCTAGTTGCCTCTTCCAAATGACAGGTACTTGGATACTGGACAGAGCTCATGTTCTCCCTGTGTCTTCCTTACTTCAGGGTAGGTACCTTCAGTTCTTTCAGTTGGCAAATGTAGGATTTGCAATTGTACAGTAGATAAAGTGTTAATCCAAGAGTCAAGAAGACCCGAGTTCAAATGTGACCTCATACACTTACTAATCTTTCTACCTTTAATTTCCTTATTGATAAAATGATTTAATTATATAATTTATAAAATTTATATTTTTAATAGTAGCATTACCTTATGTTTGTCATGAGGTTCAGATAACACATAAGGGCAGCCAGCCAACAAAAATTTATTAAGCTCTTATTATATGCCTGGTGTTATGGATAAACATATAAGCAAAAGGAGAGATAGTCTGTGGTCTCAAGGAACCTACATTGTATTTGGAAAGATAACATATTAAAGGAAGTTGAAAAGGGAAATGGGAGAAGAGAAGGTACCCAGCACATGGCAGAGTAGAATGGAAAAATTCAAAAGAGTGTGACCAGGTGAGAAAAGTGAAGCAGCGTGCAAACCTGAAAATGACATATGAATTTTAATTATTAACAGACTCAAGGTCCTTCATCAACTTAAAGCCTTCCTGTGGACGCTGTCCTATTTATCAAAGTCCTTTCAAAATGGTGGAGCTCGGAACCAAACACCAAATGTGGTCTGACCAGGGCACAGGAGAGTAATTCATATCCCTTCTTTGATGCTCCAGAAGATCAAGGGATTCACCCAAGATAAATGGCTTATGACTGCCATCTGAGGGAGGCTGAAGGATTATTTCTATTTTGTGTATGGGGAAACTGAGTCCCTAAGAGATTTGCTTACCCAAGCTCACACAGCATGTTTGTGGCCGTGCTGGAAAGAGAACCCAGGGGTTCTACCTCCTGAGCCAGTGGCACTTCCCACTATACCAAGGGTTCTTCATTTGTGCTCTATGGATCCCCAGAGGGTCCATGCACAGATTCCAAGGTTATCTATGAACTTGGGGCTGAAAGCTGCCCTTACCTGCTGCTCCTAATGCTTTTGCTCTTAAATGTTGAGCATCAGCTTCTCATCTCCAGGGCTTGGCAAGTTGTCTGTCCAAGTGGCATGCTCAGTTTAGCCAGTGGGACCCACAACCACTGGTGATGCTATTCTGCCCTTCTTTCTCCCTCATCCCAAGGGCAAAAAGGGACTATTCTTCTAGCCTGGGTCCATGATGGATGTGTAGGTTCAGGTGATTTTTAGATAAAATCATACACTCATAGGATCCCAGAATCTCACCTCAGATCCAGAATGGTGCAACGATGTGTCCCGTCTTTCCCTACTCTGATCAGTCCTCATGGTGATCTTCCTAAAGCACCAATCTGGTCATGTCATATTCCTGTTTGATAAGCTCCAGTAGCTTCCTACATCCTCCAGGATAAAAGAAAACCCTCCGTTTGGTTTTGAAAGACCTTTCTAACTTGGCCCCTTCCCACCTTTCCAGTCCTGTACTTTATAGTCCTCTTCTACCCAGGGACAAAGCTGTTGTATGAGACCCTCCATCTCCAGACTCCAGCTGTTTTCCTTGGCTGTGTCCAATGCCTGTTATTCTCCCCACTGGAGATCTTTGTCTCCTGTTTTGAACCTCAGTTAAAGTCTCACCTTCTACAAGAAGCCTCTCTCAATTTCGTATCAGTGCTTTCCCTTTAAGATCAACTCCAACTTAACCTGTCTATATCTTGTTTGTATTGGCTGTTTCCATGTTGTTTTCCCCAACTATATTGTGAGCTCCTTGAGGGAAATGAATGTTCTTACTTTTCTTTGTATCCCTGGCACTTAAAATAGTGCCTCTCATGTAGGAGCTTAGATGCTTATTGACTGCCCTTGGAGGGCATCTAGACTGACATTTATCTAAATAAAAAATCCCTCTAAGACATCTCTGAGGAGTGACTACCTAACCCCTTTTGGAAGGTCTCCAGGGAGGGGGATCCTACTATCTATTGAAAGACCCCCCCCACTCCCTTTTGGGGCCACTTTCATGGTTAGGGAGTTCTTCCTGACATTGCTCCTAAGTCCTCTCTGCAATATTCCTCATTGTGCCTGGTTTTGCCCCCAGGACCAAGTAGAGCAAATCTAATCCCTCTTTTCCATGACAACCTTTCAAATAATAGAAGTCATGTTCCAACCCTTTACTTATTCCTTACCCCCCATCCCAGGCTTCTCAAGGCTTAACATCCCCAATGCCTTCAGTCACATCATGTGGTAGTCTCCAGTCCTCACCCCATCCTAGCCCACTTGCTCCAGTAAAATGACATTTGATTCAATTCAATCCAGTCCAACAGACAGATGCCATAGAGAGGGTTGGTTTACAGGAGTATAGAGAAGCATAAAAAGGTAAACATGAATGGTCATAAGGGACTAAACAAAGTTAAACTGCTTACATTCTTATATGGGAAAGTGATACATGCAGCCCCTTAGAACTCTATCATCATTGGGAATCAGAGGTGATCTAATTAGACAGAGGATCGGAAATTGATTTTATTCTGTTTTTTTGATCTTAAAAGAATAGAGGAAGAGGAATATACTAGATACAGGGGAAGGGAGATGAAGAAAGGGGGAAATTATCTCATATGAACGAGATGTACAAATATATATTTATATAAAAATCGATGCATGTCTATATACAACAAGGAGGAAAAAGAAACAAGTGGGGAAAGGGTTAAGGGAAGAAGGAGGAAAGAAGAGAGAAAGTATATTAAGGAAGAAGCAAAACAAGTTTTTAAAGAGGGAGAAACAAAAAGAAGGAAAAGTATAAGAGAATAAGATGGAGGGAAATATACAATTAGTAAACATAAATGTAAATGGTATGAACTCACCCACAAAATGGAAGAGAATAGCAGAATGACTTAGAAATTAGAATCCAGTAATATATCTTATCATACTAGAAACAGAAAAATACACATAGAGGTAAAAATAACGGGTTAAAGCAGAATCTATTATACTTCAGTTTTAATTTAAAAAATCCAGGAGTTGCAGTCACGATCTCAGACAAAGCAGCAACAAAAATAGACCTAATTTCAAAAAATAAACAGAGAAATTACATTTTCCTGAGAGGCACCATAGATCATGACTGCAATTAATTGCAATAATGCAATACTAAATATATATGCACCTACTGGCATAGCATCTAGATTCTTAAAGGAAAAATTAAACTAGTTACAGGGGAAAATAGACAATAAAACCATAATAGTGATTAGATAAATCTAACCAAAAAATAAGCAAAAGATAAATGAAGCATCTGAATGAAATTTTACAAAAATTAGATATAGAGAATAAAAAATATTGAATGGGAAATGTTGAATGGAGAATATTGGATAGGAAGTAAACCTAATCTCAGCTATTCATGACACCTTCACAAAAAATCGACCATATACTAAGGCATAGAAGCCTCACTAACAAACGCAGAAAAGTAGAAATACCAAATGTATCTTGCACCATAATGCAATAAAATTAGGTTGAATAAAGGGCTCATGAAGAAATTTAAAACTAATTGCAAGTTTAATAACTCATTCCTAAAGAATAAATGGGTCAGTGTTTCCTCTTCCAGGTGCAATGCATGCTAGAGCCCACCCCCCCCCCCCCGCCCCCAAAGACCTTATGAACACTGACTGGATTTCATTTCCATTTCTCCATCTGGCAGTAGTCTCCTCACTGCCCCCTCCCCACACACCCACCCTTCAGCTGCTTCAGTCAAAAACCCCTTTCCTTACAAAGATAACTTTGTCTCAAGATCATGGCAAATCACCTGAAGTTCATTGCCAGGACTTTGATGGTGCAGGAAGGGAATATGAAAGGTGTATACAGGACCTTGAACAGAATTCTTACTGTGGATGGGCTCATTGATGACATCAAGCAGCGGAGATACTATGAGAAACCATGTCGCCAATGACAGAGGGAGAGGTATGAGATTTGTTGGCACATCTACAACATGGAAATGGCATGAAAAATGAACTTCTTGATGCACAAGAATAGGTTGGATCCATGGCAGGGCTGTTGAAGCCAGTAGGGATAGAGACCCATTGTGAAAACTCCGTAGTAGGCAATAGCCATGTCTCCACAGGTTTATTCTAAGAACCTGACAATGGGGGCATTTGCTTCCCTCTTTTCTCAGTCCTAGTTTCTCTCGCCATCTTTTCAGTCTCAATACATTCAGAGATATGAATACATCATTAAATGTTCTTCCTTGCCACCATGTCTCCTTGATGAATGGAAAACCCCTGCAGGACTGTGTCTTTTCCATTCTGCAGAAACAGGGAGCCAGGGACTTCAAAAATGAGTGAGTGAAATATAACACTTTTGTTCCATTCCTTGACCCCTAATAGTTCCCAGTAAGGAAAACTAAGGACTACAGATAAGAAAGGTCCCCTGGTATTGTTTTAAAAGTTACCTCTTTTCTTTCCTGAGTAATTTCCTAAAATGAAGAAGGGTAAGGCTCATGTAAGTGTAATAAATTCTACTTCTAAAGCACCCCCCAAAGATTAAGTGGGTCGAAGAATAAAGTATGGAAACAATAATTTCATTAAAGATAATGACAACATTGAGAAAGCAAGCAAAGTAGTACTTAGAGGGAATACACACATACACACACATATATAGTATATGTATATATACATATACACACATACGTATACCTATACATATATAAACACACACATATATGTATGTATATGTATATATACATGCATGTATATACATACACACACACACACCTCCATCAATCAAAAGGGAAAGAAGGAAGAACAATAGATAAATTAGGTATAACTAAAAAAACTTGAAAACAAAACTTTTAAAACCCAATTAAACACCAAAGTAGAAATTCTGAAAATCAAAGAAGAGATTAACAAAATTGAAGGTAACCCCCCTTAATAAACAGAACTCAGATTTTTTTGGGGGGGAGAACACAATAAAATAGCTAAGTCATAAGTTAACTTGATTTTACAAAGAAAGCAGAAAGCAAAGTTGCCAATATCCAAAAAGAAAAGATGAATTCACAACCAATGGAAAATAAATAAAGCATTAGGATCAATTTCACTAACTACATGCTGATAAAACTGCTAATCTACATTAAATGGATGAATATTTACACAAATAAGTTGCCCAGGTTAACAGAATAAAAAGTAGAATACTTTAATAAATAATAAAGTACAATACTTTAATAACACTACCTTAGAAAAAAGAAATTGAACAAATCATAAATTAAATCTTAAAGAAAAAAAACCAGGACTAGATGCATTTACAAGTGAATGCTACCAAATAGTTAAAGGACAATTTATTCAAATACTAAATACACTGATGGAAAAAAATAGGTAAAGAATGGATCTTACCAAATTCTTTTTAGAACACAAATATAGTCTTGATACCTAAATCAAGGAGAATCAAAACAGAAAGAAAACTACAGACTAACTTCCCTAATGAATATTGATACAAAAATTTAAATAATATATTAGCAAAGAGACAGTAATAACACATTACAAAGATCATACATTCAGACTAGGCTGGATCTATACTAGGAATGCAGAACTGGCTCTATCAGGAAAAACCATAAAACTACATTTGACTATGTTAATAAAACAATAAAAATTGTATAATATCAAGAGGTATAGAAAAGGCTTTTGACAAGATACAACACTTATTCCTACTTAAAAACAACCAACCTTCCCCCCGCCCCGCCCCCAGCACCTGAAAACATAAGAATAAATGATGCTTTCCTTAAATTGGTAAGTAGTCTGTATCTAAAACCAAAAGTCAACACTTTCTGTAACAGGGACAAAAGCCTTTCCAATAAGACGATGGGCAAATCAAGGATGTCCATCATCATTATTGTTAAGTATGGGGCTAGTTAAAATAAGACAAAAACAAAGAAATGCAGGAATAAACATAGACGAAGAATACACAACATGATCACTTTCATATGATATGACAGTTTACTTAGATAATTCCAGAGGGTCAACTGAAAAACTACGTGAAATAACTAACAACGTCCACAAAGTTGAAGAATATAAACCCCACAGAAATCATCAGTATTTCTGTAAATTACCAACAAAATCCAGCAGGAAAAGATAGAAAGAGAAAAAACATTTAAATAAGTACAGATGAACCAAAACATTTGGAAGCTTACTGCTGAGACACATACAGGAACCATACGAACATAATTACCAATTATTTATACAAATAAAGACAGACCTAAGTAAGTGGAGAAATGTTAATTGCTTATGGGCAGCTGAGCCAACATCAAAGTGATACTACCTAAATTAATTTACTTACTGAGTGCTATGTCAGTCAAGATTACTTTCTAGAACTATAAAAGAATACAATTGATCTGGAGGAATCAAGGATACAATCCTTGTATCAAGGAAATAAATGAAAAAAATGGGAAAGTGACTGAGCATTGTTGTTCAGTCATCCAGTCATACCTGACTATTCATGACTCTAAATGGGGTTTTCTTGGCAAAGATACTTTGCTATTCCTACTCCAGTGGATTAGGCAAACAGAGGTTAAGTGACTTTCCCAGTGTCACATAGATAGTGAGTATCTGAAGTCAAATTTCAAGTCTTCTTGACTCTAGGTCCAGAGCTCATCCACTGAGACACCTAGAAACCTAGTGTTACCACATCTCAAACTATACTTTTCCTTCTGTAAAATATATTTTTATTTACTTCATTAAATATTCAGTAAAATTCTTTTTGAGTTCCAAATTCCCTCCCTCCCTCTTGCCATTTTGACTATCTTAATAACAAAAGCAATAAAAATAACACAACATCAAAGAATGCAGAAAAAGTTTTTGACAAAATCCATGTATTCCTGTTTAAAAAAACAAAACAGAAAGCATAAGAACAATAATACTTTCCCTAAAATGATAGTCTCTATTTAAAAAGAAGAGTCAAAGTTATCTGTAATGGGAATAGAGAAGGCAAGCAATATGAGGTTGAAATATACATACGAAGTCATACAAAATGTATTTCCACATTAGCCATATTGCAAAAGAAAGCATGCATACACACAAACACACACACACAAGAAAAGTAGAGAAATTTTTTTAAAAAGTATTTTTCAATCTGCATCCAGAGTTCATTAATTCTCTTTCATGAGGTAGACAGTATGTCATCATGGGTTCCTTGAACAGTCTTAGGTAATTGTCTTGATAAGAGTAGCTAAGTTTTTCACAGATGATCACCATTACAATATTGTTGCTACTGCATACACAGTTCTTTTTCCTTGTTCCGATCACTTCGTTTTGCATCAGCTTGTATAAATATTCTCAGGTTTTTCTGGAAATTGTCCTACTCTTCATTTCTTATATATTATATCACAATCATATTCTACTATTCAGCCATTCCTCAATTGATGGCTGTCACCTCAATTTCCAATTTTTTGCCACTACAAAAAGTTGTAAATATTTTTGTACAAATAGGTCCTTAGATCTAAATCTGCATTACAAAGATGTTGTCATCAAAATAGTTTGATACTAGGTAAGAAATAGGTTGATCAGTAGAACAGATTAGGTATACAACTTAAAGAAGCAAAAAGAGCACAGGAACTTAGGGTTTAATAAACTGTAAGATCCCAGATATTGGGGTAAGAATTCAATATTTGTCAAAAATGGCTGGAAAAACTTGAAAGTAGTATGGGAGAAACTAGGCATAGCATATAATATGAAAAGCTCCTATGGGTACATCCTAAACATACAGGGAGACATCATAAAAAAAATTATAGAATAGTGGAAGAAATTACATGTCAGATCTATGGATAAAGGAAGAGTTCATTAGCAAATAAACAAACCATGGAAAGTAAAATGGTCATTTTAATTACATAAAACTTAAAAGTTTTCCCCCCACAAACAAAACTAACACAACTAAATGAGAAAAGAAGCAGAAAATTGGGGTTACTGGGGAGGGAATCTTTGCAACAAGTTTCTCTGATAAAGGTCTCATTTCTAAGATTATGTATACTATAAGATTCTATATATTCATATAACACACAATACACACACACACTCACACACACACGGAGAGAGGGAACTAACTGATTCATATTTGTATGAATAAGAGCCATTCCCTAAATGATAAATGGTTAGAGGATAGAAGACATTTTTTCAGAGGAAGAAATCCAAGATATTAATAGCCATATAAATTGCTCTAAATTACTCATAATTTGAAAAACACAAAGGTACTGCCTCATATTCATCAGATTGGCAAAGCTGACAAAGGAAAATGATAAACGCTGGAGTGGCTGTGGGAGAAGGTCCATTAAAAATACTATTCATGAAGGCTGTGAATTAGTACAGGCATTTTGGAAAGCGATTTGGAACTATCCCCTCAAAAAGTTTAAAACTCTGCACAGCCTTCGACCCAGTGATACTGCTATTAGGTCTATATACCAAATAGATTAAAAAAAAAAGGGAAAGGACCCATATGCACAAAAACGTTCATAAAAGCTCTTTTTTTTGTGGTGGCAGAAACTTGGTAACTGAGGAGATCCCCATCAGTAGTGGAATGGCTGATCAAGTGATAAATATGATAGAGTATTGTTTTACTGTAAGTCTGAAGAAGACTCATGAATATTTGTGTTCAAATATTTGGAATTTTGTAAAGGGATTAAACTGGTTCTCCTTAGCCCTGAAGGGTGGAGTCCTAGTTCTACCTGGAGCAAAGAGGTGGGTGGGTATGGGGTGGAGTGCAGTTTTTAGACAATCGGTATTGGGATTTCTGTAAGAAATAACTTTCTAATAATCAATGACATCAAGAAAAGTGAATAAATCATTCAAAAAGCATTTATTAAGTACTTACTGTATGCCAGACATTGTGCTAAGTACTGTGGGTACAAAGACAGACAAAAATAATTCCTGCTCTCAAGAAGCTATACTTTAATTAGGGAGACAAGAAATCAGTGACAATCAAGTCGATACAAGATACAGAAAGGAGATGGAATGAGTCTGCTTTATGATGGAATCACTTTTCTCCAGCCCTCAGACCTTTGACCCTTGTTAGGTCAGCCCCTGGATGAGCCAGACCTCTTTAGAGCAAGCTGCTTGAACTGAGACAGAATGGGCTCAAAAATGTCATAGTAGATTTGGTGTGGGGCAGCGTGTGTCCGTACGTAAAGAAGATCATCCACGGTCACAGGGTCCGAAGCGGTCTGCCACAGGGTCAGGCTGTACCTGGAGTTAGGAGAGAGCCACATCAACCACAGAATCCTCTCACCCAGAGGCCTACAGTGGGAACAGTGGGAAGAATGTGGAATTGGAATCTAAAGACCTGGATGTAAATCCTAACCCCAACACTTCCAAATTGTGTAACTATGGGCAACTTCTCTGGGCCTCTATTTCCCCATCTGTAGAATGAGGTTGGACTCAGTCCTTCCAGCTCCAAATCCTATGGTCCTCCTCAGGAGCCCTGACAGATGCAGTCTCTCTGCAGCCTCACAAATCTTTCTTCTAACCACATGTCAAATACCGCAGGGGCAGGCTGCAGCATCACAGGCTGTGAAGTCAAAGTGCACATACCTTATGTGAAGACCTAACTCTTGACAGTAACGGTGGAGGAGGATGGGGGACTGGCTGGGAGGATCTTCAAACAACCAAAAAACCTCATGGATTGTGAGGCAGATGGGACTGTCCATTTTACTGACAGGGAAACTGAGATACAAGCAACTTAAATGACTTGCCTAAGTTACACAGTTATACAATGGTATAACTGAGCCTTTGCCTTACCTCAGTGGTATGGGGTCAATAAGACACACTGGAAAGTATGCCAGGCTTGGAATCAGGAGAGACCTGGGTTTGAACCCAGCTTCAATATTTACTAGATGTAACAATAGATAAATGACTCTAAGCCTCAGTTTCCTCAATAGTAAAATAGAGATAACAAGGTTTATAATCCCTCCAAGGGTTGTTGAGATGACCAGATGAGATATTTGTGAAGAAATCTGCAAACTTAAAAATGACCTCACATGGTGATGCCTTCACTCTCACAAAATTTAGATATAAGTGAAGCAAAGTTGTCCAAGAGAGAGCCTTGCTCTCTCTTCCAGAGTCATCCAAGTCCAGTAGTGGGACAAAAGTCAAGATAATTGAGATGCAGGGGATGAAAATTTCATGAGGCACTATATAAATGGCAGCAGCTGCTGCGCAGCTGGAGGAGCTGCAGCAGATCTAACCCTATATTCAATAAACGTCAGTGGCTCCCTATTACCTTTAGGATCAAATGTAAACTCCATTTTGCTTAACTGTGAACTCTTTGAGAGTCTTTTTTCTATTTCCATCTTAGCACAGTGCCTGGCATATAGTAGGCACCTAATAAATATGCTGGTTGACCGACTGCTTAAAGTTTTTCACGACTGGTCTCCCATGTTTCATCTTCACTGTACTGTTTTAAAAATCACCACCATCACTGTCACCCCTACCACCAACACCATCATCATCTAGAGGTAAGATTTGAACCCAGGTTCACACCAGCTCTCTATCTACTGTCCCACACTGCCTCTCAGAATGCCAGCTGTGGAACTGTCAGCCAGGTGCCCTGTTAGAGATGCTTTCCAGATGCCTGGAGGAGAAAGGGATATAGAGCCATCCTGGCTGCCTTTCCATGAATCAAAAAAGTAGACTTGTAGAAACTTTTCCTGTCAGAGACATGTTCTCGGGAGTTCAGAGAATGTGGCCATGCACTCCTAGGCTTACCTGGATCTGCCCCTCACCTTGTAGACAACCTGAAGTGCCAGGAGGCACACCCCACCCACCACCCCCGTGGGACCACGCTCTTCTAATTCTTTAAATTCCCAGTTACACACTGCCCCTAATGTCCAGTGGTGGTAGTGCAATGCAATCTGGCTGTGGCCCACTCTGTTCCTTCTCTGGCCCCAGAGCTGGCTGTGTCAACACCCATTAGGTCTACTCTGTGCTCATGTCCCCAGTGCTTAGCACAGTGCCTAGTATACCGTAGGCACTTAATGTATGTTCATGAATTAATTGATTGGGGCCTCCCCCTCTCACCTGTCAGACTGACTCAGAAGCCAGCTAAAATGGGACCAGGCAGCTCTTGCCATGACTGCCCGCACCGGGAATGTCACTTTCTGTGGCAAGGGCTCCGCCAGCCTATGCATCTTCTCAATCATCTTCTGGGTATAGGTACTATTGGGAGCGAAGGAGAGGTAGAGAGTGGTCCAACCCAGAGACAGGGTGGCACTGGGGTACTTTTCTTGGACCAGGGATAGGAACCTAGAAAGAGAAGCAGACGATACTCAGAACCTGGGCAAGACTTTCACTCTCTTCAAGCCTAGGGGTCAGTCTTCTTTGTTATGATTGTCTCAGACTTCGTTTTTCTTGACCTCCTTGCAATGTCCTGCCACATTCCTGAGCAGGAGCATCACATTCCCTATGAATCAACATTTTCCCAGACTCTGTCCTTTCAACAACCTCCTGGCAATCCCACCAAGGCCTGTGGGCCTTGGGATAGAGTATTGGACTTGGAATCAGGAAGTCCCGAGTTCAAATCATGCTTTGGATACTTACCTGCTGTGAGACCTTGAGCAAGTCACTTAGCTACTTAGTTTTCTGTGTAAAATGGAATAATAGAACCTGCCTCCCAGGGTTGTAGTGAGGATCACATGACTGGAAAGTTCTCTACAAACCTTCAATTGCCATTCAATAGTTAGTTTTCTTCTTACTCTTATTAAAATACTTCCAAACCAACGTATCTGCCCCTCATCTCTCTTCTGAGATATAGTCCTACATTACCAGGTAATACAATAACATGTATTCTTCAATTTCATATTCCAATTCAACAATAATAGCTAGTATTTACACAATATTTTAAGGCTTGCAGAATAATACAAATATTATCTAATTTAATTCTCATAACCCTGAGAGGTAGGTAGAAAAGTTGAGGAAAATGAGGCAGAAGTTAAGTGACTTACCCAGGGCCACACAGCAAGTATTTGAGGTGGGATTATGAACTAAGGTCTTTCTGACTCCAAGCACAATCCTTTAATCCACTGTACCACCAGAGGTCTCACCTTGGCCAGCAGATGCTATGCCCAACTTCCTTGTTTCTGAGAGAGCTACCATCCTTCATTATCAAGTTTGCTACTTCTAAGTCTTCAATCCTTCACCCTCTTTCACCTACTGTGGGTTGTAGGAAAGAAGTTAGAAAGGAAGGAAGGAAAAAAGAAAAGAAGGAAGTTCTGAAGGAAGAAAAAAGAAAGGATGTTAGAAAGGAAGCATGAAGAAAGTCAGAAAGGATGGAAGGAAGGAGAAAGACGTTAGCAAGGAAGCATTTAGGAAGCACCCACTATGTGCCAGCCACCATGTTATGGAGCATCTCCATATCCACTTAGTTGTCCTTTCATCACATCTCCACAACATCCTTTGCATCCATGCCCTTTTCTCTCCTCCTAAGGTCGCCTCCCTGGTGGAGGCCCTCATCACCTTCTCACCTGGATTATTGCAGAAGTGCCTGATTGAGAGCCCTGCACCAGTGTCTCCCCTCCCTTCCACTCCACTTTCAAATTCTCTGACGCTCAGGTCTGTCTATGCCAGTGCTGCATTCCAGAAGCTCCAGTGATTCCCTGCTACCTCTTGGAGTAAGTCCCAACCCCTGCCTGACATTTCAAGTCCTTCATAACTGGTGTTCTCTGTGCCCTGTAATCCGGCTAACCTGGGCATGTCCTTCTGCACACAGGACATTCATATCCCCTTCTATCTTTAAGCAAGTGAGGATATCCCTCCTTCACCTCCCTTTCTTGATCTGCTCTCCTTTCCTTACCTTTGCCTCTGGCAAGCCTTGACCCCCTTCAAACCTCAGAACAAGGGCTACCTCCCATCTGAAGCCTTTCCGGATGTCTCCCCCACCCCATTAACTCTGTATTTGCCTTTGTAAGATTTACATCCCAAGGAGGGCCCTCTCTCTCGAGGACCCCCTGGCTCTGGACTAGAGCCAAACTCAGATTCAGTCCCAGGCAAGTCTGACCCTTAAAGGATGGGGGAGAGGGAGGGCTTCTTTTGCAATTTAATGCAAAAAAGATTCTTTTCTTCCCACAGCCTTCTTTCTCTGGCAGATCCCTCTGCCCCCTGGCCCCTTCCTATGAATGATCATTCCCTCCTAGAACCTCCATTTTAAGGCCCAAGTCATCCCCAACATGGCATTCTTCTCTAGGGCCAGCTCCTGACTTCCTGGGGTTTTTTTCTCCACTGTGATCCCCTCCCCCAGTCATCTACCCCTATTTCTCAGCTCCCTTTTATGTGCTGGTTCCCCCACTACAATGTAAGTTTCTTAAGGGTAGGGATGGTCTTTCTTTTTTGCTGCTGTTTGTATCATCTTATCACAGTACCAGGCACATAGTAGGTGCTTATTAAATGCATATTGACTGTCTAAAGCCCTTCACAATTTGGCCCCAATGTATGGTTTCATCCCCACTATATATCACTCCTTTCTCCGCTTTACAGTCTAGCTGAACTGGCTTCTCTTCCTCCCATTTGGTGTCCCATTGCCCCTCTCAATTCCCTTGCCCAACCGTCCTTCCCACTCTCCACCTTGGTCTTCACCTCTCCCCACCCACCCAGTTCTGCCTTTCACCTCTCTCTTCAAATACTAGTTTCCTCCCTCCCTAATTACTTTGTATTTCTTTTCTAGTTATCTTGTATCTATTTATTCTGGGTGTAATTGTAGATGAAGGTTATCAGTCATCATGCATTTATACAACCTGCTATCTTGATTGAGGATAAGCTTCTTGAGGAGGGATTTTTCTAATTTTTTTGTATTTGCATTCTAATAGGTGCTCATGGAATGTTCTCAGCACTTAAGACAGTGCCTGAAGCTTAACAACTGATTAATAAATGCTTGTTGGTTGATAGTGACTTTATGTTTAAAGAACTCCAAAAAAGTGTATTTTCCCAGTCCTTGTTAGGGATATTCCACCCTTGGCCAAGAATCCATCATTCTATCTTAAATTATGACTCCACAGTGAAATCCCATTGTCGTCTGACAGCACCTTCTTAACCAGTCACTCACTTCCCAAACCTGCCTATTCTGAAGCTCTTGCCTTCTAATGGCAGGTGAATGGACAGGTTTTCTGATTTTTGACCATGACTTTTAGCTTTCCAGCACCTTTTATTATACTCAGGTGACTCACTGAAATGCCCTCCAATGTGCCCCACCCTTCCCACCTCCTCTCCAGCACATTCTCTGGGAGGCTGCTAGACCTCCCTTGGTTGTCTAGTTGAGGACAAGTTCTGCTTTTCTTTTGATTTCTCTCCTGATGGATTTTTGGAATCCACCCCATCTTTCTTTCGATTGTGAGAAGTTGGTGCTTCCTCCTTAGAGTATCCAGCTCTCCTCCCACCCCAGATCTATTCATTAGCTTCCATGTTCCTGTTATCTTTTTCTTTCTCTGATCTCCCCACATTAGTAGTTGTGTCCTTCTCCCATTACAGGTCCTTTTCCTCTTCTTTTCATAGAATTAGCTACTTCTTAAATCCTGTACCTAGAAGTCCTCCCTCCATTTTCTCCAAGGAGCATTTAATTAACCCTGATAGCATAAGAAAGTAGAATGACATCCTGGAAAGCCTCCTTCCCTTGTCTTCTGGGAGAGAGGCAAGTCCCAATGAAGATTTGTGGGTGGTCATTCCCCAGAATCACTGAGGAAGGCAATGTGTGCCCCTGAATTCTTGAATTCCGCTTCCTGAGCCTTCCCCACAGACTCGGGCCAGTGGGTGAACAGTCTAGAGTAGGGGGAGGGGAAGGGAAGGAAAGAGATCCAGCCAAGACTCTCGATGCATTCAGAGGAGAGAAGCCATTGACTGACCCACCTTGTGGCATTGACAGCAACCGGGAGGGGTACGTTGGGGCCATCCAGGATGTCAGCATTCATCCACACAGGCCTCTGAATTCTTCCGTCATCTGTCCACTTCCTCAAGAGATCCAGAGAAGGGCCAACCGCTTTGATGTTCTTGAAATCCAGTTTGATGCCTGAGAAAGAGAAGGTTTGGAAGGGGCTCTGGAGGGCTAAGAGAACCTCAAATGCTCCATTCTGGAAAGTCAAGTAGTGGAAAGAAAACTAGGCTGGGAATCCAGGAGGACTTGAGTTCAAAATTCTCCTCTGACACTATGGGGGAATCCACAGGCAGATTCTTCTCATTTTAAGCAGGTATAATGGTACTTGTAGTAACCATCTCATGTACCATGGAAAAGATGCAATGAGATAATATATGTAAAGTGCTTCATTCACCCTAAAGTGCTATGTTAGTATCCAGCTGACATTCTAGGTTCCATGTTCTCAGGCCCCTCCCAGACCTGAGGTGGGGGAGGTCAGAGGGAAGGCTTAATTATCGGAAAGACATCATCAGTAGGATGCCAATAACTTCTTGTACTTTTACTATGCTTCATGACTTACAAATGGCTTTCACCAGATTCATTCATTTGAAGGTGTTCACCCCACTTTAAAGATGAAGGAAAAGAGCCTTACACAGAATGTTAAGGAGAGAACTAGAAATAAAATATTGTGGCCGTGGACAAGTACCATAGTGTCTCTGGACTCCAATTTTCCTCATCTACAGACTTATAAAAGTAATCTATGATCTTACAGAGCACCTGGGATTCTGTTCTCTCAGCTGAACTCTTTCCAGTAGACTATGTGGGGATGATATCTGAGCACTGAAAGCTCCAGGGGCAATCAATGCATCCATCTATCAATAGGTATGAAGTGCCTACTATGAGCCAGCCACTGTGTTGAGAGGTCAGTGCTGTTACCTTTTCTAGATCTGTTCAATACGGTTTCCAGCCACTGTTCCAAGGTGTTGTCACTGTAGATAGCAGGGGGGTGGGCCATGATTGGGACACCTGTCTCGTTGACTGTGTTCAGCCCCTCCACATTGACATCTGCTTCCAATGCCATGGCGTCACCTGGGCCCCAAGGGGGAGCACAGAGAAAGAGGAACAAGAAGCATAGCTCACCTCCCAACCCTGAATATCCTTGCTGAGTAGGGAGGCCTACTGGAATGGGGTTAGATGGCTGGCCTTATATCTGGGCAGGATGTGGGATTTAAGGGGTTCTGCTAGGTTCCATCTACTCCTCTGAATCAGTCTGAAATTCTCATAGAACATAGACCCAAGATCCTGAAAGGCAAATGTGATGCATGAGACAGTGTGCTAGACTTGGAGTCAGGAAGGCCTGGGTGCAAATCCTTTTGACCCTTGTCAGCTGTGTGAGCCCAGGCAAGTCACTCAATAGTGAACATATAGAGAGGTTTCACATACATTATCTCATCTGATCCTCATATCTTCCCAAGAGAAGTTGTTCTACTATTATCCATAACTTCTTAGATCAATTTCTCTGGGCCTCAGTTTCCTCCTCTGTAAAATGAGGGGATTGGGGTAGATGACCACTAAACGTTCCTTTGGGCAGTTAGATGGCAAAGTGGATAGTGTGCCCCATCTGGTGTCAGGAAGACTTGAGTTCAAATCTAGCCTCAGATACTTCCTAGCTGTGTGACCCTGAACAAGTCACTAATTCCTGCTTACCTCAGTTTCCTCATCCGTAAAATCAGCTGGAGAAGGAAGTGGCAAATCAGTCCAGTGTCTTTCCCAAGAAAACCCCCATTGGGGTTGTGAAGAGAGGGAAACAACTAAACAAAAAACCCTACAAAGATGCCTCCCTCTCTTCCCTAACTTGGCACTTGGTAATTGTGGTTCAAGATTCCTACCTGCCCTGAAGGAACTCTGACCAATTTAATTTAATTTACCAACTTTTAGAAAGAGCAGGCATCCTATGCAAGGCACTAGGGTTACAATGACAAAAAGGAAAAACTGCCCAGACTCCCAGGGAACTTACACTCTTCTAGGGGACAGCGTGGACAGAGATAAGGAAATGCAAGGCATTTGGAAGAGGGAAAGAACCCTAGGAACAGCTGGGAAAGGCTTTCCGTAAGATGTCTCACCCAAATCTAGCCTCACAGGGGACTAGAGATTCTGAGAGGTGGAGATCAAGAGGGAACATCTTCCAGGAATGCTGGGATCATGGATGCGGTAGCATGGAGGTGGAGAATGGAATGATGTCATGTGCTACCTCAGGGAAGGTTCTGCTCTCTCACTCCCCAACTGACTCTCATATATTGACAAGCCATGTGCATGAGAGTGAAAAAAGGCTGAACTTGGTTCATATCCCAGTTCTGACACTAAGATGTTAAACCACCCATCCTTTCGGCCTCTATTTTCTCTTAATATAAAATGGACACAAAAATGCGTGCCCTCCGTCCCTCACAGGGTCATTATGAAGGAGTCTGGTACATGCTAGGGTGAGCTTACATTTTGGTTGACCATATATGGATATGAAAGTCCAGGAATGTGCTTAGAAGGACAGCAGAGACCTTTGTCCCCTGCCTCATCTCTTTGCCTTTCCCCAGTCACTCATCTACATGGGAGAGAAGAATTTTTTTGGAGTTACAGAACCAGGGGATTGTGAAACCCCAGACCCCTTCGCTGGCTGTGCTGAGTGAGTGGCAACCTCCATGGGTATAGGTCTAGCTAAAACTTCAGAGATTAAAATGGGGATGCACACAGAGAGACATTTCTCCCCCAACCCCGAGACTTCTCATTCCCTAGTCCCAACCCTTGTTCCAGATACAGC
Source organism: Potorous gilbertii (assembly GCA_028658325.1). NCBI lineage: Eukaryota > Metazoa > Chordata > Mammalia > Diprotodontia > Potoroidae > Potorous > Potorous gilbertii. The sequence continues at coordinate 101,922 of JAQQSK010003503.1, read as the reverse complement.
CTGTTCCCTGTTCTCTCCTGCTCTCAGGGAGGTCTCAAGGGAATCCATGGAGGTACAAAGTCCCTTCATCTAGTGAGACCTTGGCAAGTAAAGGAGGAGGTGAGAGATGGGAAGGTGAGAAGAGGAATGTTAAATCCTTCTTTGTTACAAGTAAGCATTTAAAGTGCACTTTGTGTCCTTGCACCATTCGGCTAGATGGAGGTACCCCTGGGGGATCCAAGCCCAAGCAGGACAGTCAGGTCAAAGGGAAGGTGAAGCCCATGGCCATTAGCTGCAAAAAAAGAAGAGCCCTGTGTGTCCACGGATGTTGGCGTGTGGGCTGAGGAGTCTCTGGCTAGGGTCCACAACAAGCCTTTTGTCTAAGACTCTGAAAAGGAACAAGGAAAGAAACCCTCCTCATAGGGAAAACACTGAGGAGGGGACTCTCCTAGGGCAAGCTGGTGCTGGTCCCAGGGCTGGGGCAATTGAGGCTGTTTTTCTCAAAGATTTATAAATCTCACAAGAGTATAAGAATATAGTAGAGTATAAAAGGATTTCTAAGTCTCTGGCTTTGACCTAAGAAAGCTTAGTCTCATTCGATTGTGTCTGAGTCTTTGTAGCCCCATTTGAGGTTTTCTTGGTGAAGATACCAGAGTGGTCTATCTTTCCTTCTCCAGCTCACTTTTACAGGTGAGGAAACTGAGAACCAACAGGGTGAAGTGACTTGCCCAGGGTCACAGGGTCTGAGGCTGGATTTGAACTCAGGTTATTTTGACTCCAGGAGACAAGGCACTATGTTAGATGTTCTGTAGACGAGTCTACTCTTCTCATAAGAAAGAGAGGGTGCCGAGGTGTCAAGGACTTTAACTGAGGCCAGAAGCTGGGAGCAGCCCCAGACAGGTTTGTATCCAATCTGGTCAGCAGGCCAGTGTCTAGGGGATACCACACATCCAGCACAGACTCAGCCTGGAGCAGGAGGCCTTTCGTGGTGAGTAAGAGAGTTAGCCTCAAAGCCAAAAAGACCCAGGTTCAAGCTCTGCCTCTGAGTGACCTAGAGAAGTTATTTAACATCATGCCCAGCCCTAGCCTGGAGAAGAACCTAACAAAAATTTAGAAATCAAAGTCAACTTGGTTCAGAGATCAGGACGAGGGGCAAAGGGTGAAAGGGCAGACAGGCAAATTTAGGTTTATGTGAGAAAAAAACTTCCCCAGAATGGGTGTCAGTACGAGGAGTGGGCCTCTGGAGGAGCGGGCTCCTCCTCCCTGGTGTGGCTCATACAGTAGTTGGATGACCCTTTGTCTGATAATATATAAGGGATCCCTGGTCCAGTACAGGTTAGATCAGCTGGCCCCTAGGGTGGGATCCTTTCCACCTTTGGGGTTCAGCCCTTCTGTTAAAAGCTCTCCCTCACCCACTAACTCATATCTCTGCTGCCTTCCTTGGAGACAATGATAAGATGTTCTCATGTTATTTATCAAAGGCCCAGAGTCCAAACTCTAGTTTTTCCCTTAGGAAAACACTAAGGCCTACAGAGAAAAGACTTGCTTAAGATTTCAGACACAGCAGTGGAAAAACTGAGAATCCAGATTCCCTGATTCATGGGCTGCAGGGCTGGCCCTCAGACCACTCTGTATCTTCTCAGTGGCCCTGAATTTGAGATTCACATTTGTCTGCATATCTTTTCTTACGGAAGATGATGAAATATGAGTGAAGTTGCCTTTCTCAGCACCTCCTTATCTCAGTTGATAAGCTCCCCTCAGTTAAGCCAGAGTTCAGTATAAATCTAGCATTTTGCCCTTGCCCAAGGCGAAGTGATCCCTGCTATTTATCAGGAGAGATTCCCCCAAGTCCTAGGAAAACCAACCCACCCACCCACCAGGTGTTCTGTGTGCTACTGCTTCGTTCCATGGTCACTCTCAGGTCAAATCCTCATCCCTTCTCACACCCCTTGACAACCCCTGTCCTAAGGCCCCTCCCAGCTCTGTCATCCCCTGTTCTAAGGTCCCTCCCAGCCCTAACCTTCCCTGTCCTAAGGCCCCTCCCAGTCCTGACATATCTTGTTTGAAGGCTCCTTTCAGCTCGGACTTTCTAGTGGCAAGATTCTAAATGAATGAAGCCACAGTCTTTCCTGAGAATTGGTAGGAAGAGAGAAGAATCAGTCAGAAAATAGGATCTTGAATCAGGCTAGGAGAGAGAAGAGGAGCCTGGAGGCCCCTAATACAACACTTCCTGGGTTTTTTCCAGAAGAAAGAGGGAAGACTATCTCGAAGTCCCTTAACTCTGTCTCTAGGCTCCCTCCCCTGAGGTCCAGCCCACCTCCCTCCCCTTCTCCCTTGCTTCCCTTGTGGTCCAGCCCACCTCCCTCCTCCTCCCCCTTGCCTCCCTTGTGGTCCAGCCCACCTCCCTCCTCCTCCTCCCCCTTGCCTCCCCTGAGGTCCAGTCCAACTCCCTCAACCCAGCTCCCACTCCAAGGGCTGGGACTCTGGGGGTCTTACTGCTCAGGGCTGTCTCCAGCTGGCTCCGGAAGTTGGCAGCATGGTACCAGGTGACCAACAGGCCATCCTTGTGGCTGATGTGTCCGGTGCTGAAGAGGTAGTCTATCATGTCACCATCTGGGCGACAGCTCTCACACCCTGGAATGTATGAATCACCTTTTCTTAGTCCAGGAAGCCATTTCTGGGGGCCCTAGGGGGAAGGAGCCCGGACCTGGGACTCAGGACACCTGGGTTCTCATCTTAGCTTTGCCATGAAATCACTCTCTCTTTGGACAATTCCCTTCTGAGTTTGTGACTGGGACTGAAGGATCTTGGGGAGAGGGACCTAAGGCTGTGTGAACCTTTGTTGGAAAGAAGGAAATGAAGTGAATCAAATGCTTGCCGGGAGAAAAACCTGGCAATAGGAGGGAAGAGGCAGAGCCGGTCAGATACTGCCCAGAGCAGAGGGCTTTAGAAGGAGACCTAAGCCAAGAGGACCTTGTAGGGTCTGCAGAATAGAGGAGAATGCCCAAGATAATCAGAGCTGCACTTGGGTGGAAAATCCTGGAGGAGATGGATGGAGCATAAGCCAATGAGAACTGGACTGACTGGGAGATTGCAGGGGGCAGGATCATGAGCTAGGAGGCATCCTGGGAGGGGGAAGGAGGAGGCCTGGGGCCAGGAAGAGCTCTGCCGGGAAGAAAGCTGAGGAGGAGATCAAGAGAGTCCATGAGCCAATCAGAACTTTGGTGGGAAGGAATCCAGAGCTCCAGATTGGGGAGGCGCAGTCAAACTCCACTTGGGTTGAAGGCATTAAAGGGGCCCATGGCTCTGAGGGCACCTGAGGGGAGGTTGCTGCAGCGGGCAGGGGGTGGGAAGAGAGAGACCTGGGAGACACCACCTTTGCTCCTTCACCCTGAGAACTGTCAGTACTTTGGCTTCCCTTTTACTTGGCACCCTGAGGCAAAACTTGGGCCCTCACCCTTCAGCTCAGGAACATTGTGAGAAGGAAGGAGGGCCCCTGAGCCAAGCAGGTGGGGTGAAGGGCGGGAGAGCCTTGGGGAGGGGACAGGACAGGATCTGAGCCAACCAAATGCTTTTGGTGTGGAGATCCCCTTGCCTGCATGTCCTACCTGGCTGGGACCCACGGCCCCAGGTGAGGGTGACAGCTAGGACTATGGCGACCAGTATCACCACCCCTACACCTGCGATTGCCCAGGCCTTCCCCCAAGTCATGGTGCTCCCTTCCACTGGCAGCTTGGCAAACGTCCTTGGCTTAGCTTCTCGGGCAGACAGTGTCCCCTCTGGCTGGGGAGTGGATGAATGGGTATCCAGTGACTCCGTGGGCTGTTGGGAGAAGGAGAGAGCTCCTGGTATCAGCCTAGAGCACTGAACAGGGAGGCCCCTCCTTCTTCCCAGCCCTTAATCTTCAGGTCAAGCAGAAAATCCAGATTCCCCACCCCTTGCCCTTCCCTAGACAGCACTGTCCTTTGACCCACAGTATGCTAGGCGATCAGGAGAGGAAAAGCATCTGCACTGGGTCTCCTGTCCTGTAGCTGGGCAGTGTAGTGGGCAGAGAATGGGGCTAGAGGATCCTGAAAGCACAGCGGGCATGAGGGAGAGGTGGCTGGCAGCTGCACAAATATCCTCCAGCCCTTTAAATTTGGCAGCATTGGACAGTACTCAACAATGCTCTACCAAGGCAAAAGGCCTGAATCTGCCCCTCATAGGCTTCAAGATGCTGGACAAGTCACTTCACTGTCTATCAAATACAGATAGGAATGTATGCATTCCTATGTGATTGGGTGATTGACTCTTATTTTTATCTATTGTGTTTGTCCTTTGTTGCCAAAGAAGACCATGCCATCAGAGCAATGATGACATGACTTACACTTGACTTTGTTTGGAGTGAGGGAGGGCTGTCCAAGGTCACCAGCCTCACCTCTCCCCCAGAGCCATGTGAATCCAGTGACCAGATACTCCTCACGATGACTGGAAGTGACCCAGGATGCATTGGGAGACCTTGAGCCCTTTAGGCCCTCACTTAGGGTGAGGCAATGCCCATTCATGGAATAGGCCTGTTTAAGAAGTAGCCAGGGCACGGCCCCTTTAATGAAACCAAGAAAAAGAAAGTCATCAGGCTAAGTGGGAACCAGCAACAGTTACTATTGATCATCACTTTAAAGCTAGGGGGGTCCAGAGGAGCCCTCAGGCAGGAGTCCCAGTCTCAGAGTGCAGTAGGTTTAGCGGTTGGGGAGAGGACAGGACAGAACAGGAGAAAGGCAAGTGAAAGGACCAGTAAAACCCAAGTCAACTGGGCATCTTTGGGCCATCCAAATTTACCATCCTTTTGAAAGGAGAAGTGTTGAGATCTGAGGGGTGCTGGAGATCCGAAACACCAACAGGTCGGGTCCTGCTTGAATGAATTCAATTCAATACTTCTTTAAACGAAAGAAAAACAAAGTTTATTAAAGATTCACCATATTGGGTTGACTCTTAAGGAGCCTAAGCATTTGTAACACTTATATTTACAACCAGGGCAGATGGAACCTCAGCTAGACAGAATCGGAGCTCAGTTGAATCTGAGCGGGTTCATGGATGGGAGATGGAACTTAAGAACAGAAAAGACTGTAGGAGCCATTGGGGGAGGGTCTTGAGAGGTTCAAGGAGAAAGTCAATGACATTGGGGTGAGTGGTCAAGGGTTGGAAACAGCTAGCAGCAATCCGGCGATATCAGACAATGGAGGGCTTGGGTGGGAAGCAGGTGGGGTAATCCACAGGTAGCAAACAATAAAAGGCCAGGTTAGGCCAAGGGAAAAGATGTGACTATAAAAGGCCACATAAAGTGAGAAGATTCCAGGGCAGTTCAGGGAGGTTCCCAGAGTCTGAACCCCATCAGAAGGAAGGGGAGGGGGAGGTAGACAGGAGAGGAGGAGTTGAGTTACCCAGCTAGCTCATTCCCGTTCAGCCAGCTGCATCTACTCACAGGATTGTATTCTTCCTTCTTTGCCAAAGAAGACCATGCCATCAGAGAAAGGATAACATGACTTGCACTCGACTTTGTTTGGAGTGAGGGAGGGCTGTGCAAGGTCACCAGCCTCACTTCTCCTCTAGAGCCATCTGAATCCAGTGACCAGGTATTCATCAGGATGACTGAAGATAAGCCAGAATGCATGGGGAGACCTTGGGGCCTTTAGGCCAAGGTCTTTGCAGGTACTCACTTAGGGTGAGACAATGCCTATTCGCTGAATAGACCTGTTTAAGAAATAGCCAGGGCATGGCCATTTTAATGAGGCCAAAAAAAGTCATCAGGCTGGGTGGGAAACAACAGTTATTATTGATAATCACTCTGAAGTTAGGAGGTCCAAGAGGACCCCTTACGCAGGCACCCATTGGCTTCTCAGTTCCAGAGTGCAGTAGTTTTAAGCTTTGGGGAGGACAGGAAGGACAAAACAGGAGAAAAGTAGGGGAAGTCAAGGGTAGGGAAAGGAGGGGAAGGGAAGGGAAAAGAAGGAAAGAAAAAGGAGCCAGTAAAACCCAATTCTCCTGGGCATCTGTTGGCCATCCAAATTTACAATCCTTTGGAGAAGAGAGGAGCAATTGAGTTACCCAACCAGCTGGTCCCCATTCAGCCAGATGCATCTACTCACAGGATTGTGTTCGTCCTTCTTTGCCAAAGAAGATTATACCATCACAGAAATGATGACATGCCTTCCACTTCACTTTGTTTGGAGTGAAGGAGAACTGTGCAGCTCACCAGTCTCACTTCTCCTGCAGAGTCAACTGAATCCAATGACCAGATATTCTTCAAGATGACTGGAGATGACCCAGAATGCACTGGGAGACCTTGGGGCCTTTAGGCCAAGATCTTTGCAGGTACTCACTTAGGGTGAGACAATGCCCATTTATTGAATAGACCTGTTCAAGAAATAGCCAGGGCATGGCCCCTTTAATGAGGTCATAGTTTATAGTAACAACAGTTACTATTGATAATCTCTCTAAAGTAAGGAGAGTCAAGAGGATTCCTTAGGCAGGGGCCATTGGCTTCTCAGTTCCAAGAATACACTAGTTTTAAGCTTTGGGGAGAGGACAGGATAAGACAGAATAGGAGAAAAGGAAGGGAAGGGAAAGGAACCAGTAAAACCATCTTATCTGTTCGCCATCCAAATTTACTGTCCTTTGCAGAGGAGAGAGAAGGGGAGCGGGAGGCAGACAGGAGAGGAGGAGTTGACTTATCCAGCTAGCTGGACCCCATTCAGCCAGCTGCATCTACTCACAGGATTGTGTTCATCTTTCTTTGCCAAAGAAGACCATGCCATCTGAGGAATGATGACATGACTTGCGCTTGACTTTGGAGTGAGGGAGGGCTGTGCAGGTCAACAGCCTCACTTCTCCCCTAGAGCCATCTGAATTCGGTGACCAGATATTCATCTGGATGACTGGAGATAACCCAGAATACATGTGGAGACCTTGGGCCTTTAGGCCAAGATCTTTGCAGGTACTCACTTAGGGTGAGATAACGCCCATGTATTGAATAGACCTGTTCAAGAAATAGCCAGGGCATGGTCCTTTAATGAGGTCAAGAAAAAGAAAGTCATCAGGCTGGGTGGGAAACCACAGTTACTATTGATAATCTCTCTAAAGTTAGAAGAGTCAAGAGGAGCCCATAAGCATCCCAGGTTCAGAGTGCAGTAGTTTTAAGCTTTGGGGAGAGGACAGGACAGAACAGGAGAAAAGGAAGGGAAGGAAAAGAAGGAAAGGGGCTAGCAAATCCTATTTCAACTCAGCATCTTTTTGTCATCCAATTTTACAGTTGTTTGGAGAGGAGTAGAAAGGGGATGGGGAGGCAGACAGGAGAGGAGCAATTGAGTTAAACCAACTAGCTGGGTCCTCATTCAGTCAGCTGCATCTACTCACAGGATTGTGTTCATCCATTGTTGCCAAAGAAGACCATGCCATCAGAGAAACGATGACATGACTTGCACTTGACTTTGTTTAAAATGGGGGAATGCTGTGCAGGTCAGCCGCCTCTCACTTCTCCTCCAGAGCCATCTGAATCCAGTGACCAGATATTTATCAGGATGACAGAGATGAGCCAGGATGCTCTAATTAAGGGGAGCTGGGAAAGGCTTACTGTAGAGGGTGAGATTTTGATAAAGAATCCAGGGGACTGATAGGATGGTATTTCCTGTTACAGTAACAGGAAAGCTTGAAAGAGAGGAGAGTTTACCAGAGAGCACTCTATGCAATGACTTAGCTCTTCTCAGCAACACAATGATCCAAGAAAATTCCAAAGGACTTAGGATGGAAAATGCCGTCCACATCCAGAGATCCAGAGAAAGAACTCATGGGCTCTGATCCAGATGAAGTATACTATTTTCACTTGCTTTATATTTTTTCATAGGTTTTCCCCGCTTTTGGTCTGTTTCTTCTTTCACAGCTATAACTAATAGGGAAATATGTTCTACATAATTGCACATATATAATCTATATCATATTACCTACCATTTAAGGAAGAGGGGAGAGGATTGAGGGAGAAAAATTCAGAACTCAAAATCTTTTAAAAATGAATGCTAAAAAAGGTCTTTACATATAATTGGGGAAAATACTATATTGAAAAATAGAAGAGGCTTTACAGGGAAAGATAAGGTCAGTTTGGTATATGTTGAGTTTAAGATGTCTGCTGGTCATCCATTTTGAGATGTATGAAAGGCAGTTGGAGGTACAAGACTGGAGATCAGCAGAGAGGTCAGTGCAGGATAGATAGAATTGAGAAGTATAGAAATGATCACTAAAAGTCCATGGGAAGCCAATAAGCATTTTTATAGAGTGCCTACTATGTACCACTATGTATGTGCCTTTTTTTTTTTTTACAGATATCTCATTTGATTCTTACATCATGTGTATGTAGTAGATAATGCTATCATCCACATTTTATAGAGAGGAAACTGAGGAAACAGGTTAAGTGATTTGCCCAGGGTCACACAGCTAGTAGCTGGGGCAGGATTTGAACTTGAGTATTTTTTCTGTCACTTTAACCACTGTGCTAATAGTTGTCTCAGCACCACAGGGTCACCAAGGGAAGTAGTATAGAGGGAGAAGAGAATAGAGCCCAGTAGAAAATACTGAGAGACACCTATGGTTAGAGGGCTTGATCTGGAGGAGGAGGATCCAGCAAAAGGGAGAGAGAAGGAGCAGAGAGGTAGGAGGGGAACCAGGAGGAGGGAGGGGTGTCTCAAAAACCTAAGGAGAAGAGAGTATCAAGGAGGAGAAAGTGATCAGTTGGGTCAAAAACTGCAAAGATGCCAAGGAAGATGAGGATGGAGAAAAGGACACTGGATCTGGCCATTAAGAGATAACTGGTACCTTTGGAGAGACATTCTGGTGCAATGATAAGGTCAGAAGCCAGACTGTAAGGGGTTATGAAGAGAGTGAGAGAAGAGAAAGCAGAGGCACCAGTTATAAATGGCCCTTTCCAGGAGTTCAAGCTACAAAAGGCAGAGAGGATATCGGACAATAGTTAGCAGGGATAGAAGGGTCGAGAGATTTTTCAGGATGGGGGAGACATGGGCATGTTTGTAGGCAACAGGGAAGGAGCCAGTAGAGGGGGAGAGACTGAAGAAAGGTGAGAAATTGAGGACCATAGAGGAGATAGTCTATTGATTACTCTGTCTACTGAACTGATTCACCAAGGGGTCAGGGTGGATAAGAAAAAAGGGAGTGGTTGGTATAGGGGAACTGACCTGGGAGAGAACTGAGGGGTCAAGGAATTGGGGGTCATGGTGTGGATGAAGGGTAGGGTTCGGTAAGGCCAGGCAGGAGAGGTGAAAAAGCAATAGGTTATGATCAGATACTGAGATTTCAAAATTCTTGAACATGGAGGAGGTATAATTGTGGGGGATGGCCAGGTCAAGAGCATGACCATCTTTGAATGGGGCTGAGATGGAGTGGAGGAGTAGGTAAACGTAGGTGAGTAGGTTGAGGAATCAAGTGGTTAGTTTGAGGAATAGTCATTGTGTATATTGAAGTCTCCTGGTACTAGTGCAGGAGTGGAAGAGAGAAAAATTGTGAGTCCCATGCCAAATTCACTGATGAATATCAAGAGGTCTGTAGACCACAGCTGCCAGGATTTTGATTGGGGTGGTAGATGTGAATGACATGAACCTCAAAGGAGTAGAGGTTATTCATTGATGAAGGTAGCGGGAGAACTTGGTAGTGACCATGGGGAGCAAGAAGTATCTACATTGACCAGTGAGCCAAGAAGAATGACAGAATGTGTAGCCACTACTGCGAAGGGTGGCCCGGGAGGTTCTGTCATCAGGAGGGAGCCAGATCTTAGTGGTTTTTTCTAAAAGATGGAAGGAGAGAGAGAGAGAGAAAAAAAGATTTAAAATAAAGCTAAGTTTGTTGCCTGTGGAACAGAGGACACAGTAGGTGCTGTTTGGTTAGGACTTGGGGGTGGGAAGGGGACAAAAAGAAGGAATCAGGTGGTAAGGATGGGAAATGGGATTTGGATGATGACCTGCAGGGGTCAGAGTCACTGGCTTGTGTTGCTGCTCCTAAGTTGCTCAGTTGTGACAAGACCTTTGTGACCTCATGGACAAAGAGCATACCAGGCTCTTCTAGCCTCCACTATCTCCTCATGTTTGTTGATTCCAAGGCACTATCTATCCATCTCATCTTCTGCCATCCCCTTTTCCTTTTGCCTTCAATCTTTCCCAACATAAGGTCTTTTCCTGTGAATCCCATCTTCTCAGAATGTGGCCAAAGTAATTCAACTTCAGCTTTTGTATTTGACCTTCCAGTGAATAGCCTGAATTAATTTAAGTACTGACTGATTTGATCTCCTTGCTGTTCAAAGGAGTCTCAAAAGGCTTCTCTAGTACCACCATTCAAAAATGTTGATTCTGTGCCACTCGACTTTCCTTAGAGCCCATCTCTCATAACCATACATTGCTACTGGGTAAACCATGGCTTTGGTTATATGGCCCTTTATTGGCAAAGTGAGTGAGGTCTTTTTGGTATGCTGTTCAGATTTGCCATAGCTTTCCTTCCAAGGAACAAGCTTTTAATTTCACGTCTGCCATCTCCATCTGCACTGATCTTTGAGCCCAAGGATGCAAAACTCTGACACTGCTTCCATTTATTCTCCTTTTTTGCAGGGAAATGATAGGACCAGATGTCAAGATCTTCAGGTTTTTTTAAATGTTATTTTTCACTGGGATGTGTAAATACAGCCAAATGTAAGAATGTTCATCATTGAGTGGAAAGCAAAAGGAAACATCTTGTTGGAGGCTGAAGGTGAGACTGGAGACAAGTGTGGTGTGAGCTAGGGGGTCAGATGGGCAGGTGGAGGGTTCTGTGGGGGGTCTCTTCCCTCCCCCGGCAGAGATGGGGCAATGGCCAAGGAAGCTCCCACTCACTTCCCTCTTATTCTTTTCTTAGGAAACAAGAGCAGCATGAGCTAGAAGAAGGCCTGAAGTCAGAGGGAAGGTCACTTTCTCCAGTGCAGAGTCTCCTCATTACAGAAGGGTGGAGATCAGGCTGGTGCAGATAGAAGTAACCCTGAGAAGCTTTCCTTCAGGGGACACACCCAACGGGAGATAGAAAGTAGGTGGTCAAAGGAAAATTAGGGAAAGGGAAAGGGAAGGGAGAAGAGGCAAGAGGAGGTAATACACATTTATGAAGTGTCTGCTATGGACCAGGTACAGGTTGTAGAACAAGGATCTTATAAATACATTTCGTGAAAGGAATTGAATCTCAGATAAAGGAGTCTGTGTTTGACCTTAAAAGCAGTAAGAGCTTATGGAAGAGGAAAGTGACATGTTCAGATCTGTAATATCATTTTGACCATGATGTGGAGGAAAAAATGGAGCAGGAAGAGATTTGAGATAGCCAACGGGACTAAATTGGTATTGCAGAGGACAGCCTAGTTAATACTCATTCAGAGCCCGAGCCCTGTTCATTGTTACAGGAAGGAAGGGGAAAACGACTCGTGGTAGCTGCCCCCAGGGAGCTTACTAGCTGGGGAGGCAAGATTCCCGCATGGGAGGTGGCTGTCCTGTATTCGAAAGCAGCGAAGCATCCTGCACTGGTAGTTAGAGGACCTGGTCTCTGGCTCCTGTTTGGCTGCTGTGCTATGCTAGGCAAGTCACTTTCTGAAACTCATTTATCTGTAAGTGAGGATACTATAAATGCCAGGTAGTTTCTACTTCACTGGATTGTTTGTGGGGTCAATTGAGATAATGTCTGTAAAGCTTTTTGCAAACCTTAAAGCCCCTTATAGACTTGAGCTCATCAAATAGAATCAGAATCCAACGGGAAAAAGCTTAAGACATTCAAGACTGATTACAGCACTGCTCTTACAGAATTTCCAAAGCATAGGGTTTGTTTCCTAAGATAACTCAAGAAAGGTAGTTTTTTTCTACATTAAATCTTATTTTTTTCCCAGTTGACAAACATTTGTTTCTCCCTCCCACTTTCCCCACCCTAAAGAAAAATAAAACCTTTATTACAAATAACTATCCTGGAACAGAATAAGGCACGTCACTGGCCAAATTCTGAAACATCTGCATCATCCTGCATCCTGAGTCAAAAGGTCCTTCACTGCTGGTCCTTTGGGATCAGGTTTGGGCATAGAGTGGGGCAGAGATCTTGTCTTTCAAAGCTCTTGCTTTTTACTGTATAAACTGCAAATGTATAAATCACTCTCCTGGTCTGCTTCCCTTCACCCTGCATCAACTCATACAAGTCTTCTCAAGATTCTCTGAAATAGTTCCTATCACCTTTATGGCATAATATTCCATTAGATTTCATTTGTTCAGCCATTCCCCAATTGATGAGTACCCCCTTAATTTCCAGTTCTTTGTCCCCACAAATAGAGCAGTTATAAAAGATGAATACTTTTTTCACCAAAAAGGAGGAAGAAAATGGTGAAACATTATACATGCTAATTCAATTTTAAAAAACTGACAGAAATACCTTGAAAGAGAAAGCACCACTCCACCAGGCACTAACAGAGGCTACTGATAGTTTCACACAATTGGATGTGTCCATTTTCACTGCAAATGAAGTTCCTCTGGACTGAGCCTGTGAAACAGCCAGAATGAGGGAGGGATCCAAAGGCCCTCTATGGGCAACATTCAACTCATCCACATCAACATCCTCATGAACTCAGAAAACAATTTGTTGACACAGCGGCTTCCAAGTGGAGTCACAACAAAACAGCTTAGTCATTTTGTTTGTGGGGAAAAAAAGGAGAGGTTTATGCTGGCAATTAGGAACACCAGAAATCCTAAAGTGATGTACTTTGTGATCAGTGTGAATTATGCAAGGAAATGGTGGGAACCCAGTGAGAGTGATGTTTCAGAATGTAGCACTTACTGAATACTTACTTAGCAAGACTTCGCCTAGTGGCTCTCCATTCATGCAGAGTTGTCTTTCAAGGACTGTCAGGGAACAAATCCCCCCAACCACAAATATGGACATCAACATTCCCTGGGGAATGAAAATTGCTAAAACCACATGATCATACCAGACCAAACTATGTTCTGCAATCACCTGGAGATTCATAAAAACAAGAACATCACATTATAAATATTAAAATATATATGATATAAACAATAATAATATGTAGTGCTTTAAGCTTTTCAAAGTGATTTACACACCTCTCATTTAAGCCTTACAATAACTCTGTGAGGTACGGCATTAGTCTTCCCATTTTACAGATGAGGAAACTGAGGCTGAGAGAGGCTAAAGGACTGGCCTAAGATGACACGGTTACTGAGTGAGGCAGGATTTAAAATCAGATCAGGTCCAAATCTGTCCACTGTACCATCTAGCAGTCTAAGTTGGAAGAGGGTCGAGACTTTCAGGAAAAAGCTGATTTTCCACCCCTTTGGCACCATGTCATCATTGAGCTACCATGTGCCAAATACATACGTTTACACTCGAGAAATAAAACCCTCTCAAAACATGGACACCAAGCTGAGGAAATTCAAGTCATTTGGAAGCAGAGAAAGTACCTATCACTCCCCTTTTCTTGTTGCTATAGAAGTTATCTCGGGGAGGCCTTCTGTGAACCTACAGAAAATAAGCCCACTTCCTAATACTTCCATTCAATTACAAAAAGCAGTTATTTTATTCTCTCAGACTCTCTGTGCTCCATGCAGCCAGGAATATTGGTTACAGTATCAACTGATGGAAGGATTTTTCTCTTTGGGAGTTCGCTAGACCAGTGAAGTCAGTCATTAAAAAAAGGAAAAGAAAAAGAAAGGATAAGTCCATTGGAGAGAATCAGGAAATATATATTAAAGGTCTAAAGTGATGACTTTGTCACCAAGGGTTTGGAATATGGGATCAGACCTGAGAGGGACCTTAGAGATCAGCCCTCTTTTATAGATGAGGGAACTTCTGACCAGAGAACAGAAAAGACTTGAGAGACCCCAGATTCTTCACAATTTTCCCTCCCTTGCCCACCCCACCCCCACATATACCTTGGTCAGGGTGGGAGCCCATTGGCTGGTTGACACTTTGGATGCTGGACTCCTGGTGACATCACAAAGACCTTGAGCTGACCCAGTCTCTGGCTGGAGGGAGTCTTAGGTGAGTGTCTGGGGAGGGGATGGGCTTGGGGAGGGTTTGGAAGTTAGGGGTTGCCACCCTAGATGAGCCTTCATGGCCTCCAGAAGACTTCCCCACACTCTGCTGGCATCCACCATCCATCTCAAACCTGTGTGTCCCAAAGTGAGGTAGTCTCTATACCCAGAACACCTTCCTACTACTACCCACAAATGAAAAAAATCGACCCCCAACTTCCTGAATTTCCCCCATTAGAGATTAATATTTTTGGCTCAAAGTTTTAGGATCAGAGGTCATCTGGTCCAAACCTGTCATTTTACAGAAGAGGAAGTGACTTGCTTAAAGTCACATGGATAGGAAGTAATGGTACATGGATTTGGCCACAGGCCTTTTTATCTCAAAGATTAAACCCCTCTCTGGAAAAAGTCCCAGATAAAGTCTTTGGTCTTTAGCCCTCAGTAGTAATGGATTTACTAGAGCCTTCCTCCCAAGGGGATGGGGATGTGGGGATGAAGGGTGTGTGTGTGTGTGTGTGTGTGAACTGTGAGGATGAGACAACAGGCACTTAGTAGTGGCTTGTTTTTTTTAAGGCAATCAAGGTTAAGTGACTTGCCCAGGATCACTTGGTTAGTACATGTCTGAGACTGGATTTGAACTCAGGTCCTCCTGACTCCAGGTCTAGTGGTCTATCCACTATAATGCCAGCTGACTAGTAGTGGTTTTAAAAAGGAAAATATCGTGTTGGGAGGAAGGAACATGGAAAGAAAGAGAACTGAACATATCCTCTGTCTTCAAACTTATACTTCCCCCCTCTTCTTAGTGATTGCCAGTGAAAACCTTTCAACTAATATCTGCTCAAGGATGGAGCGACGTTTGTCTCTCTGCCATCTTCCCCAGTCGTTATGATGGTACAGATTGAAAATAGAGTAAAAATTATAACTGCAACTCATCCCTCCCACCCCCACTATGAACTGCAGGCTTATCAACTTGGGGGCAAATTCTTTCTATCTTTCTGACTTTTGCTCCAACTCCGGAGTCTCACTACGAGAAGGTCTCTTGAATAAAACTTAGATGTGGATTAAGCCCTCTTTCCCCACATATAGATAGTGGGTCCCTGTCCCCGTCCCTTAAAGAACAATAACCAACATTTCTTTACTGCTCACAGCAAATCTAGGGGGTAGGGAGGATGAAGATGGGGATGAGAATGAGACATCTGTAGGTAAGATAGGTGAGACTCAGACTGAAGTCTTCCCAAATCTAAGATCTTTCTCTCCTCCCTACTTCAAGATACCACTTGGAGCATTTTATTTTATTTTATTGAGGCAATTGGGGTTAAGTTGACTTGCCTAAGGTCACACAACTAGTAAATGTCTGAGGAACTCAGGTCCCCCTGTCTCCGGGCCGGCATGCACTATTGTGCCACCTAGCTGCTCCCATGCAGCACTTTAAAGTTTGTTCCTCTTGCCATGTCTGGGAGGTAGGAAGAATCAGAATCATTTCCTCGTTTTAGTGAATCCAATAAAATTGGCCAACTTCGGAAGGGAGGACTGGGCCCCAAGAGCTAAAAGTTTTGGCTGATTGTAGCAGGATGGAAGGAAGAGTCTGCTTCCAGACTAGGGTCACCGTGGGATTTATTTTCATATCCTCCCCCTGCCAGTCACTGCGTGGGAAGAATCTGTTCATCTCTGTTCCTTTTATGCTCTGTAAAAGAGGAGGGTTGGACCTTAGGACCTCAGAGGCCCCTCCTAGGGCTAAAACCATGGTCCCACTGGTTGCTCCCTAAGGTAGAGAGCTCCCCACCCTTAGAAGTGTGCAAGTAGAGGCTGGATGATTCCCTGATAGGGATATTGTATATATTTGAGAAATGAAACCTTTATGAAAGATACTTGTTACAAAAATTTTTCCCACAGTTTTGTACTTGTCTTATCATTTTGGCTGCATTGATTTTGCACAAACAATCCTCTTAATGTCCCATGAGCTACCCTCCACCCCAGGCCCAAGCCCATGGCCTCAAAGGGTTAATGCCAGGCAGCTCTGCTTAGGCAAAGCCCAGGGCTCTGTTAATAATTCCCCCATGGCCTAGACAACACTGATTGCTTAATCTCTTGAGTTTCTCAGGGAATTCTATCCTGGGCCAAGATGGGCAGAGACAGGTCCCTGAGGGTTATGATGAGTCAGAGGATGTGAGTCCTAGGGGCCAACAGGACCCTCACAGATCATCTTATGCAAGAGAGGGAAGCAGAGGACCAGATAGGAGAAGGGCCTTGCCCCAATGTCACACAGAGATTTAATCTAACTCCTTCTATTTTACAAAGGAAGAAACTGAGATCTGGACTAGGGAAAGGAAAGGCAATAGAGCATTGTGCCTTGCTGGAACTAGGAAGACCTGACTTCCAAATCAGCCTCAGACACTAACCCATCTGTGTGACCCTGGGCAAGTCACTTAACCTCTGTCTGACTCAGTGTCCACATCTATAAAATGGGGGTGTTAATAGCGCCTTCCAGGGTTGTTGTAAAGGATCAAATGAGATAGTATTTGTAAAGTGCTTTATAGCTGCTATCTATTATTACCATACAGAGAGGAAAGGATCCTAGCTGAGATTTGAACCCAGGTCCAGTTTATGTCCCACCATATCACACTGTCTCCCAAAAGATGGGCACTGCTCCTTGATGCTAAACCAGCAAGAGAGCCCCTGCTGTTGGGCCAGAAGTCTGACTACTGCCTCTCCTGGCCAAACACCAAAGCAGTGCTTAAAAGTTAAAGAATAATAATAGTTGACCTTTTGATGGTACCTTGAGGATTACCATTGTACCACTGCGGGGTGGGGTCGGGGGTTGGTAGGAAATTAAAGATTAAGATATCTATTTTTCGAGGAAATGGAGGCTCAGACAGGCAGAGTTTGTGTGGAGCACAAGCAAAAAGTGTTGGGAATAAGGGGTCCAACCCAGAGCCTCTGACTTCAGGTTTGTTGCCCTGTTGACCTACATCACAAAGTCCAAGAGTTTTTATTAAGTGCTTTCTGTTGGCTTTGTTGTTGAGTCATTCAGTCATGTCCAACTCTTCTTGACCCCATGGACCATAGCATGCCAGGTCCTTTATCCTCACTAGCTCTCAAAGGCTGTTCATATCCATGTTCTTTCCTTCCATGACACTGTCTATCTATCTCATCCTCTACTGTCCCTTTCTCCTTTTCCCTTTAATTTTTCATGACATCAGGGTCTTTTCCAGTGAGTCCTGTCAGAATTCAGAAGCCTCAATGAGGATAAGAGAGGAGAGTGTAAAAGCTGATTTGAAGTTTCACATTACCAAACAAATATCTTGGCTTCCTGGCAAATAGAGGGAGAAGAAAAAGTGTCAGATTTTATTTTCTTGGACTCAAAGATCACTGCAGGTAGTGACTGCAGTCATGAAAGTACAAGATGCCTGCTCCTTGGAAGGAAAGCCATGACAAATCTGCACCACATACTAAAAAGCGGAGACATCACCTTGCCTACAAGGATCCCTATAGTCAAAACTACAGTTTTCTAGTAATGATGTATGGCTGTGAGAATTGGACTGAGCACCGCAGAGGCAATGTTTTTGAATTGTGGGGCAAGAGAAGACTTTTAAGATTCTTTTGGACATCAAGGAGCTCAAATCAGTCAATACTTAGATAAATTAATACAGGTCATTCCCTGAGAGGTCAAATACTGAAGCTGAAGCTTATTTTGGTCACATCTTGAGAAGACAGGACACGATGGAATAAAAACTGCCCTGATGTTGAGAAAGATGGAACGCAAAAGAAAAAGGGGATGGCAGAGGATGAGATGAATACATAGTGCTGGGGAAACAATGAACATGAACTTGGACAGACTCGGAGAGATAGTAGAGAAGAGAAGGGCTTGGTGTGCTATGGTCCTGGAGTCACAAAGAGTCAGGCATGATTGGATGACAAAACAACAACTTTTCTTTGTGTTACTCATTTAAGAACCCTTCTTATCTCTCTTGCTATAATCTGGAATTCTGCACTCAATTGGATTTATCTTTCCCTTTCTCCTTTCCTTTTCCTTCTTCCCTCAGCTATTTGTAAAATCTCATTAGATGTCATTTTGCTTCCTTCTTGTCTTTTTCTTTGGAATGGCTTTTGTTGCTGCCTCCTATATAATATTGTGAACCTCTGTCCATATACTATGGACCTCAGACCATAATCCCTTAAATCTATTCATCATCTCTACTTTATATTTATAAAAGCTACTAGAGCAATATACCTCTATGGTGTGATGGTTTTCTCTCCTTTCTTCAATTTAAGTCTGAATTGTGGAATAAGAAACTCATGATCTGATCCAGAGTCAGCTACAGGTCTGCTTTTGGTTGAGCATATAGAGCTTTCTCCACCTTGGGCCACAAAAGTATATAATCAGTCTGATTTTTGGATTGACCATCTGCTGATATGCATATGTAGAGTTGCCTTTCTGGTTGTTGACAAAGAGTGTTTTCTATGATTAATGAGTTATCTTCACAAAACTTTTACTAGTCTCTGCCCTGCTTCATTTGGTACTCCAAAGTCAAATTTGGCTGTTATTCCAATTATATGATTTCCTACTGTAGCATTCCGATCCCCCTATGATGAATGTGATGTCTTTTTTTGTGTTATTTCTAGAAGATGTTGTAGGTCTTCAAAGAACTGATCAACTTTGGCCTCTTTGGCATCATTGGCTGGAGCTTAGACTTGTATTACTCTCATGTTGAATGGTCTGCCTTGGATTTGAACAGGTGTCATTTCTGAGATTATACTCTGGTACTTCTTTTCTCACCCTTTTATGGACCATGAGAGCTACTCTTATTTATTCTAAGGGATTCTGTTATGTAGTGGTCACATGAATTAAAGTCATCCATTCCTATCCATTTAAGTTCACTGACGCCCAAGATATCAATGTTTAAACTTTCCATCTCATTTGACCACATGCAGCTTACCTTGGTTCATAGGTCTTACTATGTTCCCGTTTCCTATGCAGTATTGATCTTTACAGTATTAGACTTTTATTTCATCACCAGATACATCTGCAGCTGAGCTTCCTTTTGCTTTGACCCAGATGCTTCATCGGTACTAGAGACAAGTGTAGTTGTCCTCCATTGTTCCCCAGTAGCATATTGGACACCTTCCTACCTGACAGACTCATCTTTTGGCGTCATCTCTTTTATCATTTTAATACTGTCCAGGGGGTTTTCTTGGTAAGATGATGGTGTGGTTTGCCATATTGTGATCCAGTGGATCACCTTTTGTCAGAAGTCTACACTATCACCTTTCTGTCTTGGGTAACCCCACACAGTTCATATTTCCATTGAGCTATGGAAGCCCCCGTGCCATGACAAGACATTTATTCAGGAGGGAGGAGTGCTTGCCTATTCCCTGTCTAATTTGATCCACATAGGCATGCTGGGAAAGTAAGTTATTAGCTCCATTTTACAGGTGGTCAAACAGACCCAGAGCAAGGGAAGTGACCTGACCAAGACAATACTTCTGGAAGAAAAGTGGCACTTGTCAAACCACGCTGTGTCTAGATTCCTCTTATTTCCCTGCTCTTCTCCTCCTCCCTTCTGTCCTCTTCTTCCCTATCTTCTCCCCTTTCCTTTTCTACACTCTGTTGGTCAGCAAGCCAATCAATGAAAAGCATTTTTAAGCACTTATCAACCTACCAACGAACATTTATAAAGGGCCTACTGTGTATCAAACTGGAGATAGAAAAATTAAAAGTGAAACATTCCTGGCCTCAAGGCACTTCCATTCCACCAGTGAAGACAACATGGGTACACATAATTATGTACAAACTGGATTAAAAGTAGATACTCATCATTTTGAGGAAGAACTCACATCTGAAGTGATTAGAGAAGGCCAAAAAAGTGACATGAGGAATGCTTCAAAGGAATCTGGAGAGTCTGAGGATTGAAGAGCTGGAGATGCAGGCATGGAGGCATAGCCCATGCAAAGGCATGGAGGTGGGAGATTTACTCACATGGCTCCTGGGGCCCTGTCCCTTTGCCCAAAACAGAGCAGCTCTGATTTGGAGATTCTTGAATTGCCTTGGTAAAAATTCTATTCATCCAAAGATGGACGTTTAGGTGAATTCTATTCTGGCTTTGGTTCTCATTAGCAGGGAGGAACTAGTAGCCAGGAGGGAGGTGGTGGAGGAATGGTAGGGCCCTGGGGTGGGGGTTGGGGAAGTGACCATTCCATCCTAGAGTTTGTGAAGGGACAGAGGAAATCTGGGCCTAGTGACATATCCTCTAGATTTTTGGAAAGTGGATTTCAAAGTATGAAGAGGAAAGATAAGGTAGGATCTCACAAACTCAAATGCGTCAGGGGACACTCACTAATCGTTGTTTCCATTATGATAACCTTTTAAGGTTTTCAAGGCTTTTTCCTTTCGTGATCTCAGTTGATCCCCACAACAGTCCTGGGAGGTAGGTGCTACTATTATTTCCATTTTGCAGAGGCCGCCTAACTGCCCCTGATGAACTCTCATCACCCATCCTGATGAACTACATTCTCTGAAGGATCCTAAAAGACCAGGGTGATGGGATGTCTGAGCCACTGCCTGTGATATTGGAAAGATCCTGAGGGCAGGAGAGGGTCCACCACACTGGAGAAGGGCAAATGTTGTCCAGATTCTCAAAAAAGGGAAGTGACCAGGGTCTACAAAGTGTAGGACGTTGATTCCTGGGAAAACTCATGAACCCATCATTTGAGATGATTGGAGAGAATCCAGACAGTAAAGAGGTGATCCCTAAGAGCCAGCTTGGCTTCTTCAAGAAAACAGGTCATGCTCATTTTCTTTTCTTTTGTTGGCAAAATGACTAAAATTATAAATGAGAACAGTGTGGTTTACCTAAATTTACCTAAATTTTAGAAAGCTTTGGATAACATACTTCATATTATTCCTTGAGAAAACATGGAGAGATGTGAATAGGCGAGGACAGGATTAGACAGCTAGATTCAAAGAGTTGCTATCCATGGTTCAATGTCATGTGACCCCAAATCTCCAGGGTAGGGCTTGATTGACTCTGTGCTGTTTTAACATTTCTCAGTGACTTGAACAAAAGCGTAGATTGTGTGCTCATTAAATTCTTAAATGTTCCAAAGTTGGAAGGTATCACCCATACACCAGATAATAGAATCAGATCTGATAGAATTCAGACTTTAGCATTAGGCTGAATTGAAGATGAAGTTCAATAGGGATTTTGTGCTCAGGTACAAAAAAATCAGCTTTGTGAGTACAAGACAGGAAGTATAGTTAGACAATAGTTATTCTGAGAAAGATCTGAGTATTTTAGTGGACCCCAAGATCAATGTGAGTGATGTAGCTGCCAGACAAGCTAGGGGGAACTGGGGCTGCACTGGGAGACTGGACTTGCCAGCATAGGCCAGCGATGGCCTCACTGTCCACCTCTCTTGCCTGAGGACATGGGGAGGATTGTGTTCATTTTTGGACATTCTGGTCTAAGGAGAGACAAGATGGAGGTGTCCAGAGCAGCTGGATTGGGGCAAAGAGATTTAAGTTCATGCTATATGAGGTTTCATTGAAAGAATAAGGTGTGTATGACCTGGAAAAAGAGAATGAGAAGAGAAAGAGAAGAGCTTTTTGCAAATAGGGGTTGTAATGTGGAGAAGGCATTCACTGGCTCCTTTCAACTTGAGAGGGCAGAACCAGGAATAGTGGGGGAGGGGGGGCACAGAATACAGCTGAAGCTGAGATCTGGAAGGGAAGGTGAAGGGGCAGAAAGTTCTGTGTCTAGGAGTTTGGCTGAGAAAGGCAAGGGAGAGAGAGACAGAGAGACAGAGACAGAAAGAGAGAGATAGAGAGAGAGAGAGAGGTGACAGAGACAGAGACAGAGAGAGAAAGGGGGAAGATGGGGAAGGGAGGGAGGGAGAATGGAAGAAAAAGAAAAAAGAATCAGAAAAGGAAGAAAGTAAGGGAAAGAAAAAAGAGAAAGAAAGGAAGGAAAAGCAGATAACTTCAGGAAATGGTCAGGTCTAAGCAAAATTATTTAAGATTGGGTGATGTTTGAACCTGTCTCCAGGCACTCTGGAAAATTAGAGAGGAAGGGGCTGGAATGAATGAGAGGACAACCTGCTGGAATAGAAGAATTATTGCCAAGAAAAAGCTGCGAAGGGAGGGAGCGTATCAGGGTGGTCAACAGTGTTGAAATTAACATTGTTAAATCCTGCCTTTGGTCAATGAGCAAGCAGAGATCTGAGAATGGGCTGCCATATTGTAATGAAGTGTTCTTTGTCCATTTACCTTGATGAGTCCAGGAAACCCTCTTCCTGATGCTGTTTTCTTGCTTGTCCTTAGGGGCTGCCCCAGTTTAAAGACACCATGTGTGCAGGTAAGCCGGTTCTGTTCTGGTAGGGAGGAGGGGTGTCTGATCTGGCTGCAGTACTCTTGGGTTGGCCCCAGGTTTCTCCATAGCATGTACGGGTTATGTGCTGTTCTGTGAATGGGAAAAACTTAAGTGGAAATTAATGGTGTGACCATTCACAGAGCACTTTCTGGAGCATGTTAGTGTTTCTCTGACTTGGAATCTACAATCCTTTCTGGTACTCCCATAGTCTCTAAAGACTCCAAGAACCATGTGAATTTGGGGGAGCACATGGGCTTAAGGGGACCTCCCTTCCTCCCACAACCTTAGGGTTGTGGAGAAGGGAGGGTTCAAACATTATTCATCTCCCTCCCTATCCCCAACATCCTTCTGCTTTTCCAGTCTCTTCTATGAGTTGATTGGAAATATGGTCCCTGTTTGTGAGGCATCTGCCCAATGTTTTTTTAAAAAATGAATGTTGTATTGATGATCTTTTTCCATTGCTATAACTTCCCAACAACTCTTCAGTAACCCCCATCATCCCAGTAGAACTTACTTTTGTAACAAAGAAGTTCAGTTAAACAAAATACCTGTCAGGCATATCTGGTGAGGTATGCTTCTTTCTATACCTGTAGCGTTCCACTTCTCTGTCCCGAGTACTCTACCTCTCTCCCTCTTCCTCTTTAGCGTAGAAAGGCAGGATGTCCATAGTGTCTAACCTTCCCTTCTTCCAGGGGAGCTGCAGAGTGCTGGACAGTCAGCTTTTGGAAGGAAGAAGGGGGCAGTAGCTTTTAGAGCCCCAGGGATCAGGCATGGACCTGAATCCAGACAGGAGCCCAGACTTCAGTAAAAGCCCCAACGTGACCCCCAATCCAGACAGGGGCCTCTCCCCAGCCCTGGGCAAATCCCCAAGTCTCAATACGAGTGAGACCCAAGCTCAAAATGTGGACAACATGTCGAGGCTGGCCTCTAATGTAGTCCTGGCTCCAACTTCTACGGGGAGTGACTCCAAGAATTCGGGCTCAGAGAGCAACTCTCAGCATACGTCGGACTTGGTCATTGCTCTGACCTCTACTAAATTCCAGATAGCCACCCCTAACAAGGCCGTCATCATGGAGTCAAATGGCACCTCCAGTTCTGACTCCAGTATCATCCCTGACCCAGCCCCCAACATTGTTCTTGTGTCAGGCCTTAAGGACTCAAGTGATCCTGGGTCTGACCAGACTCCCAGACCTGGTTCCACTATCATGACTGTCCCAGCCCCACACCTGAACCTTCTCCCAGGCCAAGAGGTTGACAGGCCCAGTGCCAGCTCCAACATGCCCCTGGACCTGACTCTTTCTTCTACCCTCCTTGAGAATAAAAGTCCTAGCACCTACAGGGCCTTGGACCTGAACTCAAATAGCACCCCCAAGACCAAATCAGCCAAGGCAAGCCCGAGTCCAAGTCTGACTTCTGGAAAGGCCTTGAGTCTGAGCTTTGATACCAGTTCCCTGATTGACTCTACCAGTATTCCCCCAATGACCTCTGACTTGGCCCCGAGTCCAGCCTTCCAAAAGAGACTGGGCATGGAAAATATCTCAAGGCCAAACTCCAGCTTAACCCTATGGCCCTTCCCCAACAAGACCCCTAGTCCTAGCTCTGGGAGGTCCCTGGATTTGGGAATAAGCAACATCTCTAAGTCCAGCTCCAGTGCGGCCCTGTCCCCATCCTCAAGTCCAGACTCCAGGAAGACCTTGATCCTGGGAATGGGCAACTCCAACGCAGCCTTTAATTCTTCTCCGGCCAACAAAACTCTTTCAGACTCCAGCGTTGCCAGACCCAACTCACTCATGGCCCTTGCACCCATGGCCTGCATGTCCCTGGTAGTCAATGACAGCCAGGATAAGAAGGCTGAGGCAGGCTGCATCCTCACAGACACTTCCTGTGTGACCCTGACAAGCAGCCAGGATGATTCTGAGGACTTCAGAATGTTCACAGGGTATAACAGCAGGGTTATAGAACTCAAGAGGAAAGTGGAAAATCGCACTTCCATGTCATTCCAAGCTCTACAGAAGCCCACCTCTAAAGACATCTACGCCTATGAGACCATGCCTGAGGTAAGGAATCCCAGGACTTTTCACTGAGATCTTTATATTAGGCCCTTGAGGCTTTGGATCTATTGGAAGTACCTTAGAGGTCAGCTCATCCTACCCTCTGATTTTATATGTGGGGTAAAGTGAGGCCCTGAGAAATGAGAGGAATTGACCTAGATCATGGAGTAAGTTGGTGACAAAGTTAGATCTCAAACTCAGGGCCTCTGAGTCTGAATCCAAAATTCTCCTGAACTCATGGGGAAAAGACTTGGTCTGAGAGTCAAAGGACCTGGATTCAAGGACTGCCTCTACCATCAAATTTCTTTGAGGCCATAGGCAAGCTGTGTCTCCTTCTCTAGGCCTCAATTTCCTCATCCATGAAATGGTACCAAAAACACTGGGTGTACCCTCCCCTAGCCCACGCCCACACCCCTACCCCAAAGAGTAGGGTATTGAGCAGCAAACTCATGGATATGACAATCCTTTAAACTCATTATAGTGGGAGGGGAGGAAGGAAAGGGAGAGGGGAAGAGGGGGAGTAAGGGACACAGACAGAGACAGAGAGGGAGAGAGGGAAGAAGGGAAGGAGAAAGTGAAAGAGAGGGGGAGGGAGGGATGGGGGGAAGTAGAAAAAGGAAGGAGGGGAAGGAGAGAGGGAAGGTAAGAGGTGATGGGGGCAGAGAGTCCCACGAGCCCAGATTAGTAATAGTAGGCATCTACAAAGCATTTTGAAGTTTGCAAAGCCCTCTACATGCATTTGACTCCCACAAAAATTCATTTGGTTAATATTACTATCTCCGTTTACAATGAGGAAACTGAGACTTAGGTGAATTTACTTGCCCAGGGTCATACAGCTAACAAGTGGCAGAGATGGGATTTGAACTCAGGCCTTCCTGACTCTTCCACACTGTCCAGAGTTCTAAATGGCTGCAGTGGATGCTTGAAGAATTGAGCAGCACAGACAGGACCTGGAGAGGGGCTTACAGGCTCAATATTATCAAAAGGGGGAAGAAGGCAGCTTACTCACCATGGTCGGGTGAACTTGGGATGTCTTATTGACTCATGAAAAGTGAATATTTAGAAAAGGAGAAGTGTTCCTGGAGAGTCAGCAAAGGGTCGCTGAACACAGTTATGCTAGACTACCCTCATTTTCTTTGCTGACCATTAGTAGACTAGCAGATGAGCGGGGCATCCATTTGCAAAGTAGACTTATTTGGACTTGGGCAAAGCATAGGATAGTCATGCAATCCTTGTGGAGAAATGGAGAGAGACAGACTAATTGATGGGAGAGTTTGGAAGATACAGAACTTGTCAATAATTGCATTGGAAGAGTGGTAACTGACACACATCAACACTCCTTCCCCCAACAAAATTTACACTCATCAATATTTCCCCCTTGCCACAAGTTATACTTAATCCCAAGTCTGGGCCGGTTGGTTTATCCTTGACCATTTTTTGCATCATACTGAGACCACTGGGGGCTCAGAAATTGTGACAATCAGATATCTAAAAATGCCACTGTTTGTCATCATAGTACCCAATCCAGAGATTAGATTGCTCCCCCAAATGCTCCCATCCTTCCTTGGAAGGACACTGGAAACCAGAGCTCTATGTGGTCTTGAGAGTGTTTTAAACTATTAGCAGAATGAGCCAAACTCTGGGGTGGCTACTCCTTCCATGTTTCTGTAAACCCAGACTCATAGTCCAAGCTTGTTTTTATTGTTGTTTGAGTCATGTCTGACTCTCTGTGACCCCATTTGGGGTTTTCTTGGCAAAGATACTGGAGTAGTTTGCCATTTTATAAATAAAGAAACCAAGGTAAACTTGCTTAGGGTCACACAGCTAGTAAGTCTGAGGTCAGATTTGAACCCAGGTCTTTCTGATTTCAGGCTCAGTGCCCTATTCATCATGCCACCTAGATGCCCAACTTGAGGAACTACCAAACTGTTAAGTTTCACACTATATATATATATATATATATATATATATGTATATATATATGTATATATGTGTATATATATACATATATATATATATATTATATATACTCTTTTCACGCACATCCATCCATTGACTATTGGTTCCATAATCACACCTACAGGTTAAATTTTGTTTCCACCAAACTTCCACTCATCAGCATCCAGAGCACATCCTGAATCTTTCTTATAGCCCAGAGGAATAATGAATGATTTTTGATGAGGTATGGGGATTAATAATGGATAGCAGGCAGTCACATGAAAAACTAGTCTTCAATTCACAGTTGTCTCATACAATATTTTTAAAGGCCCAGTGAGGGAACATTATTTACCCACGGCCATATAGGCAAGCTCTAGGGTTCAGACCTTGAGTCTGGAGGTCACAGTCATAGGCACAGGGCTTCCTATATCAAGACACCAAATCTTACCCTGGCAGAAAGTCATAAGAAAATTCTGCATCACGGTTCACATCATTATAACTGGTACCTTGACTTATCTGCTTGGATATTTACTAGGCAACTAACTCCTTTGTGCCTGGGATCATTTCTTATATTCTCTTCACAGTTGAAGAATATGTCTGCTTGTCTTAGCTTTCTTGCTTAGCTTTACCAGAGGGAGAACTGCCAGGGATAAAAAGAAGTAACAGTCTGTATTTCTACAGACCTTTGAGATTCACTAAAATATTTGGTTCCTGTCAGCCCTGGGAAGCAGATAGTGGAAACCGAGGAATGAGGAAGCTTTTCTGACAAAAAGGGTAGTACTGACTTGCCCAATGACACAGTGGTACAGAACTTACATCCCAACTCTTCTTAGGAGCCCCTAAGTCCAGGGCTTCTCGATTTCCCATCAGGACAAAACAGAAAAACAAGACAAACCGCATAATCATATTTCCATGCCAGCTCCCTGAAACCAACTTTTCCTTTCTGCAATCTGAGTCATTTTCCACTCTATCTCCAAGAAGAGAGCACTCTTCCCACTCCCAGCAATAAACTCTAGCCCAACTGAGTTTGAAATTTCAATAGTTATAACTTCCTTTAGTTTTTTCCTTGTTAAGGGTACTTTCTGAAGCAGAACTTCTGGTGATAGCCTTACACCAAAATATATGTGTGTGTTTATAAACAGAAAACAATGTTTTTTCCTGGAAGAAAGATTTAGAGTCACTCCATAATGGAAGGACCTAAAAGAAATCATGGTCCTTGTCCTAGAAGAGCTTATAATATGGTAAAGGGGATGAGATGTTCAAAAATAGAGAAGGTAACTGTATGATAATACATTGTATGATTTGGGGCAAGTCATTTTTCTGGACTTCTTTTTTCACCTGTAAAATGAGGAAGTTAGACTTTCAGCTCTAATATGCGTTTTATGTTCCAACACTCAATATTCAAAGATCACTTTCAGCTGAGATTGTGTTCTAAGGTGGCTCCCACTTTTGACATTCTGTGTTAAAGATCTCTCCCAGCTAGTCTAGCATTCTATATTTTTTGTTCTAAGGTCCCTCCCAGCTCTGACATTCCCTGTTCTCACGTCTCTCTCAGCCCTGACATTTTTGCGATTCTATGATACTCGACTTTATAATGGTCACCCAGAGATTCAGAATGAAATTCCATTGACAAGTCAACTCCATGGGATTTCCCAAGCCTAGGACTGTTCAGAGGCTCTCAGGAATTGCCAGAACTCTGCCTCATAGTCCTGGACATCTGAGTCCTTGGACATCTCTGGCAGAGATTATGTGACCAACTTGTGCCCCCCTATCTTCCCCATACATTTTTCCCCCTCTCAGGAAGGGATAGGAAAAACTTAACCCTTCTTCTTCATTCCCATGTTCTGAACCAGTGACTTCCAGAGATCTATGTTGAGGTCACTTCAAGCCTGTCTAAGAAGAAGGAATGAAGAGAGAACAGTAGATATTTGGTGGAAGTATGCTAAGCATGCTGTCTCTGCCTTCCTCTGAGTCACTGATAAAAGGGCCAAGGACAGATCCCTGGGGCACTCCACTGGAGACTTGCCTCCAGGTAGCTATTGATCCATGAAAGACTCATCTTTGGGTCTCACCAGCCGGGGCCTTTTCCTCTAAATCTAAGGGCCCTGACTCCCTGCTCCATCCATCTGTCTCCTTCTGGAAGACCTTGGAAGCCTGGCTCCTCCCTGCTCAATGACCCAGACAGAGTCCTTCCCATGTATCCTCATAGGGGAGTCCTTGCAGGGTTCTTCTTCTAGGGTTAACCTTCCAGAAGACCACCTGCCTTTCCCAGAAGGGATTCATGCCCTCATTTCCTCATGTACTCAAGGTTTTGCCATGCTCCCAAAGTATTTAGGACCCTTTGGCAGGAGCTGTGTGAGACAGATAACATAATCTTGATGATAGAATGAGGAGGAAGCCTGGAATAGAGAACATCAGAGCTAGGAAAGAACCTTAGAGTACTGTGTTAGAACACAGGATGTCAGAGCTGGAAGAGACCTTGGAACACAGAACAATAGAGGTAGAAAGGACCTTAGAACATAGAATGTCAGACATGGAAGGGTTGATCTTGGAGGGGCCTTGGAACATAGAAAGTTAGGACTAGGGGAGTTCTAGAAGGACATCTATCTCTTCCTATCTGCCCAGTTTAAAGAGAAAGACACCAGGGCCTAGACTGGGGAAGCCCTTTGCCCCAAGCCTCAAGAAACTTATAGTCCAGGTGGGGAGTCAGGCCAACCCCTAGTAGCCCCAGAACATTGGAACTCAAAGGCTCCTTACAAATCATTTGCTCTGAACCCTGAATTAAAGCTACCCAGTGAATGAGAGGTGCATCTGGTTCTCTAGGTTTCCTTTCCAAGTGTTCTTTTCTCTGTATCACTGCCTTCCATAGAAATGAACAAGCCAAGTCTATGCTAAAGGCCAAATGACAAGTAGGGAGAGGATCATTGGGTGGCATGGTCATGGAAAGCTTCCTGGATGGTGGACAGGCAGAATTTGGAAAGGCTAAGAGAGGGAGATATCCTGTGTCCCATTCCCCTGAGGCCATGCTTTGTTTGAGTGATAGTGAGAGCTAGTGGATAAATCATGCAAACTTTTCTCTGGTACTATGTCCACTAATGTAAAACAACTCCCAGAGAACAAGAGGCCTTAATCCAGTTAGAATGCACATGTCTCCAGGGATTTTTGATGGATGGAGTAGGGGACATATTTTGAATGGGAGGAGAGGAGTACTCTCTATCCCTTCTCATTATTGGCATAGGGTCAGTCCTTTCATCCCTTCCTTGTCTCTTCAGTTCTTATCTCTTCTCTGTCTTCCCCAATGGCTGAGCAGTCTCTGAACAAAGCCAGAGACCTTTAGAAATCCAACCAGAAAACAAAGTTTTTAATTCTTTTTCAGACCCGTGACCTACTCTGTGTGAGGTCCAGCTTACGTCCTTTTGGACTCTTCTGCTGCTCCCCTCCCCCACCACTTGCCATTTCTGAACACTGTTGTTGTTTGTCCCTTGAGAAGGGCTCCTAGTCTGGATGTTGGTCCTGGGAAATTCCACCTTCCTGCCTCCTTGTTTAGTCATTGATCTACCTGAGATTTGTTCCCTCTCCAAATGTTCCTCCTTAGAGATGGAGGCTCCCTCCATACAGTTGGGGCCTGAGCTGAATCCCAACTCTGCTTGGTGGTTGGGTGACCTTGAGCAAGTCCTCTATTGAAGGGGTAACAGGGCCTCAGTTTCCTCATCTATAAAATGAGGGAATGAGGCTAAATGATGTCTTTGGTCCTGTCCAACCCCTAGTGTGTGATCTTATGACTTTAACAAGACAGTGCCTTCTCCGGGTCAGAGGAAGGCCCAGCTTCCTCACCAGCTGGAGAGTAGAGGGCACCATTTTGTCATGTATACATATGTGCCAGCTCTCCGAGCCCATGGAGAGCTGGGCTCACCCTGTGGCCTTTTCCCTTTTGCCCTCTGGGAGGAAGAGAATAAGACTACCTCGGAGAGAGGCCAAGAGCAGCCGGAGCAGGATGAGGACAAGAGGAAGCTGATAAAGAAGATAATGGTGCGGGAGCCTTGTGCTGGTCTGTGGTGCTGGGGAGTGGGGGCCCCACTGAGAAGTTTACTCACCTGAGTTCCTGGGAGCATTCTGGGAGGGGCCTGAGAATGGGGTGTCAGGGCTGGGAGGGGCCTGAGGACAGGCGATGTCTGGGATGGGAAGACCCTTAGAACTTAAGAGTGCCAGACCAAGAAAAGTCCTTAAAGAATGGACATGATCTTGGAACCTAGAATACTAAAAATAAAGATTAGGGGATGGAGAAGATCCTGTCCAAGTTTGTATTTGTAGAATATTAGAAATGGAATGAAGGTCCCTTTTCCCTAAGGAGGTAGTAGGTGTGACCTGTCAAATAGCCTGGAGTCCAGGGAACTTTCCCAATCTGCTACATGGGATCAGGAGATCTTGGTACCAGTCATTTGCCAATCACATCACCTTGGCTAAGTCACTTTTTCTCATTTTCCTTATTTGTACTGTACCAGTGACAACTGACATCTCTGTAGAACTTTTGGATTTACCAAGTGCTTTTTTTTCTTTTTGGAGAGTGGAAGGCAAGGCATTTGGGGTTAAGTGACTTGTCCAAGGTCATACAACTAGTAAGCGTCAAGCGTCTGAGGCTAAATTTGAACTCAGGTCCTCCTGACCAGATAATATATATAATATATGTATAATATATATGCATGTATATATGTATGTATGTATGTATGTATATATACATATTCATATAGATGTGTGTCTTTATATGTGTGTGCACACAGATATATATGTGCATCTATGGAGATAGCTGGGATCCAGGAGACCATTCAAGGCTCAGGAGGTATTGGGAAGCGCTATCAAGATCAAGGACCTGTGAGGTTGCAATATCCTAGATTTAGGGCTCAAAGGGACCTTTGAGGCCATGATGTCTGAGTCCCTCATTTTACTGATGGGAAAACAGACCAAGAAAAGTTGAGTGACTCACCCAAAGTCAAGTCAAACCAAGTCAAGAAACATTTATTAAGTGCTTACTGTGCCAGTTGGTTAGTCAATAAACATTTAAGAAGGCCTTACTGTGCATCAGGCACTGTGCTAAATGCTAGAGATACAAAGAAAGGCAAAACCTAGTTCTCAAGGAGTTCATGGTCTAATGAAGAAACAAGTACTAATAGTCAAGTTACATTGAGGATAAATCGGAAATGAACAGCAAGGAAGCATCTAGAATTAAGGGAATCAGGAAAGGCCCCCTACCGTGTGCCATGTATATATGTATGTATTAGGTGTTAGGTGTTAGGAAGACAAATGCACAAGCAGAGACACGACCAGTCCCTGCCCTCCAGAGCCCTCACTTTAATGAGGGAAGATAAAAATGGTATGTCAGTGAAGGAACTCAGTTTCCTCATCTGTGAAATGGGG
The DNA here is from genome assembly GCA_028658325.1 of Potorous gilbertii. Lineage (NCBI taxonomy): Eukaryota > Metazoa > Chordata > Mammalia > Diprotodontia > Potoroidae > Potorous > Potorous gilbertii. The sequence continues at coordinate 70,104 of JAQQSK010003503.1, read as the reverse complement.
GCGGTAATAGCCCCCACTTACTGGAGATGTTGTGAGAATCAGGTGAGACAATGGGCATGGAGCACTTTGTAGATAGTCTTGCTTGCCTGGGAGAAGAAAATGTGGCTGGAGACTACAATGGGTCTAGACTGAGGGTATTTAGAGTAGGAAGGGATGGCGGCAGTGGCCATCTAATATAGTCCCTCATCCTTCGCAATGCCCACTCATTGGGGCCAAACGAAGGGTCACCCCGCTGGTCTCTGCTTGAACACCTTCAAGGATGGGGAGCTCATCACTTCTCATGCAGCCCAAGTCCACTTTGGGACAGCTCTCACCCCAAGTTCTCCTGGTTCCTCCCTTTGGGGCCAAGCAGAACAAAGCAAATCTCGTCGCCATCTGGCCACGGTCTTTCAGACATCTGAAGATGGCTCTCACATTCCGCGGACTCTTCATTCTTCTAGGCCACACACCAAGTTTCTTCAGCAGGACTGCTCCTTGTTTTCAGGCAGAGGGCTTCCCTTTAATTTCGGAATACAGGGAGTCTGAAATGCTTGTCTGAATTTAACTTGACATGGTAGTCCATGCCAGGCAGTGTGGCCTGGTGAAAGAAAGCTAGCTTTGAAATCAGAAAGACCTGAATTCAAATTCTACTCTCCCCCATATTGGCTGTGTGACCCAGGGCAAGTCACTTAACTTTTTAATGCTCTACCAAAGGCATCCAACTTGCAGCCTTCAGACCCCAGCAGCCATAAAACTCTGTCCATAAATTGCCATAAATTTCAGGAAAGGTGCCTACCTGACTGATAGAGGGAGCCCTATCCTATCCTATGGCAGGTAATAGGGAGTCATTAACGGTTCTTGAACAGAGGCATGATCTCCAAGAGAGCTGCCATCATTGTTGTCCTCTTTGGGTTCAGTGGCCTCCAAGGACCCTTCCTTCTCTATCTAATCTAAGATTCTATTATCTCCTGACTCCTCAGTCTGGTGTTCTTTCCTCCTCTGCATGAGGTTCCCAGTCTAGAATTAAATATGTTCGTTTCATCCTGACCCCACTGGTCACTCAGATCAGGCCTTGTGGGAGCCTTCAGAGGCATTTGTGCTGTCCAGCACTGGAATGGGCTGCCTCCTAAGGCAGTGATTTCCCCAGGGGTATTCAAGCAGAGATGGGATAGCTTCATGTTGGATATTGTCGAAGCAATTTCTGCTCCAGAATAGGTTGGACTGACTGTACTCTGGGTCAGTTTCTAGTTCTAATTCTCTGCAATTCTATTCTATGTGGGTGAGATGGGGGGACTGGAAGGAAGGAGGACTCATTTGTCTCATTTTTCCCTCCTTCAGAAGGAGATCCAGGAGGAGCCCACAGACACTCTTTCCAGTTCCACCCTGCAGCAGGCCATGGTAACACTGACCCAATTGAGGTATACAGATCTCCCCTCTGACACTTGCCCTGCCCATAACCCACTACTTTGTTCCAGCTGAATCTCATGGTCTGTGCTCCTCTCCTTTTCTGACCCAGTCTTCTCCTTCTAAGAGCAGATTCACCCCCCATTTCTGCTGGATAGATATATCTCTTTCCTATGTCCTCTTTCAGCCTTGGTCCCCTATCAACCTTCCCAGTGTGAAGAAGGATTAGTTCTACACTGAGGATCAGAAATCTACACTGCCCCCACTCCCACTCAAAATATGTGTCCCCATCCCACCTCCCATCCCACCTTTAGCAGCATTCCTAAGAACCAGCTGGAGACACATGCATTATAACTTAAGACATTCTTTTGTGCAATAGAAGGGAGAGGAACCAGGAGTCCTGGACCCAAACTGAACCATTCCAAGCCTGCTACACATCTCTATAGCACCTTCAATAATAATTCAATTCAGCAAACAGTTAGTAAGCACCCACTGTGCATGGGCCAGAAAGGCACCATAGTGGAGGGGGAGAATAGAGTGCCAGCCTTGCAGGGCAGAAGATCTGAGTTCAAGTCTCACCTTTGACACACTCTAACTATGTGATCCTGCACAGGTCACAGTTTCTCCATGCCCTACATAACTCTCTTAAGACTGGAAGGGACAGACAGTTGCCAATCTGCATTTGCATATAGAGTTTCTCCACCTGGTATTTCTTATACCCTCAATGAGCTCAGAGATCTGTCCCCAAGTTGCCCTGGAGGATATACAGAATTGCCCTAAGACAGAGTTCCAAACCACATGGAGTGTCTCCAGTCTAGGAGAGAGAGGAGATCAAGCCCAGCCAGCTAGAAGGCACAATGTTCCAGGGTGGGCTCACTACCAAGGACTGAACCGGAAGCCACCCATATCCTGGCAGGCTTTCAGGAGGAGTGACATTGCAGGTGGTTTTCAGAGGACAAGCCAGCATTTCATGGGCTAAGAGGAGGTGGCTAAGCATGGGCTAAGCAGGAATGCATCCAGGGATGGGAGAGTGAACAAGCCAAAGGCAGAACAATGGAGGGGATGATGGAGAATGGGGCATTTGCCTAAGACCTAAGGGTTTGTGGGAAAGAGTGGTATGAGCTACAGTTGTAAAGGTGTGTTGGAGCCCAGCTGGAGGACCTCCCTGAGGGCCAAGGAGTCTTCCTGTCATCCTACCTTCTACAGGAAGCTGTCCCCCTCACCTCTAATTCCAGTGCCTTCTCTATTAACCATTTCCTATTTCTCCCCTATAGAGCTTGTTCCCACTTTTGTTTGCCTGCTGTCTCCTCCTTTAGATTATAAACTCCTTGAGGACAGGACTTAGTGAATGGTTCATTATTCACTGGTGCCAATCCTCATGGCCAGCCCAGGGAAGATAAACAGTTTAGCCAAGATGTGTTGTTATGATATAGTAATTCACTAGTTATTCATATGGTAAGATGCCAAAGCAGAGAGGGAATTGGTGCCAAGAAGGCCCAGCCCTCAGACTGTGGGAGGAGCACTGGATTTGGGGCGTGGATTATTTTACCACATGTGGGAGAGCGAATGGGGAGGAACCACTGCTCTCTGGGCCCTCCATCATATAAAATTGAAAGGGTTAGATTAGGAGCATAGAATTAAACTGACCTAGAGGTCACTTGACCCAACCCCCTCATTTTTTGGATGAGAAACTGAGAAGGGGCAGGGCATAAGCCTTTATTAAGCACCTACTGTATGCCAGGCACTGTACTAAATGCTTTACAAATATCTCTTCTGACCCTTATAACAATCCTGGGAGTTGGGTGTTATAATCTTCCCCATTTCATAGCTGAGGAAGCAGGTTCAGAGGGATAAAGAGAAGTGTGTATGGGCACATGGTAAAGAAGAGTCAGAGCTAGGAGGCTACCCGAGGTCATGGGATCTCAGATCTAGGGCTGGGAGGGAGTTCAGAGGTGCCCAAGTCCAATCTCCTCATTTTATAGATGAGGAAGCTCAAGGATGGAGAAGGGAAGTCATTTACCAGGTTACCCAGGGTACCAGTGTCCAAGGTGGCATTGGAACCCAGAATCTCTAGCTCCAAAAAGCAAGGCTCTTCTTTCCCTGTCACATGCTGGCCTTTGGATCAAGGATCCTTTGTTTAAGCTATGCTCTCAGGCTAGAGGTAATCCTTTCCTTTCCAATTTTCCTGAGGTACCTCAGATCCCCGCCTCTGTCCTGACCCTACCATAGCTCACATTGTCCTTAATATATTGTACCCTTCTCCCTGATGCTGCCATTAAATTAGAAGCTTCTTGAAGTCAGGTCATAGTAAACCCAGCACAAATTTTGGAGCCTTGCCCAGAGTAGGTGCCTAATGAATTTGTCAATCAATAAACATTTATCAAGTTCTTCTTATGGCACCAGGCACAGGAGAAAGGCCACAAACAGGCCCTGTTCTCAAGGAGCTCCTATTTTAATCGGGGACACAACATGTTAATAACTTAGTATATAGATCTAGGATCTGACTGAGGACATTAGGGCCAGAGTCTCAGGAGGGTCTTTGGCATAGCCTATATCATAAGACAATTTGGATCACCCACGTTGTGACTTGTGATCACCAAACTGTAAACACCACAAAGTGGACCTGTACTCTTATCAACCAGTAAATATATGTTAAGTACCTACTATGTGCTAAGGGGCAACGAGGTAGCACAATGGATAGAGCATTGAGCCTGGAGTCAGGAAGACCTGAGTTCAAATCTGGATTCAGACACTTATTAGCTGTGTGGCCCAGGGCAAATCACTTACCTGTTTGCTTCAGTTTCTTCATCTGTAAAATGAACTGGAGAAGGAATGGCAAATCACTCCAGTATCTTTACCAAGAAAACCTCAAATAGGGTCATGGAGAACCACACACAACTGAAAGGACTAAACAAAATATTACAGATTAATTTGGCTCACCTGGATAGTGGACCTGTAGCTCCTATCAATCAGTAAATGCATGTTAAACACCCACTATGCGCTAAGTATAGTGCTTGAACTGAGAATGCAAAGGCAAAATCGGGGAGCTCATAGCTATATACAAAGGCAGAGAGAAGAGAGAGTGCTGGGCATGAGGAACAGCAAAAGTCAGTTTGGCTAAGTGTGCTGGTGGGGAGGCAGGGAGACCAGAAAGTTAGGAAGCCACTAGATTGTAAAGAGCTTTAAATGCCCTGTTTGACCTTGCAGGTAATAGGGAGCTATGGGGGTTTAAGGGAGGAAGCACAATCCCCTCCAGGTTTTAGGATAACATCACTGGCAGTTAAGTAGAGCCTGAAGCAGTAATTCCTTCCACTGTCTCATTTCTCCCCAGTCCCATCCAATTGTGCCTGGGACCAAAGGAGACAAATGATCTGGTGGCCGTCTGTGTGAAGAGCGTGTTCTCCTTGCCCTCAGCACAGACCATGCAGGAGCAGGACAGGGCCAATGCTGACTTTGTACAGGTGAGACTTGGCTCCCCAGCTTCCACTTTCCATCCACCTTCCACCTTCCGTTTTCTTCCAACTCCCTGAAAGGACTGGTTTTGTTTCTTTTCCCTCCCAAGATGTTCAGACACTGAGTTTTACCCAAGATACTCTTGAGGCCACTCTGAGGTACTGACATTGTTCTGTGAATGACCATCCCTTGAGAAAAGTGATCATTCACAAAGATGATCACTTAATTAGTAACAGATTCAGAATTTCAGGGGTTAGAGGGTCCCTAGATATTTTACTCTAGAAGTGTTCAACTCAGAGCCAACAGGCCATGTGGCCAGTAACATTCCAAGGGCCACTGAACCAAATTAAAATGTAATTGGAAAATGTTTAATATAATGAACAAAAAATACAACACAACTCAGACAATGAGAATTTGTGGTTGTGCAAGTCACTATGTGACCTGAAGGTTTCTATTGGAGTTTGACACTACCCTCTAATTTTACCAAGGAGGTTCTGAAGGAGAAGGGAATTGTTTCCAGTTCTAGGCCACCAGCTTATAGAAAAGGTCCTTAGGAATGACTCTAGAGCCCAGGGAATCAACACCAGCTCTGAAGTCAGAGGGACCTGCCTTCAAATTCTGAGTCCTTCACTTATGATCTGTGTTATCTGGGGCAAGTGACTTAACTTGTCAAGACTTCTGTTCTATCATCTGTCCAGTAAAAGAGGCAGACCAGAGAGTCTTTCAGCTCCATGTCTATGGCTTTGTCAGAATATGTCCAGAGGAGGTCTTTACCAGGATGTTGAAGGGATGGATATTTCAGTTAGGGAAGAAAATACATGGTTGGTGGTAGGACAAAGTTGCTGTCTTCTAAGATGTATTTACAAGGTGATCACTGGGGAAGGGGATCAGCTGTATTCTGCTTAGCCCCAGAGGCCAGAATCAAGTCCAAAAGGAGAAAGCTATGGGGAGGTAGATTCGGGTTTGGTGAAAGGAAAAACTTGCCAACAATTTGAGTTGTCTCAAAGTGGGCTGGGCTTTGGCAGATAACAAGCTCACCATCACTGGAGGTCTGCAAGCCCAGTATGCTTGGCCATGTACTGGAAATATCATCAACAGGATTCATGCTTTTGGGCAGAGGGTTGAATAGATGATCTCAGAGGTCTCTTCCAATTATTTTTTTGAGATTGCATGATGGATCCAAGGTCACACAATTAATGAATGGCAGAGCCTGGGACCTGGAATCAAGAAAGCCTGAATTCAAATCCAACCTCTGTCACTTACTAGCTGTATAACTCCTGGGCAAGTCACTTCATCATGGTTTGTTTCAGCTTCCTCATCTGTCAAATAAGGTTAACAATAGCACCTGTCTCCCAGGGTTATCAGGACAAAAGAAGGTAAAATTTGTAAAGGGCTTTGCAAACCTTGAAATTCTATGCAAATGGTTGTTACTATTATTTTACTGGGAAAGATTTTCTCCAGGTCTTTGTGCCACCTCCTGCCCAAGTGTCCTAGGATGAGTCTCTCCCCCTTTCGAGATGTTCTCCAAATCCCTTTCTGCCTTGAATGCTTTGATTCTATAGATGCTGCATCAGGTGATGAGGACCTCTTGGGGTCCTTCACTTGTGACCTTCACTCATCCTCCAAAGCCATGGGGAGCAAGGGCTATAGCCTGTGGACTATGGGATAAGGGACAGAAGAAAACTCTCCTCATCTTCACTCATTCTCTTTCCTGGCCATTCTCCCTCTACCCACAGTAGCTGTTCAGAAGTGTGATCCCAAATGAAATACTTTTTGACCCAAAGTGAGGCAATGCCACAGTAATAATAAGGGGCACCCTTGACTCCCTCAGACCTGTGAACAGGAAGAGTTTAGATAACACTGAACATGAGTCCTCCTGAGTCTCCAAGAGGTTCTCAGGATGAGAAAAGGTAGGATCTCAATGTCCCAGAACTTTAGAACCATAGAAACTTAGAAGGAACTCTAGAACAATAAATCCTAGAACCTTAAGACAAGGGGAACTAAAAGTACTAGCATCATAGATTGTTGGTTTGATTGAACCATAGAACCCCAGAACAACAGAATCTTAGAAACCTGGAACTATAAAATCTGGTGGGTAAAACCTCAGAAACACTAGATCCTAGAACCTTAGAACAAGAGGATCTTAGATTGATAGACCCCTATAATCTTGGAAATTTGAGTCCTTGTACCCTAGAACCTAGAATCTTAGATAGAACCATTGAAGTCCCAGATCGACCTAGTCATAGAACTCTTGAACAATAGATTCTGAATCTTAGAACCATAGAACATTAGATTGCTAGAACCTTAAAATATAGGATTCTAGAATAAGAGAACCTAAAAATAATAGAAACATTGGCTCCATGAATCTTAGAACCCTGGAAACATAGATTCTTTAAGTTCAATGGGGCCCTTTTCAGTTCTAAAACCTATCATCCTCCATAAAGGACCTCAGAGAGCATATCCTCTAGTCTAGCCTCCCAGGTAGGGCAAGAATCCAGTGGAGAGGATGATGGGCCCATTGTTCTTTAGAAACATCAATTGATAAATGTTTATTAAATACCTTCTGTACACCAGGCACTGTCCTAATCTTGGATATAGAAAGACAAAAATGAATCAGTTCTTGTCCTCAACAATCTGACACTTTCTCAGGAAAGACAGCATGTACATATGTAGATACAATAGATATAAGATAATGTAAGGGCCCCATCCCATATAGGATGATATCTAATATTTGCTTGAAAACCTCTGCTGACAGGGAGCTCCCTATCTAGTAAGGCAGCTAGTAAGTTCAGCCCTAATTGTTAGGAGGTTTTTCTTTCTTTGGGCCCAAGTCATATGCAAAGGGTCACTCTTAGATAATGAGATATTGAAGATTCAGGGAAATCGAGCCCATCGCTTTCAAGTTCAACAGTGTCTATAATCAACCAATCAATCAATAAACTTTTGCTAAGTACCAACTATGTGCCAGACGGTAGTAAGTGCTGGTAATGCAAATATGAAATAGAGAAAATTAATCCCTGCCCTGAAGTAGCTTACAATCTAGTGGAGGAAGACAACATACCAAAGAAGTGGAAAGGGGAGAAGTCACCTGATGTCTCCACCAGGGACGCAGAGGAAAAGTCAGTTGGAGAAGTCCCACAATAGTGCAGCCTGGTGAGAAAGGAGATGTCTGTGCTGGGATCTTTCTTTAAATGAAGTTCTGGATTTATAATCTGATAACATCTGGTAGAGATGTAAAGTGGTACCACAGAGTTATTTTGATTTACATTTCTCTACTAATCACTTAGAGCATCTTAATCTTATGACTTTTGATAACTTGGGTTTCTTTCTCTGAAAATTGTCTGTTCATATCCCTTGACTATTTATCAGTTGAAGAATGTCTTTTGTTCTTACCATTTTGAGTCAGTACCCTTATACATCTTTGAAATGAGAGAAATGTTGCAAAGCTGTTTTTCCCAAATGCTCTGCTTCTCTACATTTGGTTTTGTTTGTACAAAACCCTCTTTATTTTATGTTATCAAAATTGTTCATTTTACCTCCTGTGAACCTTTCTATATCTTGTTTGATCAGGAATGTTTCCCCTATCCATAGATGTGACAGGTAATTTCTTGCTTGCTCCTTTGGTTTGTTTATACTGTTAGCCTTTATATTCAAGTCAAGTACACATTGGCATCTCGTCTTGGTGTATGGTGTGAAATGTTGGCCTATACCTAGTTTTTGCCAGACTGCTACTTTATGATTTTCCCAACAGCTTTGGTCAAGTAGTGAGTTTTTACTCCAATGTCTGATATCTTTGGGTTTATTAATAGGGTTTTGTGTTCATTTGCTTCTGTTTGTTGTGTATCTAATCTATTCCACTGATCAATCTTTCTACTTCTTACCTAGTACCAAATAGATTTTTTAGTATAGTTCAATATCTAGTACTGCTGCCTTCCTTCCCATATTTTCATTAATTCTTTTGAAATCCTTTACCTTTTTTTTCTTTCTGATGAATTTTGTTCTTATTTTTCCGACTCTATAAAGTCATTCTTTGGTGGTTTGATTGTTATGGCACTAAGTTAGTGAATTAATTTAGGTAGTATTTTCATTTTTATTACATTGGCTTGGTCTTCACATGAGCAATTAATATTTCTCCAATTGTTTAGGTCTGTCTTTATTTGTATAAACAGTATATGGTAATAATGTTCATATGGTTTTTATAGATGCTATGGGTACTCAAGAAAGCTAAAGCAATTTCGCTTTGTCTGTAGTTCCTCTGTCTTTCCCCTGACCCTGTTTATATTGCAACCCTCAGCCTGTCTGTGACCTTCCTTATTGCTGAAATAGCAACGACAGACCTACCTATTAAGGTGGGGTTACAGGAAAAGGGGTCTTTCCTATTAGGAGCTCCAGCAACAGACTCTGTCCAATCAAGGGACACCCTCTATTCTTTCCCTACTAGCCCTCAGCAACAGACCTTGTTCAATCCTAAGGTACCTCATATCCAATTCATCTCCTACCTAAAACAAAACCTACATAAACTTTGTCTTTTTTCCCTTTGGCGATATTCCACGTGTGCAGTTGGGGTTTCCTTGCTGACAAATTCAATAAAACCTCATTTGCTTCTGATTTGTTCCAGGACTGTTACCCACAGAAATGGTGATGGTGCCTGATAGAATTGGTTAGGGTTAGGGTTACCCTAACCCTAAAAGTCCAGGGGTCATCATGTGGGAGTACTCTGGGTATCTCTACTCAGTTTAGCCCTTATGTCTTGGTGCTGAGAACCTGGTGAGCTTTTGTACTCAGGAGGTAAGGGTTGACCATGCCACTCTGATCTGCAAATGGCAATCTTTCCCATCTGATCAATCAGGTCTGGTCTGAATTTGTCTGGCTTAACTTTGATTTAGAAACCACTTTCTATGGATTCATTGGAAAAGATTTCACTAGCAAGTGTATCTGTTTTGTTTTTGTTTCAGTTTATGTGTTTCTTTCATGAAATGTCCAATATATCGTTAGCAGTGTCCATGTTTGGTGACTTGGTAAAATCAAACTGACTTTCCTGTGACCTAATCAGCCAAGGGAAAAGAGGTGTAAAGAGTGAAAACTTTTATGCAGAACTTTCAAACCCTCCAAAAAAGAAAGTCTCTCTTCTCTGCATTTCTAGCTTGGGCCAAGATGGGGAGGCAGATAAGAAATATTGATAAGAGGGAAAGAAATCTTTTCCCTCAGTCTGCAGAAATTTATGGCATTCTCAACTAATTAGGGACTAAATTTGTGACTGAAATCTAAGTTCTCTATTATAAACTTTCAAATTGTGGTTTGAGTGTTTTTATCAATTCTAAAATATCTAAGTGGGTTTTGGGCTACCACTTTGTAGAATTTATTTTAAGGAAAAATAAAAATAAATTTTTGTGAAGATTACATGGAAACAGTACTTAGAACTTTTATCACTCTTTCCTTGGAAAAATGACAGATTTATTGTTTTAATGAAAGGGAAGACAGTTATTTCATTGATTAAAAAAACTGGAACTGAACCTAGTTTTAAAGTACTATCAATGAAGTTCCAAAGTGAAACAAAAAAGGAAAGTTTGCAGTCTGCAGTGTAAATTTATCTGGTGCTTAAAACTTTCTATTATTAAATCTTTTCTTGACCATGAAAAGATAGAAGCTTGTTTAATTCTGAGAGCAACTTGAAAAATAAATAAAATTTAATTTGGGAAAATGTTTTATGTTACTATTGTATTGTCTTCTATAAATTATATGACAGAATATAATTGTTTAAGCAAAGTAGAAGCAAAGTTACCTAAAGTAGACCATGTATTTGTAAACTTTTAAAGATCCAAAAAAGGTAACAATATTCATCACATGTGTCAGACTGGCTAACATGACAAAACAGAAAAGTGATAAATGTTGAATATATGGGAAAATTGGAATACAAATGCATTGTTGGTGGGGTTGTGAACTGATCCAACCATTCTGGAGAGCAATTTGGAACCATGCTCAAAGGGCTATAAAACCCTACATACCCTTTGACCCAGAAATACCACTTCTAGGTCTGTATCCCAAGGAGATCATAAAAGATAGTGGTCAAGAATTGGAACTTGAGAGGATGACTATCAATTAGGGAATGACTGAATAAGTTGTGGTATGTGAATGTAATGGAATATTATTGTTTCATAAGAAATGATGAACAGGAGAACTTCAAAAAACCTGCATGAACTAAGGCTGAATGGAGTGACCAGAACCAGGGAAACACTGCACACAGTAATAACAACATTATACAATGACTAACTTTGATAGATTTAGCTCTTTTCATGCAATGCAAGGATCCAAGACAATTTCAAGACTCATGATGGAAAATGCTATCCACATTCAGAGAAAGAACTATAGAGTCTGAACGCAGATGAAAACATAATATTTTTCCTTTTCTTTTCTGGTTTTTTTCTTTCTCGTGGTTTTTTCCCTTTTGGTCCTAACTCTCCTTTACAAAATGACTAATGTAGAAATATGGTTAATATGACTGTACATGTATCATCTATATCAGATTGCATGCCATTTTTGGGAGGGAGGAGGGAAGTAGAGGGGGAAAATTTTAAACTCAAAATCTTATAAAAGTGAATGTGGAAAACTAAAAAATGTTTTTAAATAAAAAAGGAAACAGTATTGCAGTTAATTTGTATTGTGTAATAAAAAACGTACAAAATTGTAGAGGAGAAATTCAGTGGAGTGAAGATAAGTTCTGCAGATAGTCTGGAATATGATTGGAGAAACAAAGTCTAGGGGGGTTACGAAAATAGAAGAAGCATAAAATCAGAATATGAAAAGAGAACAAGGTCCAGTTGCTCGAAGTCCAGTAGGGGAAAAAAAAGAAAGAAAAAGAGAAAGTTTAAGCAAGTAGGAATGAAGGGAGAATGAGTCAGAATCTGTTTCCACTGAGTGTGACTGGAGGGTTTGAAAGATGATTTGGAGTTTGGGGAAAGCAGTTTCAGGGAAGTTTTTGATCTTACTGAGAAAAGAAGGATATGGGAAATGTTGTGTGGTTATTTTTTATTATGTAAAAACCATATTTGCAGCATGGAATTATTTGAAGATAGTATACTAAAATTCTGTTTTTGAAGGACCATTAGATGAGCATATTTTAGTCATCACATGAGGAATATAAAATCCTCCTTGACCCTAAAAAAGGGAGTGGAGAATACAAGACTGCCATTTTAAATCTTTGGCAAATTGAAAGTAGTGGGTCCTATAATGAAAAGTGCTAGCCATAAATGGACCTTGGGAATACTGAGATTCTACATTATGCCATTTGTACATATAGATTGAGATGTTAATGAATTTATTCTGGTCTCATTTTAAGGGAGATGTGTTCTCCTCTTGGGATAATTATACTATTTCACCCTTTGTAACTAAATCAGGCCTTAATGCAAAAGACACTTAATATTTAGCAATATGTTTAGAAAGTGCAAAAGTAAGTTTTGTTAAAAGTATAATTGGATAAAAATTATTTTATACTGATCTCGAATGCAATCAGTACAGAATGCCAGAAGAGATCAAATAAATAAAGTGATTCTCTATGTAAAATAATTTGGAAATGTATTTAACTGAATTGATGCCATTTTACTGGCAATAAGTTCTGTTGCATGTTTGAATACATGCTATTGTATATGTACTTACTGTGCTTCTGAACTGTCTTGTACTGTGAAATTTTGGGAAACCATTATATAACAAATGCTATTAAGAAATGATGCAATTGTATCATTGGAAAATTTAACTCGATCTGGATGCTGTAAAATTATTTATTGTTATTAGAGGTTATTGTCATAATGTTAAAACCTACCAAGTATTTAATTAGGTATATTTTTAAAAGGAAGAATTATGATTACTTACTTCATGAGAAAAGAAAAAAAAGACCTCGTAAAATCTCCTTATCTGTAAACTTGTCACATTTGGGGGGACCATCTGTTCATACAAGGTCATAAAATCTTATCACACCTGGGAAACAACTTGCTAAATGTTGTGAAATTCTAAAATAATGAATTAACTTACTGAGAAAATGGGGTCCCCTCTTCCCCCACAAACACTCCTTGCCAAAATCAGGGGGAGATCTTACGAGTTTGGTTATAGTATAGAAATGACTTATGTGATGATTTGTGATTATAAAAAAATACGAAATTATACCTGAAATCATTTATATCCAAAGTTACATCTTGAGTTAACTTTGTCTCAAGAGATTCTAGTCTTAAAGATTCTTTTTTGCCTTAGGGGATTGATAGACAATACCTTAAGAAATGGATATCTGTTAGTCTGGAGATTTACATCATCAGCCTGTGTTTTTTTTCCTGTGATTTTGAGTGAACTATTATATATTCACTATCTTTGTGGAATTCCATAATTTTCTTGATTTCTAATGATTGATTTTTAAACCAGGATGAGTTTCAACTTGAGAAGAGGAAGAAAAAGATGAAGAAAAGGATGTAGAATGAATTTTTTTTGAAAGACCTGGTTAACTTGTTATTGTTAACTGTTGTTGCAACAACATGAGAGGAATGACATCTTTATCTAGCCCTTAGCTGTGATTAGTGAAACTTGCTATTTGAGGTAAAATCATTTGATATTGTTCTGAATTCGGATAGTTAGGTAAGTAATCCATCATTTGAGGGAAATGCCATGAGCTGTTCAGATTGTGATCTTAGAACTGCTAAAGGTAGATGACTATGTCTAGAAAAGTGACCTTACATTGGTGAAGGTAGGAACCTCTTGACTCAGTTTCTCTATTGGATTATTTCTGTTTGAACAGGAATGTTTCCTATCTGGTTAATCTTGAGCCTGGTTATTACATCCTGTGAATAATGTGAAACTTTGCTGAATGATTTGCTGTTGCAAAAAGTTAAATATGAGTCTTACTAGAAATCAAACAGACCTAAGGAGGCTTTATCTTGTTTTACACCTGTGTAAATCATTCTTACCCTTAGGCTTAGGCCTGGAGGAACAGTTTTGATGTCATAATTATGCCCTTCTATTTGTAGCAAATTGCTCTAACCATAGTAGGTAAAACTGTAATTTAAATATTTGTGTGTATATATGTAAATAAATATATATATATTTATATATATGCAGGTATGTGTACATACACATTTACCCACATATACATACACATACATAAACATACATACATATACACATATAGACATGCATATATATATGGTGAATCTTGTTGTTGCAATACTCCAGCACCTCTGAATTAGAATAGGTAGCAAGTATAAGGCACCTTATTGTGTAGCCTGCTTTGATAGTCTTCCTGTTATTTATAAGGTTATTTCCATAAGGTCTGAACTGATTTTCACCACATGAACTAATTATTGAAAGATCAACCTGATCATATTTTGTTGGGTTTCACTAAATTACACTAAGTCCTACCACTATCACTAGTAGGCTTTAGCAGCATTACCTAGAGAATCTTTACAAGTAACCAGGAACTTGAAAAGACAGTCAAGGAAATACCTTCACAAATCTGCCCTGATCTATCCACAGATGCTTGAAAGATTCACAGGCAGCGCTTGCCAGACACCTGGAGATTATGGACCCTGCCAAACAGCTTGATGTCCTTAAAGCTACAGCTATGTTAGACTTCATTATTTATCCTAATGTTATTTTGCTTGTGTTATTAGTTATGCATGCGTTACAGATGTGTTACCTATTCTGTAAGCTGTTCATCATTTCTTCTTGGACTGATACTGATTTGGAAATTGTTAAAAAAAAATTGAAACTATCAATTGTCTGGGTTGGGTTGTGGGTAACTAATAAAGCTAAAGCAGCTCTGTTTCATATGCAGTTCCTCTATTTTGCCCTTGACCCTGTTTGTATTGCAACACCTGCTGTATTGTTCCTACTAAAACAGCAAGGACAGTCCTTCTGTTGGACTGGGGCAGGAGTTAGGTACACTGAAGAGGAGTCTTTCTTATTACTAGCCTCAGCAACGAGTTCTGTCCAGTCTTGAGATACCCTATGCCCATTCACCTCCTGCCTAAATCAAATTATATAAACTTTGTCTTTTTGGTCCTTTGGGGAGTTTCTACTGGTGCAGGTAGGGCTCCCTTGCTGGCAAACTCAGTAAACCCTCATGAGTTCCTAAATTTTCAGTCTTGGTTTTGGTCTTTGTTCTGGTTTGTACCGGCACTGACAATTTTAACCACAGTGTTTTGGCAGGTGGATTCCCAAATATTATGTTGTTCAGTCTTTTTAGTCATGTCTGACTCTGTGACTCTATTTGGGGCTTTTTGGGCAAAGATACTGGAGTGGTTTTCCACTTCCTTCTTCAGCTCACTTTACCGATGAGGAAACTGAGGCAAACAGGGTTATGTGACTTGCCCACGGTCCCACAGATAGTAAGAGTTTGAAGTCAGATTTGAACTCAGATCTTCCTGACTCCAGACCTAGCTAGCTGACTCCAAATGTTTTATACTGTTTGTACTATTTAAATATTATTTGTTTTTCCATGTCTTCCTACTGGATTTTGTTGGTAATATAAAGAAATGTTAATGATTTGTCTGATTTTATTTTATATCCTGCAACTTTGCTGAAGTAATTAGTCATTTTAATTAGTTCTTGAGTTACTCTAAAATTGTCTAAGTAAGCTATCGTATAATATGCAAAAGGGATTTTTTTGTTTCCCTTTGTCTATGTTTATTCCTTAATGCTTAATAATTACTTATTAATTGACTGACTGACCTCAGAAGGCATTCTACCTGTGAGGTTCTATGACTCCCTTCCCCTTGACTCACAAAAAGGGCTAAAAGGCAACTCCTTGATTCCCCACCCCAAAAATGTCCCATTGTTTGTGGCATGGCCCCTTGTCCCTCTTCAGAACCCATAATTGCCTCCTTTCTCTTCTCCTCTTCTCCCTCAGATACTGTATTCTCAAACACTGGATGCCCTTCAGACATTGCTGAACTCTCTCTTCTTAGAAGATCCTACCCCAGCTGGCCTAGCTAACATTTTGGAGGTAAGCAACAGGGTTCATGGAGGTTCTGGACCTGACATAGGGCAAGGGAAGGACCAGAGAGCAGTGCTTGTGGAGATAATGGGTCTGGGTATGTGATTTTGGAGGTAGGGGTGGAATTGGAGAAATGAGCAACATTACAAAGCCTTGATTTCATCAGAAATGACCCCTCCTTCCTCCTGCCCTTTCTCCTCCATCCTCAACTCCTCACCCCTTTCTTTCATCTCTTCCTTCTCTCCTTCCTCCTTACCCATCTCTTTTCCTCATCCCCATCCCCATTCCCATTCCCATCCCTGTGCCCATCATTGTCCCTTTCACCCAATCCCACTGTAGGAAAGTCATGGATTTGGAATCAGAGTCGCACATTCAAATACCAGTTCTTCTACTCACTATATCACTATCTGTCAAATAAGGGGATTGGACCCTTTGACCTCCATGATCCCTTCCAATCTATGCACATTTTATACATTCTATGCTCTAAGGATCTTTCTTTCTAACTGTCCCATTCTGGGTCCCAAGGTTCCTTCAAGCTCTAACATTCTCTGTCCTAATAAACACTTTATGCATTCTACATTATAAAGTTCTTTCTGCCTCTGTTATTTAGTGCCTATGCTTTAACATTCTGCATTTTAGCACTTCTTCCAGTTCTAGCATTCTACATTTTAAGTTCCCTTCTGGCCCGTAACAGCCTCTGGCCACTAGCTGAGAGAGCCCAGGCCCAGCAACCACAGAAAGAGACTTAAATAGCACCTCAGAGCTAGGAAGGATTTTCAGGCTCATCTACCCCATGGCCTTACCTGACAAAGGGGAACACAGCTGGGACTTGAGGGTGGGTCTCTTGACCCATTTGCCTCAGCCACCACAGAAAAGTTCTTCTTCCTACAGCCCCTGGGCCCCTGGATGACATCTGCCAAGGCCCACGAGAGAGCACGAGCGGTGAACAGTAACGTCTTCATGCTGAACTGCACGCTCCAGACCCCTCTTTTCTTTACCAGTTTCATAGAGCAGGTCTTGAGCTTCTTGATGGAGTCTAATGAACAGCTGACCTTCGAGCACAACCGAGGGCACTATTTTGTGGGTACCTGCCTCACAAGAGGGTTTGTGTATATCCATTAGCATCCATGCATGTCTGCTTGTTTCTGAATATGTCATCTGTGAGTGTCTGAGGGAATTATTTGTGTGCGTCTGTGTGTATTTGGTATGTTAGAGTTGGAAGAGACTGGCCAGATTATCTAGTCTAATCCTCACTTATGATAGAGAAGAAAACTGAGGCCCACAGAGAGGAATTGACCAGAAATAGAACTGAAGCATCCTGAGCTCTCCTGCTGTCTCTGTGTACACATACTTATCTAGTTTTGTGTCTATATCTGTGTCAATTCTAATCAGTTCAACATCCATTTGTTTAGAAAGGACTGACTGTGTGCAGAGCAGTGCACTTTCATTCTCAAAGAGGACCATGACATCAAGATGATGACATGACTTGCAGTTGACTTTGATTTGAGTGAGGAAGGACTATGTAAGGTCACCAACCTCACTTTCTTCTCTCAGCCTTTTGGGTCCAGTGGCTTGATATTCATCAAGATGACTGGAGATGGCCCAGGATGCAATGGGAGACCCTGGCCCTTTCAGGCCTAGGAGTTAGAGCATTCTCACTTTGAGAGAGATACACCCATTCAATGAATAGACTTGTTTAAGTAGTTTCCCAAGGGATGGCCCCTTTAATAAAAAAAAGAATCAAACTGGGAGGGGAAGACCCTCTGTGTTCCTGGGTAAAAGAGAAACAATTACTACTTAGTATTTATATCTACTCTTTGCTAGATGAGTGAGGACTTGCTGCCCAGTCTATGAATTTCAGAATGAATTGAGTCTGAGGCTTGATCTTTGAGCAAGTAAACCCAGAGGAAGAAAGTCACCTTTTGGCCATGGAGTGTACCTTTCCCTGGGTAGAACAGTGCACCCCGCGGGTGGCGGTGGGGTCGATATAGTCCTGTAGGGGGAGAGAAGACACCTACATGAATAAATATAACACCTAGTTAGGTAGCAGAGAAGCACTAGGTGAGTGCATTAGGTGAGATCGGACGAGGAAGTCATTCCCTACCCCAAGGTGGGAAATCAGAGGGCTTCCTAGAAGAGATGGCACCTAAGTGGGTTTAAAGGCTTTTTGAAATTTAATATGCAAAGAAAGGGAAGGAAGAATTCCATCCCTAGGACATAAATGTGCCACTGAGAAAGCATAGGATGTATTCCTAACAGACTTCAGGTCAGTTTGACTGACTGGCTGCATGCATGGAATAAGTATTTATTTTGTCATTCAGTCATTTCAGCTGTGTCTGATTCTTCATAACTCCATTTGGGGTTTTCTTGGCAAAGATACTGGAGTAGTTTGCCATTTCCTTCTCTGGCTCATTTTACAGATAAGGAAACTAAGGGAAACAGGGTGAAGTGACTTGCCCAGGGTCACACAGCTAGTAAGTGTCTAAGGCCAGATTTGAACTCAGAAAGATGAGTCAATATGGATAAGCATTTGTTAATTTACTGAGCAAGGCAGGAAGCCCTGGTTTCAGATCCTGCTTCTGATCCTTGTGAGCTCCGTAACTGACCAAATCCCTGAACCTCTTATCCTCGGCTTCTTCATCTGTAAAATGGGCATATTAAACTCAACAGTGTGTGACACCCAACTGTGCTCTGTCATTCTGTCCAACAGACAATTTTTGGCTTCCCCATGTTTGGTCTTCTGCTGGGACGGCTCATTCTTCGAATATGTGACCCAGATGAAGAGATTGGCAATGAAGCCCTGGATGGCGTCATCATCCTTTACACCATCCTGGAGCTCCAGAAGAGTATGTGATGGGATCAGAGCCCAAGGAAGCCCCCTCCAACCCACAGATAGCATCAGGTCCTTAGCTCTCCTGAGTATAGAAGATCTCCTTGAACCTTATGGATGTTGGAACATGGAACGGCAGCTGGAAAGGAAGAGCACACACCATGAGAGAACCTAGAGCGTTAGGGCTGGAAGAGACCTTAGAACAGAATTAAAAAGATAGAGTATCAGAGCTAGGAATGGACAGTGTCCACCAAGACCGTCTAGCCCAATGCTTCTGCTAAAGCAATGCCCATTCTAATGCAGCCCTGTTCTAGCAGCCCAGCTCTCTCCACCTGTTTCATCTGTAGAATGAGGATTCTGAGCCAGAGAGATGATCCTTAAGGACCTTTCTCAATTCTGACCTCCTGGGCAGCATGCTGAAGACTCCCAGAAAAGACGGCAGCAGGGATGACTTGGATCCCTGGGCTCCGGGGCCCCTAGATCATAGCCCAGACTTCATGAGGGGGCTGACCCTGCCGGGCTCCTAGGAAGGCTGGACAGGCTGAGCTGGGGTGGGTGTGGGGGCACTGTCTAAGAGGAAAGCTCCATCTCTCCCTCTTCTTCCAGGGCATTTAGATAAGGAAGAGACCAACAAGCATGAGCTGCACGAGAGCAACAAGCGGTTTCTAGGCCCCTATAACCCCGTCAGCCCCTGCCAAAACATCCTGAGAGTGATTTCGGTAACTACTGGCAAGGGGGAGTGGGGAGCTGGTGGTGGAGCCATTGAGCACTAATGAAGTGCCTGCTGTGTGCTGGTCTATGGAACAATGCTTGTCCTCCAGGGGCTTACATTCTATTGATCCAGAGCCTTAGTGTGAGTGATCAGGGCTTGGTCTCCTGGGTGTGTGTGCATGCGTGTGTGTGTGTGTGTGTGTGTGTGTGTGTGTGTGTGTATGTGTATGTATATATGTGTGTACATATGTGTATATGTATATACCTGTGTATATGTGTGTGCATGCATGTATGTGTACATGCGTGTACACGTGTGTATATGTGTATACATGCGTGTATATGTGTGCATGTGCACGCATACACAAACTTCCTCCCTGACCTAGTAATCCCTTCCTAAGACTATTCTCTGGACATAACTGGTCTCCCTGCACTCCTGATCTCTGTCAGACCCCTCCACACATTTCAGGGCTGAGGAGTGAGAGGGAGGGACTATCAGCCAAGCCTTAGGGGCATAACACTCAGTGGATGGTGTGACTGAAGCTGGTTGTACCTAGGATGGATTCCTTGCTCGACCAGGGAATATCCCCCCTCCTCACCTTTACCTCCTGGCTTCCCTGGCTCCCTTCAAGACCCTGCTCAACTCCTACCTTCTGCAAGAAAGATGGGTGTGGGGGTGGGGATGGGTCTGTCCTCTGTAACAATGGACCTCAGAAGCTGCCTAAACCAAGAGCTCCCTCTCCAACATCCCAGAAAGTAGATAGAGCATTGATTAAGCCAAACACTGCGCTAAACTCTGGGAATATAGATACAAGCAAAATGAGTGACAGACCCTGTTGTAATGGGGACGTTGGAAGGAGCTGAAAAGTGGTGGTAGGTGAAAAGGTCTCAGAAGTAACCCAGAACTCGTGGACTGGGCCAAGTTGGGAGTGATCATTCTTGCTCTCCTGGGCCATCCCTAATGATAGGGAACTCTGTTTTTGAATAGTTCCCTGATTGCTCTTGGGGCCTTGTATTTAACTTCCAGGAAAATAGATTAATTCTTGAAAATAACTCATAACTATGCACATTTGTTACAAGGGTTTTGCTTTTCTCTTTCATTGTGGAGGGAGGGCGGTGAGGAGAGAAAGCAGATTTTTGTTCATTGAAAAATATGATAAACATTTTAAAAGAATAACCAATAGCTCTCTTGGCTTTTGCACCCTCCCACTTAGATGTATCATTTTAGTTTCTTTTTCCATTTATCCAGAAAGAACTCAGTCACTTACGAATGAGGGTAAATACAGTTACGTGTAAAAATGCATAAAAATGAATGCAAAGTAGGATTGTAACTCTAAATGGCAGGACACTTAGCCACTCTTGATAGAGCTGAGTGTTCAGCTACCCACCCCGTTTACTGTCACCCTGGTTCCCAAAGGTCAGTGGGAAGGGAGTGTCCTTAACCATCCTTGGTCTCAGAGTTAGGAAAAAAAAAAAGGAAGGGAAACAAACCATTTCACCTCACTCCCTGGTCCTGATCACCCTGCTCTGGGAAAGAAAGCACCGACCATCATTAGTCTGTCCTCACTCTGTCCTCAGGCACCTGTGTCTCTGATTTTCTTCCCTTTGCCGTCATAGCTGCATCACAGAAGTGTGTGCAGCCAGACAGAAGTTTTAGCCTCCCCCTGCCCCCATTGTGGCTGCTTCAGCTCTGAATGCTATCTCTCTTTGTTACCTAAGATACGAAAAATGTTGTGGTGGGGAACCTGCCTCTTTTCAACATATACTCCTTGGGTCTAATTCTTTCCAGTGATGCCAAGTGGAATAAAGTTAACTTTCTGAATGTGTCTATGCATTTCAGGAATTTGGAGACTTTCTTGGACCCCAACAAGTGAAAGACCTGCTCCTGGCTGCTTTGGAAGGTCTGAGGGATGACCAGGAGACCCCTTCAAAGGACACAGCGGAGATGATGCAGTTGGCTTCTGAGGTCACCCTGAGCTCGGTTCTGGAGTGGTATAGACACAGGGTATTGGAGGTGGTAAGAAGGCTGCCAGAGAAAGTACTAGAGACAGGGAGGCAGGCCCTAGGGCAAGGACTCCCAGCCCTCCCCTTTCCTACCTCCACTCCATCTTTGGGTGATCTGACCCCCGGACAGCTCCCTTGGGTCACCAATGGGGCAGAAATGGGGAGATTGGAGAGGAGACCTTTTGACTAGACATTTGGAAGGCAGCAGAACCCAGGGGTGCCCCCTTCTCCCTTCTCTTTCTCCCCTCGGGTAATATCCAGACTGGAGGCAGAAGAAAGAGAGAAATGTTCAGTGGAGGGGAGCCACCACTTTCAGGTTGGGGCCCAGAGTCTACTCCCTGAAAGAGACTGGGCAGTAACCTCTGATTTCCTCCTGTCTCACCCTCTCTTTGTTCTGTCTTTGATTCCTTCCCCTTCTCTCCTGCCCTTACTAATCACTCTCCCGTCACCGTGTTTCTTTGGACCTTTTCTCCTTTTCCCTGTCATCACTGTACTCCCCTCTCCCCATTCCCTTATTTGTCCCTTTTTCCTTTTTTCTTTTTCTTCTCTTTCTTCTCTACTTGGCTTTCCTTGGGTTCTCCCCTTGCCTCCTCCCAATTTCCTCTCCTCTTCCTTCCCTTTTTTCTCTTCACTTCTATTGTCTCTTCCTCTCCTCTCCTTTCTTTTCTCTTTTCATTTCTCTTCATCTTTTCCCCCTCCTCTCCTCTTTTCTGCTGCCATCCTTTCTCTTCTCTCTCTTCCCTTCTGTGCCTTTCCTTCCCCTTCTCTCTTCTTTTCTCTTTCTTCCCCTTTGTCCCTCTCTTCCCTCCCTCTCTCTTGTCCATTTCTATTACTCTTCTCCCTTTCTTTTTTCTCCTTTCTTCCACCTGGTTCCTCTTTCTCCTTCTCCATTTTCCCTTTCTCCCATTCTCTCTGCTGCCTCTTCTCCCTTCTCTCCTCTTCTTCCTCTCTTCTCCTCCTCTGTCCCCCTTTCTTCTCCCCTCCTCTATTTTCCTCTCTTCCCCTCTGTTCCTTCCTCTCCCCTCCTCTCTTTCATCTTTTTTCTTTTCCTTCCTTCTTTTCTTTCTTCCACTTCATTTCACTCTTTGTCTTCTCTCTTTTCCTCTCTTCTATTTTCTATCCTCTCTACTCTCTTCCTCTTCTTTCCTTCTTTGTTTTTCTTTCTCTTCCTCCCCTCTCCTCTCTTCCTTTCCCCTCCTACCTTCTCTCTCTTCTCTCCCTTTATGTCCCACTCTCTTTTTCCTTTTCCTCTCTCTTCCCTCCTCTCTCTTCTGTCTGCCCCCACTCCTCTACTTCTGCCTCTTTCCTCCAGATACCAGACATCATGACTGGCATCTATGTGCATCTAAGTGCCATCCATGAGCCACGAGCCCGGGAAGTTGCCCTGTTGCCAATCTCCCTCCTGGCCAGTTCCTTCATGACTGAAGTGGTCATCGCTCTGCTCATGTGTCCCCTCCCACTGGACAGGTACCAGTCAAAGGGGCTGGGGCAGGGCCTCAGCCTGAGGTGCCTCCACAACCTTTATCTGAAAGAACTAGGTTTTCTCCTTCTTCAACCTCAGTTGCCTCAGTTGTCAAATGAGGAATAAGCTGTACCTCAAATGGGATTAAACCACTTGTTCTGAGTCAGGCAGCTATTGGATGGCAGAGCTAAATAGTACTATGTAGATGTCAGTCATTATGATCCACTATACTTATTATCCTTGAAAACTCGTAGAATATTCATGACATTAGTGGTGAGGACCAAGTCAGGGCCAGCTTGACCCTGCTATCTTCCCCACTGAATCCTTGGTGATGGAAGTGACCAGTCAGGAATGGGATTGGATTAGAACTAGAGTAACCTGCGTTTAAATGATCCCTCACACCCAGTTCTTTGGGAAGATCATTGAGTAGGGATCCCAGAATCATACACATTTTGGAATTTTAGAGTTTGAAGAAACTTGAGAGTTCACTTGATTCAACTCCCTGTCTTATATATGTATCCTCTTTCTGAGAAATAGTCACCCAGCTGCTGCTTGAACACTGTCAGTGAAGGGGAGCTCACTACCTGTCTCCCAAAGAAGCCCATTCCAATTTGTATTGAACTATATCTACCCTGACCTCCTATGACTGCCACTCCCCATTTTGTCCCATTTCATTCCCATCCATTTGGATTCCATTGGCAAGTGGGTGGGTTCACACCACCTTCATGACTTGAATTTGTACCCTCATAGCAATGGAGCAGAGATGTGGAGGCAGCTAATTCTTCGGAAACCCAGTTGTGACATTCGGGACCTTCTGGAGCTGCTCCTGACCAGTCTGAAAGAGAAGCCCATCACCAAGAAGGGCCGGGCTTCCATTGTACCCCTGGCGGTAAGGACTCTGTATTCATTCCTCAATCACTTCATCTCTTCTTTCACTTAGTCAGCTTTCCTTATAGTCTGATTCTCACTGCCATATATTGCTACTGGAAAAAACCATAGATGGCTTTGATCATACAGACCTTGGTCAGCAAGGTGTGATACCTCTTCTTTTTTGTCTGCTGTTCAGATATTTTCCATAGCTTTCCTTCTAAGGAGCAAGTGTCTTTTAATTTCATGGCTGCATTCGCTATCTTCAATGATCTTTGAGCCCAAGAAAATAAAATCTGACACGGTTTCCATTTCTTCTCTCTCTGTCTGCCAGAAAGTGATGGGACCAGTTGCCAAGATCTTAGTTTTTTAAATCTTAAGTTTTTAGCCAGCTTTAACACCCTTCTCTTTCACCTTCATCAAGAGACTTTTTAATTTCTCTTAACTTTCTGCCATCAGAATATCGTCTACATATCTCAGATAACTGTTGATATTTTTCCAATCAACCTTATTTTGTGTAGTATTGGAATTAATTCTTTAAATGTTTGGTAGAATTTGCTTATAAATCCATCTGGTCCTGGGGTTTGTTTCTTTGTGAATTCATTTATGACTTGTTCAATTTTTTAACATTATATTTTAATTTTTTTCAATCAGCAAAAATTACCTTCTCACCCTCTCCCATTCCTCCAACTTGAGAACTAAAGAAAAACAAACACCTTAACAAAGAATATATAGTCAATCAAAACAAATTTCCCCAAAGATCATGTTAAAAAATCTTTTTCTCATTCTGTAGTCTGAGTTCTTCCTGTGTCTATCAGGAGGTGAGGAGTCTTTTTCATCATTAGTTCTGTGGAATTTTGATTGATCATTGCACTGATAAGAGTTGTTAATTCTTTTGAAATTGTTTGCATTGACCATATTGCTGTCATTGTATACATCGTTCTTCTGGTTCTATACACTTCTTTGTCCGTCAGTTCATACAAGTCTTCCTAGGTTTCTCAAAAATCATCCACCTTCATCATTTTGTGCAATTCACTAATATTCCATCACATTTATATGCCATAACTTGTTTATCCATTCTCCAGCTTATGGGCACCCCCTTTAGTGTCTCATTCTTTCTTATCTCAAGAGAGCTTAAAACTACTTTTATACATCATTAGATTGTTTTGTTTCAGTCCAACATCTCTCTTATTCCGCCTTCCCCCAATCTCTCTTCCCTCCTTCTCTCCTTTACCTCCTATTTCCCTATTTAATGAAATGTATTTCTGTCCCCAACTGTGTGTGTATGTTCTTCCTTCCTTTACTTCATCTAACTTGCACAACATTCTTTGACCCATTAGCTGGACCGGTATCACCCAATCAATATTGCTTACATACATATTTAGACAAAGAGAAGAGAAAATTCAGAATCCTGTGAGTTGCCTCTTCCTCTAAGCCCTCAGTTGAGAGAGACATTTCCAGAGCCCCTGGAGGCTGGGATCCTCCTTGTTTGCCTCAGATAGATATTGTGGTTAGGTGGGCCCTCTCCAGAAGTCCACAGGGCCTCACACTTGGACCTAGTAGAGAAAAGGCTGAAGTCATTAAAACCTGTTCAGTGCCCTGACCTCCCCTAGAGAGGGACAGGGTATTTACTGGGGCAGTAGCGGAGGAGAGCTTAGTGAGCTATGAAAGACAACCTTGAACTTCACATTCCTCCCATCCTAGGCAGCCAGCGGCCTGTGCGAGCTCCTCTCTGTCAACAGCTGTGTGGGCCGAGTGAAACGCATCTACCCCCAGCTGCTTCTTGCCTTGCTGGTCCAGGTCCATTACCACATTGGCCTGAATTTGCCTAACAACAACTGTAGCTTCAGGAATGTCTCAAGCTCCATCTTCATCCCTGTCCGGTACTCTCTACTCCTGTTACCAACCCTGAGTTCCAACAAACCACCCTTTAGATTTGGCAATACAAGGATAAACAGAAGCACAGTTAGATAATCTGCCAATTCTTCATTTGCTTCCTACGAACATAAGCTTATAAAACATATATTCCTTAGGGTAAGGCCAAATTATTTGGGGGTCGGGGGTGGAGGGCAAGAACTGATCACAAGATTTAGAATGGGAAAAGATCTTAAGAGACAATCTAATTATTTTCCAGATAAAACTATAGTCCCGAAGGAAGAGACTTACCCAATCTTGCACAGGTAGTAACAGAAATCTGAACCTATGAGATCTGCATATAAAATTCTTTGCAAACATTAAGTCACTACTTAAGTGTCAGCTCTTAATGATTATCCCCTTAAGTAGCTGCCGCTCATCCTTCAGTTGGATCAAATTAACACCTTTTCTTATCAGTATGTGTAGATAATAGGTAGAGTGACTAGTGCAAGGTAATTTCCTGGAATTGATGCCCCCCCATTTTGGCTAAAGTACCTGGAGGAAATTGGCAAGGGAAGCTGGGTTCCTTCATTGATGGGGAGTTGGATTCTAGACCTGAAATTTGATGAGCTTTTAATCTAGGTCAGCATCTGTATGTGATTCATTTGTTTCTGGCAGTTTCAACTAAAATCACTCACATTTTCATAAACATATGTCAGATTACAAAATGTTTTTTCCACAACAGCCCAGGTATGTGTGCAATGTAAGTATAGTATCCCATCAATACTCACACTGGTTAGGTCCTGAGAGAATGACTGCTCACTCAGAGGTTAGGAGTAACCGTAACAGTATATTCATGAGCCCTCACTTTTGTACTTCTCATTTCACAGACAAAGAAATATTGTCATAAAAGGGAAGGGACCAGCTCTAGGTCACACAGCTAGTCATGAACAATCTGGACTGAAAATCAAAATCTATGGAGTCTAAAGTCAAATGGGAAAAGGAATAGATTTAAGCCATAAGGTACCTTAGGAGCTACCATATCCAACTCTGAGACTTAGAGAGATGAAATGCTTTGCCCAGGGTCATGCATCTAGTAAACTTCAGAAGTGAGATTTGAATTCAGGTCTTCCTGATTTCGTGACCAGAGCTCTAAACATCACCCAATGTTTCATCCCGGGTGACACAGGAGTCAGAGAGCTAGGTGGTTAGAAGAGGGTGTGGGCTAGCCTAAAGGATACAACTTTGCCACTTAGCTCCAGGACTTCAGGGCACAGCCTCTACATAGGGACAGATCACAATGCTCTAATCCCGTACATATACATGGTCAGATAAAAGGATGTCAGAAGGAAGATAAAGGCAGATTAATAAAGATAAAAGGATGATTAATTTTGCTTCTATTTATTCTTGAGTTTCCAAGGCTAATTTTTTTTCAAAACCTTGTTTTTAATGCACTAACACCCCCTAATGGAGACTTACAGTATCTAACACAGAATGTATAATAGGTGGTAGGTAAATAAAGGGACCTGTGGTTCTGGGGTGAAGAGTCCCCTCCATTGGCATTCTGGGGCCCAGGGCCATGGCCAAGGTGACCTGGGTAGAGGTGAGGGTGTTCTGGAGGACAGAAAACCTCAGCTTCCTCAGGGTAGAGTAAGGGTAGATGTGATACTGGATTTCTGCTATCCCACCAGGTGGGTGGTGAAGGTGGTAAAGACTCTTTTGATGAAGATGGGCTGTTCTTACGAAGCTGCCCTGCTGGAGAGCCAAGGTGGCTGGGAG
Organism: Potorous gilbertii; assembly: GCA_028658325.1. Classification (NCBI taxonomy): domain Eukaryota; kingdom Metazoa; phylum Chordata; class Mammalia; order Diprotodontia; family Potoroidae; genus Potorous; species Potorous gilbertii. Next base: position 42,792 of record JAQQSK010003503.1, on the reverse strand, counting down.
CTCATGGGTCAGGCTGAGCATCATCATCGGGGAGTGTCTCTGCTGGCCAGGTAAGCTCCCAGCTGACCTGGCTCCAGGCCCTGGGTGTCTGGGAATGGAGGGCTGGGAGGGAGAGGCCAAGCTCTGGACTGGTCTCCCTGTACCTATAGCACACTCCAGCATACAAAGTACTCTCGTCACAGCAGTCCTTGTATTTCCATAAGTATTTTTATCCCTTGTTTACATAGGAGAAAACTAAGTCTCTGTGAGGTAAAGCAGCCTGTGCAAGGTCATATATCTCAGATCTGTTGACTCCTGGACCAAAGCCCTTCCCAATATTCCACGCTATCCAAAGTATAGGTCATAACCCAGGGGCTATGATCAGGACAGCAGAGGACTGAGGACTATAATCCTGGGGACTCCAGTGAAAGCATTTGGAGGTATTTGGCCCAGAGGAGAGCAGACACCAGGGGAGACATGAAATCTATCTTTAGTTCTATGAAAACAATCTGTCATTTACCTCGGTCCCTGGCAACAGGGTAGAAGGTTGATAAATTCTTGTTGATTGATTGACTCCAATATTTGAAGGATTTTCATATGGAAACAGGATTAGATTTCTTCTGCTTGGCCCCATTGCTAGAAGCAATGGGTGACTTTCAAAGAGGCAATTTGCGATGGATGGAATGAAAAAAATCTTTGTTAACAATGAGAGCTATCCCAAGGGGCTATGGAGTAGTTGGGCCTATAGACATACCACAAGGCAGAAGTCATGGTACTATGTACCCTGAGTGCTGAGGATTGTGCTTGTGTGACTGAGGGGATTAAGAGGCATTCCCTACATGATATGCAGTGTGGTTCAGTGCGTGGCACCCTGGACTGGGAGCTAGAGTGAGTCTAGGCTCTGGCACCAAGTCCGAATGACAGAATCTCCCCTAAGGACTCAAAGATGATGAACAGGAATGTCCCACAATCCCTGTAACCCTCCCTTAAAGACTTTCTCCGATGGAGAGCCCACTAGAGTTATGGAGGCAACTGATTCTATTTTTGGACAGTTCTCATTATCTGAAAGTCTCTTCCTGATGTCCTGCCTAAACCAACATATTGTTTTATTCTTTGACTCTGTATCCTATGTGCCTAAAACAGTCCCTGGCACTTAGTAGGACCTTAATATATGCTCGTTGACTGATTGACACAATCTGACTTTCTACCTTTCACCTGTTTGTCCTTGTTCCCCCTTCTGGGGCCAAGTAGGATAAGGCCAATCTCTTTTGTACCAGAAAGTCTTTCGGATCCTTGAATAGACCAGTCCTGTCACCCCTCTGTCCCCCTTCTCTTTTCTAGGATGAAGAAGGGGGATTAGTCTTGTTCTGTTGGGTGCCTGAGGGCAGAATCATGAGCAATTGTGGGGAAGAGAAGGAGGGAGAGGAGAGGGAGAGTTCAGCTCAACATGGCAAAAAATTCTTAACAATTAGAGCTTCCCGAGGGAGGTAGTGCTCTTGGGATAGTAGCAAGCTGAAGTCCGATGCCTTCTGTCAGGGACATTAAGGTAGAATCAGGTTTACATGCTGAAAGGTATGTTGGAAGTCATCTGGTGGATGAGCCCTGTAGAGGTCAAGTGATTTTATCAGGGTAACAGATAAAGTAAATGGCCAGGACCTCTGACTCCATTTCCTACTCTGGTAGCAGAAGAAGGGGAGCACAGAGTGATTCCTCCATGGGACTTCAGAGTCCATTCCAGCTCTGAGATTCTCAGCAACAGGAATTAGAGAATTGCATCTAAGGGCACACGCTCAGACAACAGATGAAGGGCTGCCAGGAATTTAGAGAATCAGAAATTCTGAAAGGTTTCCTGGAGAAGATGGAGTTTGAATTGATCCTTGGTTGACTTGGCTGAAAGATGAGGGATGGACATCCACAGGGTCATAAGGTCATGGAATCATCAGATTTAGAGATGGAAGAGACCACTGAGCCCATTTTACAGATGAGAACATCCCCTCTTAATGATGATGGGACTAGTTTGCCTTCCCACCTCCCACTAATCGAGAGAGCTCCCCAACTCTATGTCCCCCCATTTTAATCCCCAGGGCCATGGTGCATTATTCCTGCCAAGAACTCTGTCGGGTGCTTTATCTGCTGATTCCACTCCTGGAAAGAGGGGATGAGAAACACAAGATCACCGCCACTGCATTCTTCGTGGAGGTAAACCCGGGCTTGGGCCATGAGAGAGTCAAAAGGTAGTTATTAAGCACCTACTGTGTGCCAGGCCCTGAGTTAAGTACTAGAGATACAAAGAAAGGCAAAAGACAGACACTGCCCTCAAGGAGCTCACAGTCTGATGGCTCCAATAGGAATGAAACCCCCACATTGGGACCTCCCCACTCAGAGCACCCTGGGGAAGGTGGAACTCTGAGAAATTACAATAATGCGATATTTGCTTAATGCTTTAAACAGAGTTATACAGGGATAGGGATGGAACCTCTGACTTCAGTGGGATAGGGAATTTCCCAGGGAAAAACTCCTCTTCCCAATCACAGGCCAACCCCTTTTCTACATCACTGAGTCTCAGAGAACTTCCTGGAGTCCTACGATATTAAGTGACTTGTCCAGAGTGGCACAGCCAGAATATGTCAAGGCAGGACTTGAACCCGGGTCTTTCTAGCTGACTAGAGATATGTTATTCTGCAATGTCTCCTGTGTGTGTGTATGCAAAATAATAGTTTATTGGTAGTTCCAGTCACACGTATGAGTTTTACGTGTACTATGATACCTCATAAACACATCTATGTGTTATATAGAGTTTATATAGTTATAAATGTAATTCGTGATCTATATATAGTCATGTGAATTTTATATGCAAAATGGGCCCAACCAATTGAGCTATATCCTCAGAGTGTGCCCCTTTAGCCAGGACTCTGATATGTGTATATCTATTTATTCAATCTCTCTATCATTTCTCTATCCATCTACCCACCCATCCATCCATCCATCTACCATATATCCATCTACCTCTATCTCTATGTATGTATCCATTCATATATTCTTCCATCTGTCTATCTATATATTCCTTTATTTCTCTCCACCTCCTCTATCCATCCATCCATCTATCCATCTATCTATCTTTCTTTCTTTCTTTCTAGCTCTCTATCTCTCTCTCTATCTATCTTCCTATGTATCTGTCTATCCATTTATCCATATTCCCATCTATCCATTCAGCTACCTATCCATCTATACATCCCTCCATCTATTTATCTGTATATTCCTCTATTTCACCCCTTCCTCATCATCCATCCATCTGTTCTTCTACCTACCTACCTACTTATGCATACATCTATATGAGAGTTAGCATGGCTTAGTAGAAAGCCAGCCTAGAAGCCAATAAGACTGGAGTTCAAATTCTGCTAGTGACACCTGCTGCCAAGTTACTCTCCCTTGGGACTAGGCAACACTATATGAGACTATAAGTTATAAAGGAGGTGCTGACTAACATTGGTAGAAGGATTTCCTTACTGAGAGTACCCAATATATACATGCAGATGAGAAAATTTCCACCTTCATATTTCTCAGAGCCCTTTATTTGGCACCTTCCAAATTATGTCTTTGTTATTTAGAAAACATGTGAATTTTTTTGTTTAGAGACACCCTCCATGGACACAGATGTCGTCTCACTTGTCATGTAATGCTGGGTAATATCCTAATCTGTGTTTGCATCTTTTCTCCTATTAGACTATGAGTTTCATGAAGGCAGAGCCTGCATCTTATCTAAACTTTGTATTAAGTACACAGTAGGTACTTAATAAATGTTTGAATGAATGAGGAAACTGAGGCTCAGGGTGTTGTTTATATAGTACTTTAAGGTTTATAAAGTGCTTAAAAGATTATAAAAGACCATACAGATCATCTAGTCCATTTTATAGAGGAAATAGAGACTCAGAAAAGGAATGTGACTTGCCCAAAGTCCTTCCTCCTTCCTTTCCTTCCTTGCTCCCTTCCTTTCTTCTCTCCTTTCCTTAATCCTTCCTTTGTGAAATAAGGGGAGAGGGAATAAACATTTATTCAACACCTAGCATATGCCAGGCACTATATTAAGCATTTTACAAATATCTCATTTAATTTTCATAGCAACAAGAGGCACGTGGTATTGTTAACCCCATTTTATGATTTGGGGAAATGGACGTAGACATTTGTTAAGTCACTTTGCCCAAGGTGGCAAGTTAGTAAGTATCTAAGATCAGATTTGAACTCAGGTCCTCCTGACTCTAGATGCAGCATTCTATTCACTTAACCACCCAGTTGCCTGATGTTCAATTGGTGAGACTGGGATTCTAGTTTGGACTCTATTTCTAACTCTCTGTGTGACTTTGGTCAAGTGTCTTCTCTATCTGGGCTTCGTTTTCCTTCTTTCAAAAATGGGGAGAACAATTCTTGCCATGATCCCTCCACAAGGGTGTCACTGGTCAGTCAGTCAATCAACACTGATTAAGTACTGGAGATACAAAAAGAGGCAAAAGATGGCCCCTGCCCTCAAAGATCTTCTAGTCTAAGGGGGCAGACCACATGCAAACAAGTATATGCAAAGCAATCTCTATACAGGATTACTAGGACATAATGAACAGAAAGAGGGAACTAAAAGGAAGAAGGGTTGGGGAAGGCTTCCTGTAGAAGCAAGGAGCTGGTGTCATTAGATAGAAGACTACATGTTGGGGAGTAAGGAGAGGACTGGAAAGAGAGAAGGGGCCCGATTACGAAGGGTTTTTAATGACAAACAGAACATTTTGTGTTTTATCCTGGCAGTGATTGGAAGCCAGTGCAGTTTATTGAGTAGGTTTATTGATCATACTTGAGCATTAGGAAAATCATTTTAGTGGCTGAATGGGAGAGAGACTGAGGCAGGCAGACCCACCCCCAGCCTGTGTAAGGTAATGAGAGCTTGCACCAGGGTTGTCTTGGTGTCAGAGGAGAGAAGGGGCCCTACCTGAGAGCAGCTGTGGAGGAAGAATTAACGACTGATTGGCTGTGTGGGGTGGGGTGCAGGAGTCGTGAGAGAGAAGGAGGAGTCAGAAATGGCACTTTGGCTATGAGCCTGGGCCTGGGAGGGTGGTGGCACCTTGATGGAAACGGGAAAGTCCGGTAGGGGGGAAGATGATGAATTCAGTTTGGAATACGCTGAGTTTAAGATCCCCATGAAATGTCCAGTTTGAGATATCTGAAAGGCAGTTGGAGGTGGGAGACCGGACATCAGCAGAGACTGAGCCAGGATACGTGCTGGTAACTGAATCCTCAAGAGCTGACAAGACCCCCAAGTGAAGGAATATAGGGGGAGAAGAGGAGAGGGCCCAGGACAGAGCTCGGTGGGACGATCATAGAGGGTACGATGAAGATCCATTAAAGGAGACTGAGAAAGAACCAGGAATGCCAGAAACCTAGAGAGAAGAGAGGATCCAGAAGGAAAGAGAAACCCACAAGCATTAGAAGCTGCTGAAGGGTCAAGAATGAGGTTGGAAAATAGGCCAATGGACTTGGCGACTAAGAGAACTGATAATTTTGGAAGTCGGGCTGGAATGATGAGGTTGCCAGCCAGACTGTTAAGGAGAGAGAGAGAGAGAGACAGAGAGGAGGGAAAGGGGAGACCAGTTGTAGCCACTTTCTCAAGGAGTAAAACCAGAAAGGCAGAAGCCATGAGGAGATGATGTCAGATGGAGTGGAAGGATCAAGTGAAGGGGGAGGTGAGATATATTTGGGAAAGTAATTTGGTTGGCTCTTAAGTCTTCATTTTAAACCAGTTGCCTGTATAAACAACAGAATTAAGTCTTGGGGTAAATAAGTATTTAAATCACTTATTCAGGAACCTCACCTCTGAGGAACACGGCAGCCCCCGGGTAGTCAAAGTCACCAAGATCCATGTTTGCTAGATCCCCTGACGATGAGAGGGACGGACCTCAGGGAACCTGTAGTCTGGATTGGCTCTGGACTTAACTCCCTCCACCGCCCCCCACATGTAACAATATATATGTAATAATAATAGTGTCAGGTCCCCAGAGTGTGGTTCCTTACACCTCTCCCCCAGGACTCGAGGACTGCCTTGAGGGGCAATGGCTTTCTTCTATTGCCATGGGCTGAGGCATCCAATATCATGATTAATCCTCTGATTAACACCTCAGTATCAATTTAACCAAAGAACATTAATTCTCTTTTAGAAAGGGATATTTACTGGAAAGGTATAGAGGTAAAAAAAAACCTATTCTGCCTGCCCCCCAGTAGGGAGTATATTCTCCCTGATGCCACTTTGGTCATAGGGGAGAGAGGGCTCAAACTCAGTGTTGTTACAAAACGTCCACCCTTACTGAGGTCACATGTAGCCACCAGACAAGTGGGTCCCTTGTTGCAGAACATGGTATCTCTGGGAGACACACTACTGGACTGGACCTCAGCACTGTGGTGCTTAACCCAGTGCCAGGCACATAGTAGGTACAGTGTTCATAAATAATAAATGTTTATTGACTGACCATTGACTGCTGAGGAAAAATTCGGGCTTAGATCTTTCAAGGTCTCACAAAGCCCTCTACCAAAGGAATAAAAAGACCTACACAGAAAGCAGTCTCATGCTGGACACAGGCTTGTGCTCGTAGTTTGTGGCTTGTTATGGATGGAAAGCACTTTAGAAATCTAAGTTGTAGCAGGAAGGGCCCAAGGCTTTGAGTCAATGATCCTGGGCGAGGGACTTGGTTCTAACACTGGCTAGTGGTTGATCCTGCATGAGTTACTTTACTTTTCTGAACTTCAGGCTTTTCATCTGTAGAATGAGAATAGAAATACTTGCATTTCCCATCTCACAGAGATGTTGCGAGGAAATCACTTTGTAAATCTTAAAATACATCATCATCATCACCAGACAATTTTTAGGTGATTGTGGTGATGCTAATGAATGGTCAGAGGGGCTTCCTGTTCCCTCCACTTCCCCTCCCCTTACTCCTCTTTACTTTGCTACCTCTCACTCTCCCCTTCCCTTTTCTCCTCCCCCTCCTTCTTGCTCCTCCTCCTTCCTTTTCTTCTCTCTCCCTCTTCCTTCCTACCACTCTATCTCTCTTTCCTCTCCCTCCTCCTCCCTCTTCTTCTATGTCTTCCTCTCCTTCTCTCTCCCTCTTCCTGCCCTTTCCTCTACGTTTCTACCTCTCCCTCCTCTTTCCTCTCTTTCTTCCTCCCTTCCCTGTCCCTCTCCTTCCCTTTCCCTCTGTCTCCATCTCTCCCTCCCCCTTCCCTCTTCCCTCTCTCTCTTCCTCTGCTTTTTCCTCCCCTCTCTCTCCCAGCCACCAGTCCCAGGGGCAATATCCAATTATCTCCTTAGCTCCTTCGCATGGAGCAGGTGAAGAGGATTCCAGAGGAATACTCCCTGGGCCGAATGTCCGAGGGCTTGACCAATGAAGACCCCATCATGAAGGTTCTCTGTATCAGAGGCTTGGTCATTCTGGCCCACAGGTCAGAAAAGGTGAGAGAGCTAAGGGAGGACGTAGTAACTATCAGGATTCAGAGGGCCCAGGGTAAGTGGGAGCAGGAGCAGCCGAATCCCTGGCAGGGGCATCCTGCATTCTCTTGGCTACCTAATCCACCCCCTCTCCTTTCCATGACCTTACCTGGTCCTGTCAGAACTTCAGTGTCACCATCTGTACAGTGGGCAGCCATCTCCCCTAGAGCCCATACACTTAATGGTCACAGCACAAAGCACTACGTTACACTCAGGGTGGCCCGTGTGGGGCCAGGTGAAGATTTTTACATCTTTTACAGGTGAGAAAACTGAAGACTAAAGAGATTAAGTTTTCATCATCATCCTCAACATCCTTGAGAAAAAATGCAGACCGATTATGTGTGAGAGTTTGGGCTTGGTTCTGGGGCCAGAGAAGGGCGTCAGGCACGGTCCCTGTCCTCAGGGAGCTCGTATTCTGGTGGGGGAGTTGGCATAGACGTCAGGCCAAATCCATCCATGCTAAGAGCTGGGCAAGCCCTTCCTTCAGAGCGTACATGGCAAAGGGATTCAGGAGGGGAAGGGTCAGTATGGTTCAGGGTAGTCAGGAAAGGCTTCCTGGGAGGTGACCTTCGAGGCTATCTAGGCTAACCCCTAAATGAGGAAACTGAGGCCCAGAGAAAGGATCCAAAGTCCAAGGTCACCCAGTTAGAAAAGGGTAGGAATTAGCTCAGTGCCAAGGGAGGAAGGGGCATTCAAGAGGGAACAGTCAACCTAGGATTCCACCCTGGGTCCTTTGACTTCCAGGCAAGGGCTCGCTCCTCTCCTTTTTCCCCACAGAGTACCAAAATCCAGGCTCTTCTGCCCTCCATGATGAAGGGCCTGCAGTGGGTGGATGGCTTGCTGGCAGTGGAGGCTGTCAGCAACGTCAGGACCATCCTGAAGTGTCAGGATAAGAAGTCAAATGATGTTACCATTTACCTGGAAATTCTACAGGTTCTTCAGCCTCACTTCAATGATGTAAGGGCCAAGAGGAGAAGGGAGGGGTGGGTGGATTTGAGGTTATGACCCCGGACCATGGAACTGACTTAAGAGGTCACAAACAAATTCAACTGGGGCAGGTCAACAGACACTTCTTCTGAGTGTCTATCCTACACAGGATGCTGTGTCAGGGCCTGGAAGTAACCTCTCAACTCCAGTCTTCGCTGATCGTTTTCTGATTCCTTTCCTCTCCTCTGCTGGGGGAAACACAGAATCAATTCAGTACAGCATCATCCAACCCAATTCAACACAACACAGTACAACCCAATCCAACCTGACACAACACAACATAATCAACACAACACAATCTAACCTGACCCAACGCAACACAGCACAACACAATCCAACACAACACAACCAAAACAACTCAATCCAAGCATTTAATTAAACAATGATAAATCAAAAAACAGTCCCTGCCAACCAAGAGCTTACATTCATCTGAAACTTGTGAACTCTTATTTTGATTGGATGGGAATCCATAGCACACTTTGAGCTGGGATTGGCAGCTATTCTGGGATAGCTGCCCCCAAATCTCACAACTTGGAAGTAACCTCAGAGGTCACATAGGATAAATTCTTAAACAAAAATCCTCTCTAAAATACACGTGGCAAGTAGTGCAGCCTATTCTTAAGGACCCACAAGGCTGGGGGAACTCACTGCCACCCAATGTAGCTCATTCCTTTAGGGATAGATATAATATCTAAGAAGTTTATCTTCCTCTCAGGCTGAAATCTGCCTCTGTGAACTTTGCAGACCAAAGCACAGAGTCCCTTGGGTCACTCCACTAGCGATCTCCAAGCACAATTCCCTGAGTTTGGTTATCCAATAGTCTTGTCTTCTTAGGCAGGGCCACAAGCCTGCCATGAAAGACTTCGAGAGATACTTGGGTATGATGGGAGTCTTTACATTTGTAAAGACTCATCAGTGAGTGGGATGGGAACCAGGAGACCTGGTTTATAGTTGCAGCTTTCTTGCTAGCTTTCTGGATGACCTTGGATTAATCATGTATTATTTGTGGGACTCAGTTTCCTTATCTGTAAAATGAATGGATGGGACTTGATTTCTATAATCTTTTTAAGCTTTGACATTCTCTATTCTAAGGTCGCCCTCCACCCCACCCCACTCACATTCACCCTCACCCAGTCACCCCATGACCCAGTGGTTCCTGCTTCAGAATAGGGAAGAAGTGCGTTCGACGGCCATCACCCTCTTTGGCAAGGTGGTCAGGCTACTGCGGAGCCCCTGCATGCCCCTGACAGAGCAGCAACTGGTCAACTGCCTGGTACCTCTGATCCTGCAGCTTCAGGAAGGGAACCCTGTGGTGGGCAAGGTGAGTCTGTTGATCTGGGCATGGTGAGAGGAGTGGGGAGAGGAGGGTGCTCCTCATTTTAAGAGAGCCTGCTGAGGATGTGGAGGGGGAATGAAGATAAATCTCTTAATACAAGCCAGAAAGTCTCTAGGTTGGAAAAGACTTTCATCTAGTCCGGCCCTCCAGCTTCTACTGAAGGAAGACCTAGACATGAAAGGGCACTGCTGAGAGGGAAAAATTACCCTCCTATTCAAGTTGCTCTAGGTCTAGTCTCACTATGGATTCAGCTGGGCCATGGAGTCCAAGGACCTGGCTTTAAGTCTTGGCTTTGCCACTCACTAGTTGAATGAAGCCATCTCCTTTTTCTTTGCCTCTGTTTCTTCATTTATAAAATGGAAGACAGAAATACACACCCTTCCTCCCTTCCTCATGGGGCTGCTTTAGTAAAGCACCCTATAAAAACTTGGGCCATTATTCTCTTCATCCCATCACCTTCTAATCCACCTGCAGAAATGTAAGAAGACTTTGTCCAATTGCTGCTACCACATGGCTTGGGTCCTGCCAAAAATGATGTACAGCAAAAAGCCATGGGACATCAGTCAGCAGACAGTGACCAAGATCTGTAAGTACTTGGTGAGTACTAGACATGTGCTTCCCACCCTGGGGAAGGAATGCACTTTTTAAAAAAAATTAATTTATTTATTTTTAGTGTTCAACATTCATTTCCACAAGATTTTGAGTTACAAATTGTCTCCCATTTCTCCCCTCACCCCACCCCAAAACGCTGAACATTCTGATTACCCCTTCCCCCAATCTGCCCTCCCTTCTAACATCCCACCCTTCCCTTATCCTCATCTTCTCTTTTGTCCTGTAGGGCAAGATGAATTTCTATACCCCATTACTTGTATTTCTTATTTCTTAGTTGTATGCAGGAACAATACTCAACATTCATTACTAAAACTTTGGGTTCCAACTTTTCTTCCTTCCTCCCTCCCCACGCATCCCCCTGAGAAGGCAGGCAATTCAATATAGGTTATATATATGCAATTTTGCAAATGACTTCACAATAGTCATGTTGTGTAAGACTAATTATATTTCCTTTCATCCTATCCTACCCCCCTTTTCTTCTATTCTCTCTTTTGACCTTGTCCGTCCCCAAGAGTGTTTACTTCTAATTGTTCCCTTCTCCCATTTGTCCTCCTTTCCATCATCCCCCCCAACCCTGCTTATCCCCTTCTCCCCTACTTTCCTGTATTGTAAGATAGGTTTTCACACCAAATTGAGTGTGCATAGTATTCCTTCCTTCAGCCAAATGTAATGAGAGTAAGTTTCACTTTTTCCCTCTCACCTCCCCCCTTTTCCCCTCCATTGAAAAGGCTTTTTCTTGCCTCTTTTATGAGAGATAATTTGCCCCATTCCAGGTCTCCCTTTCTCCTCCCGACATATTCTTCTCTCACTCCTTAATTTTATTTTTTTAGATATGATGCCTTCCTATTCAATTCACCCTGTGCTCTGTCTCTCTTTCTATGTGTATGTGTGTGTTTGTGTGTGTGTGTGTGTATGTGTAATCCCACCAACTACCCAGATACTGAGAAAAGTTTCCAGAGTTACAAATATTATCTTTTCATGTAGAAAACTAAACAGTTCAACTTTAGCAAGTCCCTTATGATTTCTCTTTCCTGTTTACCTTTTCATGATTCTCTTGATTCTTGTGTTTGAAAGTCAGATTTTCCAGTCAGCTCTGGTCTTTTCATCAACAATGCTTGAAAGTCCTCTATTTCATTTAAAGACAATTTTTTTCCCTGAAATATTATACTCAGTTTTGCTGGGTAAGTGATTCTTGGTTGTAATCCTAGTTCCTTTGACTTCTGGAAAATCATATTCCCTTCAATCCCTTAATGTAGAAGATGCTAGATCTTATATTATCTTGATTGAACTTCCACAATACTCAAATTGTTTCTTTCTAGCTGCTTGCAATATTTTCTCCTTGACCTGGTAACTCTGAAATTTGACTATAATGTTCCTAGGAGTTTCTCTTTTTGGATCTTGTTCAGGAGGTGATTGGTGAATTCTTTCAATATTTTGCCTTCTAGTTCTAGAATATTAGGGCAGTTTTCCTTCATAATTTAATGAAAGATGATTTCTAGGCTTTTTTTTGATCATGACTTTCAGGTAATCCCATAACTTTTAAATTGTCTCTCCTGGATCTATTTTCCAGGTAAGTTGTTTTCCAGTGAAGTATTTCACATTATCTTCCATTTTTTCATTCTTTTGGTTTTATTTTGTGATTTCTTAGTTTCTCATAAAGTCATTAGCTTCCATCTGTTTCCATTCTAGTTTTTAAACAACTATTTTCTTCAGTGAGCTTTTGAGTCTCCTTTTCCATTTGGCTAATTCTGCTTTTTAAAGCATTCTTCTCCTCATTAGCTTTTTGGATCTCTTTTGCCATTTGGGTTAGACTATTTTTAAAGGCATTATTTTCTTCAGCATTTTTTTGGGTCTCCTTTAGCAAGCTATTGACTCATTTTTCATGATTTTCTTGTATTGCTCTCATTTTCTCTTCCCAATTTTCTTCCACCTCTCTTACTTGATTTTCAAAATCCTTTTTGAACTTCTCCATGGCCTGAGACCACTGTATATTTTTTGGAGGTTTTGGATGTAGAAGTCTTGACTTTGATGTCTTCCTCTGATGGTATGCTTTGTTTTTCCTCATCCAAAAGGATAGAATAAAATACCTTTTCACCAAGAAAGTAACCTTCTATAGTCTTATTTTTCCCCTTTTGGGGACATTTTCCCAGTCAGTTACTTGACTTTTGAGTCCTTCATGAAGTAGAGGGTATACTCTAGGGACCTGTAAGTTCTCAATATCTCCAAGGCAGCACAATCAAGGGAGAAGAGTTTACTCATTTTATGATCTGCACTCTGGTCTGGGAGCAACCACAAGTTTTCTGCCCAGGATCTGAGAGTAGGATTCCTTCTCAAAAGCCACCCCCAGCTCCACCAAGCCAGTGATCCTCCTCACCCCAGGACAACCTCTCAAAACTGAGCCCCAGATCAGCCACTTGATTCCCCCCAGGGTCTTTAGATAGAGGGCTCCAAAAATGTATGCTGCTGCTGCAGTGGCAGTTGTTGCCCTGGAGCCAGAGCTTGGACCGAAACTTGCTCCCCTCTCACTCAGGTGAAAAAGTTTTCTCACTGACATTTGAAGCTGTCTTTGGTGTTTGAGAGTTGAGAAATCTGGGAACCCAGCTACTATCCATGATTCCATGCTCTGAAGCCTTCTCCAGTCCTGCTGAGTGGCCAAGGCTGTGTTGTGCTCTGTGGGCTGCGCTCTGCTCTGAGCTCAGTACGATAAACCTTTCCTGTTGGCCTTCCAGGCTGTCTTGGGCTGGAAATTTCTTTTATTCTCTCATTTTGTGGCTTCTGCTGCTCTAGAATTTGTTTAGAGTCATTTTTACAGGTATTTTATGGGCTATTGGGGTAGAGCTAGAGCAGGTCTGTCCTTCTGCTCCACCATCTTGTCTCTGTCTCAAAGAATGCATATATTAATCACCTCCTATGTTGCCAACCATTCTGTTGGGTGCTGCGATATAAAGGCAAAAGTCCCTGCTTTCAAGGGGCTTCCACTCTATTTGGCAGAAACAACATAGACACAGAAAATTAAATAATATATACAAAATTATGCAAAGTAATTTCAATAGGGAGAGAGTCCTGGGGCTGGGATCAGGCATCTGAGCTGTACCTTGTAAGAAAGCAAGGATTATATAAGGCAGAGGAGAGGAGAGAATGTCTCCCTAGACACGGGAGAACATCTGTACAAAGACACAGAAGTGGGAAATGGGACTTCAGGCTCAGAGAACAAGTCACTTCTCTTTTGAATCTCAGTTGCCTCTCTGTAAATGAGGAGGCTGGACAATATACCTCAAAGGTCCCTCCCAGTTCTAGATCTGCAAGAATCTTAGGCTAGTATCATTTAAAAGGAGAGGGTGTATGGGGGAGTAATAGGAAATAAAACCAGAAGGGGACAGCCATGCATTTACAGAATGAAATCCCCAGCAATGCCCTGTCTGTCCAAGTTCATTCTTTGTTAAGTGTTGTAGTTGTAGCTGGATTACACTGCGCATCATGAGTCTCTCCATTGCTCTCTGGGGAAAGGGGGAAAGAAGAGAATAAGCATTTTTTAAGTGCCTACTATGTGTCAAGCATTGTGCCAAATTACATATCTATATTTATACATATATAAAATCTCATTTGAACCTTTGGGGGAATCCTTCCTTTAAATTCTTCAAAGACCATGGTATTTCATAATTCATAGTCATGCAACAACTCTAGTAAAATATTAATGTATATATATATATACACAAAAGTCTTGATGCAATTTATACTTATAAAAGCTTCAAATGGCATGGTATACGCAAATGCCTAATGTAACACACACTATTACATGGTAAGTGCAGTAGAGACATTGTTCCAAGTGAGGGCAGAGAGAGAAAGGGTCATTGCCCACTGGTAGATAGCTAAAAGGACCTAGTTCAACTCTCTCCTTTTTTAGAACAAGAAACTAAGGCCCTGTCCAGAAAAGAGACTGAAAATGCTTCAGTGTAAGAACGGCCTAGAAGAGACCTTAGAAAACATTTAATCCAATGGTCTAGTTTATTTTTAAAATCTTACTTGATTAAGTAATGAAATCTTAATTTTTTTAATTAGCAAAATTTGCCTGAACCTCCGTCCCCCATTTCCTCTACTTGGAATGAAAGAAAAACAAACTTCTGTTATAAATATGTATAGTCAAGCAAAACAGATTTCCACATGGACTATGTCTAAGTATATACACACATGCATACAATGTACATATACATACAAATACATGTAGACATATATATGTGTGTGCTTGTCCTTTGTTGCCAAAGAAAACCATGCCATCAGAGAAATGATGACATGATTTGCACTTGACTTTGTTTTGAGTAAGGAAGGACTGTGCAGGTCACCAGCCTCACTTCTCCTCCAGAGCCATCTGAATCCAGTGACCAGATATTCATCAGGATGACTGGAGATGACCCAGGATGAGGCAAAGTGACTTGCTCAAGGTCACACAGCTAGTGAGTGTCAAGTGTCTGAGGTGAGATTTGAACTCAGGTCCTCCAGACTTCCTGCACTGGTGCTCTATCCACTGCACCACCTAGCTGCTCCCCACGTATATATGCATATATATACATATATGTGTATACACACCTCCAATTATGTGAGATAATTTCCTTTAATCTTCCTTTCCCTTCCCCTTTAGCATATTTCTCTTTCCCTGTCTGTCCATTCTTCTTCTAAGATCACCAAAACCTAATAGAACCACTCCTAGGCCTATTATCTAATTAAACTTCTTCTGTTTAAGAAGAATCATCATTTAGTCAATCATTTAAGAATCATCTTGCCCCTGATAATGATAGGATTCAAAGGGGACACATGTATAATCTCCCTATATTTGAACATAAACAATTTATCTTCCTTTAGCCCCTTATGATTATTCATTTATTTTTACCTTTTTATGTTTCCCTTTGACTTTTATATTTGGAGTTCAAAATTTCAACACAACTCTAGTATTTTTATCAAGAAAGCTTGCAAAACATCTATTTCCTTAAGGGTTCACTTTTCACCTTGCATGATATGCTTAGTTTTGCTGGGTGAGTTATTATTGGCCTATAAGCTTACATTGTTTGCCTTTTGGAATCTCATATTCCAAATTCTCCACTCCTTCGTTGTGGTGGCTGCTAGATACTGTGTGATCCTGACGGTGGCTCCTCAGTACTTGTACTCTTTCTTTCTGAGTGCTTGCAATATTTTTTATTTGACCTGAGAACCCTGGATTTTGGCTCTGATTTTCCCGGGAGTTTTCATCAGGGAGTTTCTTTCAGGAGGTGACAGATTCTATTTCTACTTTACTCTCTTGGTTATAAGAGATCTGGGCAGTTTGCTTTTGTGATTTCTTAAAATATGATGTGTAGGCTCTTTTTTTGGTTATGCCTTTCAGGCAGTTTAATGATTCTTACGTCTCTGATCTATTTCCATGTCAGTTGTTTTTGCAATGAAATACCTTACATTTCTTCCTTTTACCTTTGTTTTAATATTTCATATTGTCTCATAGAGTCATTGACTTACTTGTTCTATTCTAATATTCAGGAAGTTTGTTCCTTGGACAACATTTTGTGCCTATTGTGCCAAGCGGTTAATTCTCTTTCAAATTCTTCCATAGTTCTCATTTCTTTTCTATTTTTTCCCCTAGTGTTCTCATTTCATTTATAAATTTTAAAAAATCTCTTTTTAAAATTCTTGCTTCATCTCTTCAGGAATTCTGTTCTATTTGGATACATGCCCAAGCTGTGTTTTAATTTGAAGCTTTGCTCACAAATGCTCTGGAGTCATTTTCTTCATCTAGGTTTGCATGTTGAATACAGTCATTACCATAATAGATTTTTTTAAAATTATAGGGTTATTTATTTGCTTGCTTATTGTCCCAGTCTACTTTATGACTCCACATTTTAATTGGGGCAAAGCCCTGTCTGAACTGGTACTGCTGCTATTTTCTTGTGGTATTGAGTGCTATATTGTTCCAGGATCTCAGAGACAGCTCTAGTTGGGAAACAATAAGCTTTCAGTGCTCCCAAAATTCTCTGGTCTAGGGCAAAGTCTGATCACTGACTCCCCTAGCTCAAGGTCTGCAAGTTCCTGACTTTGGGTCAGAATAACAGTAGATGCTGCTGGACTCTGCCTCTAACAGTCAGTTAGAAAGTTTGGTTGATTCGGTGACAGGTCTAAATCCAAATACACTGCATTTTCTTTTAGCTAATGAGAATTAGATGAAAACTGTGGTTCCTCCCAGTTGTAACATCCTATGTTCTAAGATTTCTTTTACCTCTGACATACTCTCCTCTAAAATTTTTCCAGCTCTGACATTCTCTGTTCTGATGCATAAGAGGATGGAGGATGCTGGATTTGGAGTCAGGAAAGCCCGAGTTCAAATATGATCTCAGACACTGGGAGAGTCACTGAATTTCTGCCACAAAATAGTGTATAATAAGAGTACCTACCTCAGCAGGTCTCTTAAGGATTCAATGAGATAATGCAGAGCACTTTGCAAACCTTAATGTACTGTGTAAATGCTACTATGCTGTCAACTGGAGGATGCCGCCAGCTCAGATATCCCACATTTTAACAGTCTTTGTTACAAGGCTCTATGCCTGTCTCTCAGCTGACTAGATGCCCCACTGTCCTGGCATCAGAGCCCCAGAGAGGCCTCATTTACTAGCTCATTTCTGAGCAGGCCTTGTTTCTGATCCTTCCCATAATATCCACTCATATATGTCACTGTGTGATGTGAAGCATAGGATGATTGCTGGAAAAGGTGATCTCAAACCTCACAAGGAGGGTCAGGGACTCACCACTTCAGTGGAACCTTGGTACGTCCCTTCAGTGCTGCTGATCACACTCCCATCATCTCCTACCCATCTTCCCACAAATTCACCACAAAGGGTCCACCCACAATGACCTAGGCTTTTGAGTTACATGGCTTTCAGTGGAACACAGGGTTGATAATCCACATTTCTATTACATCTTAAAGTTTTAAAAAATATATCTCATTTAAACCATAATCTGTTGTCTCAACAACCTTGTAAGAGCAATAGGTTGGGTGTTATTACCCCATTGTATAGATGGGAACATGGAGCGTCAGAGAGGAGAAGGAGTCATATTCAAAGGGCAAACTCCCAAGATTCAGACTCTGTGGTCTGTCTCATTACATGGACATGCTTGAACCTATTCTGTGGAGCAGAAAAGTGAGGTTTGGATAAGTAGTAGAGAATCCTTAGTCTCTATTGCTATGATTCTGTTGGACCCTGGAGAGGATAACCTAGACTTGGTTCTCTTCCTCGTGTTAGGATATGTGGTAATAACTGTTTGAAAAATATGACTTGTAGGTGGGGAACACAGAGAATTCAATAGGGCCATTTCTTGGTCGACAGATGGTACACTGGGGGGTTTTGGTCTAGGTGAGCACCCACCGTGACAGCGCCCTCGTGTTCTTGACCCAGAGCCTGGAGTACACCAAAAGCCCTCGGGCTGCTCTCCGGAGGAGTGCAGTCACATTTATAGGTAAACCCTAACCTTGCCTTGGTGTCTCTGGTGATGGGGCTGGAGGTGGGTTCACTTTGGATTGAATGGGACCCATCGTGAGACAAGCCTCAAGGAGGAGAACAAGGGTGAGGCCCCTGTGCTAGATCAATATGTCCCATTCTCCCCATAACCCAGAATTTGTCTATGGATGGATATATTCCTTCTCTTCCCTTAGCTGCCCCAGAGAGCACTATTTCACCTCAGACGTTTACCAACTTGTGACCTAGGGCAAGTCAACCAACCTCTCTGGGTCTCAGTTTCTTTGTCTGTGAAATAAAGGTCCCTTCCAACCGGAGATCTATCATGCCCAGGAGGGGGAGAGCCTTCTTTATACCCTACAACAGACTGTGGGAACCAGATAACAACAGCAACAATGAAAGTAATGGTAATCCCAGTGTAGCACACGTAACAGCGAGCTGAGCTGGGGGCCAGGAAGACCTGGGTCAAGTACAACCTCTGACCCTTCCTGGCTCAGTGACCCTGGATGAATGGCTCCCATTCTCAGCACTCTGGGAGCTCTTTATGACTCTCCATTGCAGACCTGTGAGGGCGGAGTTCTGCCCCCCCCCATACCAGTGAGACCCCAGAGCCAGCTCTCTGTCCCTACACTACACATGGGAAATGTTTAAAGGCTTTCAAAGAGTTTTTGTTTTATATTTCTCTTCTCACTGATGCCTCACTGGGACAAACAGAGCACCTAGTTATTAGCCCATTTTACAGAAGAAGAAATTGAAGACTATAGAGCTGATGAGTTTCACTCAAATTCACATAGTCATTGATGAAGTTGGGACTGACCTGGATCTCCTGAAACCCAGGACAGGGTCTCCATTCCCCTTAGCTAGGCCTTCTCTCTCGCACCTCTTTTGGAGGATTGGCATGAGAGCAGAGATTGTCTTTTGTTGCTGTTACAGAGGAAAGGGAATCTATAGGACCCTAAAGACTCCCCCCACTTTGTACACATTTTGACATTTCCATAGTTGGGAGTTTGGGGTTCAGTGGGTGAGGCTGAACTGTGCTTGTTTAAAGGGCTGAGATGTGGGCTGGGGTCCAGCGGCTTGGTTGGGGGAGAGGGAGAGGAGAGACTAAGAAGCAACTGAGTCACTCTTTGGGATTGTACTTAAAGGGTCCCTGGTACCCTGCATGGAAGGCATGCTGACTGAGGACCTCCTAAGTGAAGTGAAGACATGTAAGTTAAATGTGTGTGTTTGTCTGTCTCTCCTCTCTCTATCTCTTTCTCTTCTCCCTGTCTCTGCCTCTCTATATATACCTTTCTTTTCCCTCACTTTCCCCTTCTCTTGTTTTCTTTTTTCACAACTTTTCTACCGCCTCTTCTGGCTCGATAGCATGGCCATCTGGTCTACCAGTTTCTTTGGCAAAATGGGAGTGAGTTGCCATCTGCCTGTTACAAGATGAAAGCAAAGCCTTCAAAGACCTCCTCTTCCCTTTCAATGACCACTTTTCTCCTGAGAGTTTCCTTTCCCCCCTCTTCAGTCTCTCTCATCCTTATCCAAGGGTGAAGGAACTAAGGATGTGTAGTCAGGCTACAGGCAAGAAAACTCATTGAGGACATGATCTCTGTTTTCAAGAACTGGATGGTGTTCGTGTGGGAGAGAGCTTGAATTTGGCCTGTTTGGTAGGGGCAATGGGAGCATGTCCTAGAAAGGCAGATTTAGGTCAGGTGTTAGGAAGAAGCTTCCTGCTAAGGAGAACGGTCCAGAAGTGGAATGGGCTATTTCAAGAGGTTGGGTCCTCTGTCTCACCAGAGGTCTGCTTGCTTGTTGTATGTGTAGTGGTGGGGATTCTTTTTAAATGTAAGTTGACCTAGATGGTGTCTGAGACCCCATCCAACTCCAAAATCCTGTGATCTCCGTGCATGCCTCAGTGTGGGCACCCATTATACCTCCTACGTACTGTTACTTTTAATAGGGAGGTGTGACATGTGTACTGATAAGTAAATATATAATTATTTGAAAAGACAGGACTAATGAGTGGAATATAAAGTATGTTCAAGGGAGTAACGAGACAAGAAAAAACTAATGGGTCAGGGAGTTGAGACTTTAAATGCCAGGGCAGGGAGGCACCATGAAATGAATAGGGAGCCACTTAAGAAGTGTGGAAAGGGCATCAGCCGAAGCTCCCTCCCGGGCCACTTGGTTGACCCGGCTGACTTGGGTAACCCCCTGTTTTGCTCTTTCTTCCCCCCATCCGCCCTCTTCCCTACCCTCACAGCCCTGGAGGCCCTGAGGCACGACCCTGAAGCATCGGTGTGCATCTTTGCAGCCCAAGCCCAGGATCACATTTTAGCCAGTTGCTGGAGGAACTCGTGGCCCCTTCCCCGGGGCGACGCTTGGGTCTGTGACCCGGCCACCAACCACCGATGGAACTCCGGCAAAGAGAGCCTGCCTGTCAGTCATCAGCGAAAGTCCTGGATCCTGGACTCGCTGAGGGCCTGGAAGAACACTTTAAAGTAGCACTCGGCCGCTGTCCAGCCTGCCTACCGGCACTATAAATGCTAGATTGGTTACTTAGTGTCTGCGTGTTTGTTACTTAGTGTCTGCGTGTTCTTGCTGAAGGAAGGAGGGAGGGTGCGCTCGTTCTGGTCCTCAGGGCCTAGGCTCGGAGCTCACCTTCTCTTGGGGGATGAAATATGCACACATGAAAGGAAACTCTAAACCTATGAGAAATAAGTATAAAGTAATTTAGGGAAGAGGGGTCAGCAGCACCTTGGGCGGAATGGCATCGTGCTTCGAAATCAATCAGGGCATGTGGAGAGAGTGAGGACACCCTCGGGAAGCCCTGATGGCCAGGCACGTGCCCAGCGGCCCCTGACTACTCTGTGCCTCAGTTTCCCCTTCTGTAAGATGGGACTAGCTGGCCTCGGAGGCTCACAGAATTCGAGAGCTGGCTGGGGCCTGAGAAGCCTTCATTTTACAGAAGGGGAAGCTGAGGCCGGGGAAACGATTAGCCAAGGTCCCAGAGGTCAGAAGTGTCCTAGCCAGGCTCTCTGCACTTGGCAGCCCTGTCTACCATCCCCGCCAAGCCCCGCCCCTCCAAGCCCCGCCCCGCCCATCCCCAGCCCGAGACCAGGCGGGCTGCCGGTGAGCAGAACGCGAGGGCGGAGCCCACGGATCCCTCCGCGCCGGAAGTGGGGACGGAAGTCGAGACGGACCGGCCGAGTGAGGGCGGAAGTCTGGCGGGCGGCCCGGCGTGGGCCTGGGCGCGGGAGCGGCGATGGAGGCGCCGTCGGGGACCTCGGCCCGGGGGCCGGAGGAGGGAGAGGCGGAGGGGGAGGGGGACGCCATGGACGCCTTCCTGGACAAGTTCCGCAGCCAGCAGTACCGGGGCCGCCTGCACGAGGACACGTGGGAGCAGGTGCGGCCGCGGGCACCGGGCCTCAGTTTACCCCCCTGACTGCCGGGTCCGAGTCCGCCCTCGTGACCACCGCCAGGCGCGCCCCCTCCCCCGGGGGCGGTTACTGCCCCATTTACAGAGGAGGAAACTGAGGCCGGTCCCGGGCTCCTGGGCCGGATCCGAACCCAGCGCCCAGTACACTTTAGGCGCTTAGCAAATGCGCCCCGAAATTGACTCACCCTTCTCAGACTCTAGCTGGGCGGCTTTAGGCGAGTCACTCACCGCCGCTGCCTCAGTTTCCCCAGCTGTAAATGGAGATAACGTAGCACCCGCCTCCCAGGAGGTTTGGAGGATGGACCGAGACCCTGTGCCTGGCACGTAGTAGGCTGTCTAAGTGCCAGCTGTTACTGTTATAGCTGTGACTTGGCCTGCCCAGGACAGGCGGGCCCCCTGGCTCGGAGTGATGCCCCCCTGCCCCTGACCCAGGCCCCTGCTGGGCGGGCTGAGCGCCTTAGGAGGTGGGGGCTCGGGGGACACTGGGCAGCATGGCCACTGCCCCTGACCCAGGCCCCTCCTGGGCGGGCTGAGCGCCTTGGGAGGTGGGGGCTCGGGGGGACACTGGGCAGCATGGCCACTGCCCCTGACCCAGGCCCCTCCCGGGCGGGCTGAGCGCCTTGGGAGGTGGGGGCTCGGGGGACACTGGGCTGGATGGCGTCTGAGCCCCCACCAAGCTCTCTCTGAAAGGTGTGGGCTTTCAGCCCTTGGAGCAGCAGGGTAGGGTATAGGTAAATGTTTAACGACCTGCTTTCCAAAAAAAAAAAAAAGCATGATCTGAGATATTTTAAAGTTTAATCTGCTTTATTAAGATTTCCTCTAGGCAATCACCAAAACAGCAAATGAAGCCCTGATTTGTAGTGATTGCTGAGCTAACAGGTGTAAATGATCATGCTGAAAGTTTAACCATTGGCTCAGGAGCCATTCTGAGCTGGCTGCCTTGGCTTCCTGCTTTGGGGCCTGGATGGATGATCTGTAGATCTCTGAGTTTAAAAGTCAGACTCAGAAGTTTTGTGGTCATCTTTGGAACTGGCCAGGCTTCCACAGGAAAGGAGAAAAGTTGTGTTCACACTTCTCACAGCCTCCCAGAGTGGAGGACCTCCCAGGATACTTGTCTGACAGGAGCCTTCCCTGAGGCTGCCCCATTCTTTCTGAATCTTTGACCTTGTCCCCCCCTCAAAGATCTTGGACTATCCACATGGGCTGAGCAGAGGACCTAGCGCATTGTTACTCTTTGTAGATTGACTGATGGACCGGCCGTCTATGTATAGAACAGAGTTTTTCTTGGTTCAGACAAAGCTCTGAGGTGAGGACTTTGCATTTTAAAACTGGCTTTGGTGTGTTTTCTATCAGGAGCTGGATAAAATCCCGATGTTCATGAAGAAGGCCCCGTCCGAAATCAATCCCCAGGACAATCCTGAGTTGGCTTGTCTGCAGTCCCTTATTTTTGATGACGAGAGACCTCCTGAAGGTGCAGGAAATGTGGCGGCTGTTGGGATTGGGGGGACCCCTGGACGGATCCCCACTTTTGTGCTGTGTGACGTGGGCCTACTTCTCTGGTCTGTGAAATATCCGAACTGTAGGATGGATACTGGCTATGTCCCCGTGCTGCTGGGAGGCACTCCACCCATTGTGGGTGATGGATGTGGAGGTGGAGGACCTGGGCTTCAGTCTCAGCTCTGCTCAGTCCATCTCTCCAGGCCTCAGTTTCCTCAGCTGTCCACTAGATGATTGAGAAAGGTCCCTTCCAGCACAAAATCTGTGGTTCTGTAATATAGGTGAAAGCACTTCATAACCAGGAAGTGCTGCTGGAAAGTCAGGAATCACAAGGATCCCCTGTCATGTCTTCAGGAAATTGTGACTCACAAGGAGTGATTTTTCTGGGAGTGTCTCATGCTCTGTCTCATTCTCGTTAATTAGTGCTTGATTGATCGGTTGATTGATGTCACAGGCTCTTCTCCCTCCAGACAAATGTGAGCTGTTTCAGAACTGGCACCATTTCTGTTTGTTTTTATATCCTCAGCCAAGTACCATGGTTGACATACAGTAGGAGCTTAATTAATGTTTGTGGATTGATTGAGGTGTCAGGAGTCTGTTTAAAAACAGAGACCACTGTCCTTTTAGTCTTTGGCACACAGTAGGTGCTTATTAAATAAATTCTGAGGGAGACTTACCAGAACTAGTGCCGAGCTGGCATGGTCCTCGAGAGCCCTGGTCTCTTCCTAGAAGCCTTTTGGGAAGTGATGGTGGGTACAGACTTTAGTCTCCCTTTCACAGAGCAGGCCAAGACCTACAAGGATGAGGGCAATGATTACTTCAAGGACAGAGACTACAAGAAAGCCGTGGCTTCGTACACAGAGGGGCTCAGAAAGAAGTGCTCAGACCCTGCTCTCAACGCTGTGCTCTTGACCAACCGAGCAGCGGCACAGTATCACCTGGGTGAGCCATGTCTGGTCAGATCTTCCTGCAGGCACCTCCAGTGTGCTGTGAACACGTCGGGTAGTGGAGGGAATGGCGGGCATCTCTTCAGGGCTGTCTGGCCCAGCCTGCCCCCAGAAAGGCCAGGATCTCTGTCCCATCCCATGCTGAGTGTTGCTGATCCATCCATTGTATGTTACACGGGACTCTGGGGATCCAAAGGACCATCTGGTTTTATAAAAGGGGAAACTAATGCAGAGGGAGGTGATTTGCCCGAGGCAATGGCATTGGCTCTTCCGGGGCTCCACAGACCTGCGGCTGCCTCTCAGACCCAAACTGTCTGGGCAAGGGCTGTGCTGCTCCATGTCTCAATTTTCCCATCTGTAATGTAGAGTTCATAGCAGCCCCTCCCTCCCAGGGCTGAGTGAGTCGATCTGTGTGAAGTGTGTTGTGAGTCCTCTATGGCCACCATTCACATTAGCCATCAGTGCTCAGAGAGCACGGGGAGAGCATCCTGGGAGAACATTTGCTTTGTTGGTCCTCTGGGGCCCCCTGCTCCTGTCCTGGCTCCACCGGCTTTAGAAACTCAGGCAGAATGCATTGGTGATTGACAGGTGACCTCCTCTTGTCTTCCAGGCAACCTTCGCTCTGCTCTGAGTGACGCCACAGCTGCCAGGAAGCTCAGACCCAACCACCTGAAAGCCATTGTCCGAGGTGAGCCTCCCCTGAGCAGGGAGGGGAACCCCTGCATACACATGTATGCACACGCGCGCGCACACACATACACATGCACGCATGCACGCATGCACTGCACAGACACATGCACATGTATGCACACACAAAAATGTACACATGCAGATACACACACATACACATGTGCGCACAAGACACATGCGCACACACAGAAACACATGCACAGAGACACACAGTCCTTCAGCTGTCGAGGAGCTGGGCATTGAGAGGGTACCCTGGTTTTGTAGGGTCGATGGTCACTGAGAACCCTTATACCTCCAGCTGAAAGGCGGCTCTGGGCCCTTAAGCCCTGACCCCGCTACATTTTACAGGGGCAGAAGCTGAAGCTCAGACAGCAGAGGTGACTTACCCAGGGGTCACACTGGTGGTCAGAATCAGAGGTGGGATTAGATCCCAGGTCCTCGGGCTCTCTCTACCACCTGCTGCCCTCTCGTAGGTGCCCTGCAGTGGAGAGCACTGGAGGCATTGGGAGCTCTTCTCTCAGAGCCCAGGCCAGGAGGGCTTAGAATCCTGAGGTGGGGCATCATGCCTATGGCAAGGGGGAGGAGGGTCCCCTGAGTCCCATCTGCTCAAACCTTTTGTGGCCGCAGCCTGCCCTGGTGCAGGGACTGATGAGAGCTCAGGTGAGAGCAGGGGAGGGAGGGGGAATGACAGAAACAGAGAGAGCGAGAGGCCAGCAGGGGATGCGCAGGAGACAATCGCAGATGCCAGCCAGATGTGGGTTCAGGTCCTGCCTCAGAACTGCCTTGGAAGTATATGGCTTAGTGGCCTCTGCCTCTGTATAGTGTTTAAAGGCTGGCAAAACAACATCACAGTAACCCTGAAAGTATGGTGCTGGGGTTATCTCCATCTGACAGATGAGGAAACTGAAGCAGACAGAGGTTGAAATGATTTGCCCAGGGTAACCTAGTTAGTAAATGTACGCGGCAGGATTTGAACTGGGGGCTTCCTGACTTCAGGCCCAGGTCTCCTTCTCCAAATTTCCCTGGTCTCTAGGGCCCTTCCAGCTCTGGATCCTGAGACAGTGAGTTCATTGTGCTGAGGAGGCCTCATGGGGGCAGTAGAAAGAAGGCTGACTCCGTGAGATGTCCTGGGTTCAAATCTGCCCCTTTTTCCTGCTGCCTTAGGCAGGTCACTTCAACTCTGTGAACCTCAGTTCCTTCGCCTGTGAAATGGGCAGGGTGGGCTTCTCAGCCCCAGGGATTCCTGCCAGCTCTCAATCCCTGATCCTGTAAACAGCACAGCGCTCATTTTAAAAAAGATCCCCTAAAATACAAACTGGCTCTTTTTATCTTGGGATTTTATGCTGCCACTGGAAACTCATCTTTTAAATGTAATCACAGAAGCACCCACAGCCACATGTTCCTTTGTTATTTTTCATTGACCAATCAGAAGGCAAGAGTTTTCAAATCCGCCCTTGTGTTAATTAAAAGATAAGGGATCCTACCTTTGGTGGCAGATCAGAACTTCCCAGGTTCCCATGGCCTCCCCCTCTTGGTGAGCCCCGACCTTCCTGCACAGTAATGTTCTTAATTATTTTTATACTTAACTTGTATCTTTGAGAGGCTTAAAGCTTCTTTGAAAGTTTTAATTTATTCATCAGCTGTTAATTTCTCTGCCACTCCCCAGGGTCAGTTTGAAGTGTGCGGCTTCAGGTGCTGGGGGGCTTCCTGGGCTGTCTGTTCTGTTTCCTGAATAAACAAGGATTAGGGAGGTATGAGGGTAGCTCAGGAAAATCCTGGATGCAGTTGGTGGGAGTCTGGGCATCCCATGGGTGCAGGGTAGCGGGGGCGGCATCCGCTAGGCCTCAGTTCCTTGGGCAGAGATAAATTACAGAAAAGTCTCTGGCAGTACCCAGCTAGTGTGCAGAAGCATGCCGTCGTAGGCAGCAAAAGAACGGCTGGCCTTCAAAAGATAGGGCTTTCTTCAGCCTCTCCACAGCCCGTGAAATTTCTGTCCCATTTTACAGATGAGAAAGCCAAGGTGTCTGGGTTAAGTGATAGATAGATACCCAAATGAATAAATAAGAACACATTTGTTAAAAGTTTCCTAGGGCTCAGCCTTGTGTGAGAACTTGCAGATGCCAATGCAGAAAGTCTGCAGGACCTTGGAGGGGGTTCCCAGGGATCCCAGGCATCCCAGGGCAGGGACAGAGCCTTGGGCTATCCAAGCCTTCCTCTTTCCTGCCTCCCCCTTCATCCTTACTGCCTCTGACAAACCCAGTCGTATTCAAAAACATTTCTATGGCCTGTGATATATTAGATATGCAGGGGTGTTTCGTGCTAGCCGATGGTACTTGACAGATTAGTTCTACTGAGTTGTTTTCTTTTTTTACCGTAATTAATGGTAATAACTAACATTTACCCAGAGCTTTGTGATGTCCAAAGCAAACCTGTGTACATCTAACCCTGTAAAGGAGGAGCTGGTGTTATCATCTTATAACTGAGGAAACTGAGGCAGATGATTAATGATTAATGTCTGAACTGGGTTGGGGCATTTGACACACTGGGGTCACAGGAGTAGAAATTGCCAGGCCCCACCCTCTGGGAGGTCACAGACTTGGGGTGATGTCAGGTAGAAGGTAAGGAGGAAGGGCAGAAGGGAGAGCTTGGGTGGCCTGGTTTGGGGGCCCTCCCCCCATGTGGACACCACAGTCTAGCTGCCCATCCAGGGGGCTGCAGCCTTTCCTCCTCATTTGTGAGCTCTTTCTGAGTCCTCTGGTCACAAGTTCTAAAGCCCTTGGGTCCCCACAGGTGCCATCTGTCACCTAGAACTGAGAAACTTCTCAGAGGCGGTGAGCTGGTGTGACGAGGGCCTGAGGCTGGACTCCAAGGAGAAGAAGCTTCTGGAGATAAGAGCTAAGGCAGACAAGCTGAAGGTTGGTAGCCACATGGATACCCTGACCCAAGACAGCCTGAGTGCGTGTCCTGGCCTCTATGACCCAGGGCAGGCACGCTCCCTGTCAGTGCTCTGGGCAGCAGAGATGGTGCTGATCCACCAAAAAAGAAAAAACGTTCAACAGAAACCAATGTGGAAGAAGAGAAAAGGAAAGGCAAAATCTACAGAACAAATCTTCCTGCTGCATTTTGGCCTGGGGGGAGCAAAACAAGGAGGATGAATGCCATCCCGCCTCCTTTCTCTGGCACAGCGTCTACCTTGTTCACAGAAATGCATCTGTTAGATGAGGTAGGGGTCAAAGGGGAGGGAATGAGCATTTATATAGCACCTACTATGTGCCAGGCACTGGGCTCAGTCCTTTTTACAAAGAGCATCTCATTGAACATAGATTACACCAACAGAGGAAGTGGATTAGGGAGCTCTGAAAAGGAGACCGAAACCATGAGGTGGGGGGAGTGTGTTACAGACCACCTGGCAGGAGGAGGATATGGATGATGCTGTGGTGACACAGCCATCAGCAGCATGGTATGCTCTGGCTCCTCCTTCCCCTAGCAGGAGAGCTTCTGATGAAGGTGTTCACCCCCATTCTAGCAGCTGATAGTCCCTAAGGCTCTGAAGAGGGCTGGGTCCTCTCAAGAGGCCTGGGGAAGCTAGGGACTGACCCGGGTGTGGTTTCCCTTTCAGCGAGCTGAGGAGCGGGATGTCAGGAAGGCAAAGATGAAGGAGAGGAAGGAAGAGGCCCAGAAGGGCGTGTTGCTCCATGCTGTCCAGGTGGGTGCTTCACCTCCTGAATGCACTGACCCCTCAGGTTTGCAGAACACCAGAGTTAGGAGAACCCTGAGATCTCTGTCCAGTGAATGGGCTCATCCTGTCTATGCTTCAGGGAGGGACAGGCTCCTGTATCATCTCATACAGGGTGGGTAGAGGGGAGCGAGGGGAGGTGGGAGTGAGGAGAGTTCGGGCCCTGGACTTCAGCAGGAGTTTTGAACCTGAGGGCCATGAACTTGTGGTTTGAGGCTTTTCCACATAGTTGGTTTCCTTTGTAGCTGGAGGCATTTTATTCCATGACTTTAAAAGCCTTCTGAAAAGGAAGCCCCAGGCTTGGCTGACTGCTCCAGGGACCTAGAAGATGAGAAAGGGGTCAGAGTGAGTGGCTCCTGATGTAGAGGCTTTTAGGTGACTTAGGGTTTTATTTGAAAATAGGCAAGAAATATCCAGTTGGCATCCCCACCTCCTGATGAGGATGAGGACGATGAGCCAACGTCCCCCCACGGGGGCCTGGGCTCCGAGAACACCATGGGTGCCAGGGTGTCTTTGGATGACAATGGCCGACTCAGCTGGCCCACGCTGCTCCTATACCCTGAATATGGCCAGACAGACTTTATTGCCGCTTTTCATGAGGACTCCAGGTGACTTTCGCTCCTTGCTTGGGCAGCCCCTGCTTGGAAGGGCCCAGCTTGGAAAAGTTGGGGTTCAGGCTTTTGAATATTGTCTGACTTCTCTGCCCTTCGAGGCATTGGAGGGGCTCAGAGCCAAAGCACTGAAAGTTCTCTTTCACTCAGTCCCCTTACCCTCCCCCAATGAGAGCCCACTCCCACCCCTCCCCGATGGCAGCCCCCCATTCCCACTCCCCCATGAGAAGAAGGTGAGTGAGCGAGGCTGATCCAAAGCTCTTGGGGTCACAGGTTCATCGACCACTTAATGGTTATGTTTGAGGAGCTGCCTCCGTGGGACCTGGAACAGAAATATCACCCATATCACCTGGAGGTGAGAGGTTTGCCTTTACCAGGCTTGAGGCCATGGTTCTGGAGAACGTGAGGCAAGCCAGTCACGGGGAAGCTCCCTGCCTGCAGGCAGGGACCGTTTCCACTCTGTCCCCCCCAAACCCTGGCATAGCGCTTGGCATCCAGTAGGTGCCTCATCAGTGGGATGGCAGACATCCTGTACCTTGAGGTTACATTCTCCCTTCTTCCCCATCCATCCCCCAGCTCTACTTTGAAGATGAAGACCAGGAGGAGTTGTACCAGGTGAACCTGGAGAGCACCTTGCTGGAGGCCCTGGAGCATCCCAGGTGAGCACCCCAAGGTGGGTAGGGCCTGCTAAGGAGACCGTGGCGGGGAGGGGCACTTCCCAGGCTGTGGGAGTGACAGGAGCCCCTGTTCTCAGACCACGGCTAAATAGCTCCTGGCCCCGGCCAGAAAGAAGGGGAGAGACCTGGGCCTGGGCACCAGGGAAGGTTGGTGGTTCTCCCAGAAAAACTTCATTCCTCTGGGAGAAGAGAATGAGCCTGTCTTGGAGAATTGGGAGGCATGCCTGGGCCTCTGCAGAAGCGGGGAGCACTACCTTTCATTTCCCTCCATTATTTGTCTTTTGTCTTCCCAGAAGGGTCCTCGGGTAATGAGGAAAATATAGGGGCAGATACCAGTGAGACAGCATAGCTGTGATGGGGAGGTGCTGCTGTCCCCAGGGCTTGCGCTGCTCTCAATGCTTTTGGGGCGCTGGGAGGAGACTTGAGGAGGCATCCGTATCTCCTTGTAGTACTGCTTACTGGCCTCGAGCATCTCCCATTGAAGGGAGGGACTGAGCAGACTTGAAGAGACAACCAGGAAAGGCCCCAGCCAGAGGAATGAGCTGGGATTGGTTATCCTGTGGATCAAAGGGTTTGGGGGAAGGAACCTGGACGGATGAGGCTGGGAGCTCACAAAGACACATCCTTCATCCTTTCTCACAGGTACTTTGTCAAAGCCTGGACGCCAGCCTTCCTGGTCTTGGTAAAACAGTCCCCATTTTGCAAGAATTTCCTCCGGGGCAGAAAGGTACATCAGCTGAAGTGATCGCACCCAGGGCCCAGGCTCCCCAAGGTCCTGGACACCAGTCTTGACTCAGTGAATGCTGGCAGAAGAGATGGGGTGGGGGCACCTCACTGCCCCCAGGCTGCAGTCGATGGCAGTGACCAGGAAAGGAGGAGCCAGTGCACTCCCTGCCCCCTGGCTTGGCTTCTACTTTCAGCGGGGGGCTCACCCCCCCAGGCTGCTGTCCAAATTCCTCCCCTTTTTGGAGAGACTCTTGGCAGACCGCCACTTTAATACAGTATAATTACTACTTTTAAAATTGATTACCAACTTAATAACCATCTCTATGAAAACAAAACAATAAAATCATATGAAGCCATAAACCCTGTACTACTTCAGTTTACTAAAAGGAACAGGAATGCTGCTAAACAAACAGAATCAGAGCAAGCAATTCCTAATCTGCTTCGTCCCTTCCTCTTTTCTGACCATGAGCCCAGCTGGCTGCTGGAACAGAAGGTCCCGTATGTGCTGACCAGAGGCCCTGCTCTCCCCAGGAAGCCCAGAGCCCACTCTGCTGCACTCTGCACATTCCCCCTGACTGCTTGAAGGCACTTTCCTCATATCTTTCAGGGTTAGTTCTGAAGATAGTCTTTTCTACTGACCACTGATTCCCCCATGTCCCTCCCATTCCTCCTTTCAGAGAGCCAGCCTATAGGTATGGGAGCCTGAGGGCTGTTACACCCATTTTACAGATGAGCAGACAGGCTCCGAGGGCCTGAAGCTGGTGACCCTGGTCCAGTCAGCCTGCCAGGGCCTCAGTTTCCTCCTCTGCATCCAGGGGATTATCTCATCTGATCCTCAGAGCAACGTGGGAGAGAGGCCCTGTTATTATTTCCATTTTACAGATGAGGAAACTGAGGCAAACGGATTGAGTGACTTTGCCAAGGGTCACGTGGTTACTAACTGAGTTCATGTTTAAACTTGGGGTTCTTGATTACAAGTCTGGTACTCCATCCACTGTAATACCTAGCCGCCCAGGGAGCACGGAAAAGGGAAGCAGAGGGTATCAGGTTTCTTAGAACAGAGAATGTCAGAGTTGGGACTCACAGCCCAAGGGCACAAGGAGCCAACAGGCATTTTCAAGTACCAGGGCTTACAAGTTATTCACAGGAGCTGGTTAAGTCATGAAGAGGCAGCAGAGGTTACTGGTCATTAGGAAGGTGGGGTTGGGGGGCCTTGGGCCTTTGAGCATCTTCTGGGACCCAAGACACGTGTCTGTGGGGCCAGAGCAGGGGAGGGGCCAACAGTGTATTTGTAAAGTGCTGAGCACAGTGCCTGGCACAGAGTAGGGGGCACTTAATATGTGCTCAATTCCTGCCCTCAATAAGCCTGGCAGGTCCCAGGGCAAGAAGGCTGAAGAAACGCTGTTTGTATGGCCAGGAAAGGAAGGTGGGGGGTCAGAGACCACCAGCTCGCTACTCCAGACCCTTGGAGGGGTGTGTGACACTTTATTTAAAAATAAAATTTAACAAGTTGCCTTCTGAGCTCATTAGCTCCTAATTATTTGGATGTGGCTCCAGCCAGGGCCTGACCCAGTTCACAGCCCTGGACTGAGATGTACTGGAGGGGAGGTGACATTATGACCCCTTTTGACAGGTAAGAAAATAGACCCAGAGGAAGTTAACTTACCCAAGCCAACACTAACATGAATATGTCTTACATTTAAAGTTGGCCATGGAGTCCAACACCCTTCTTTTATGGATGAGGAAACTGAGGCAAACAGAGGGTCAGGGTCACACAGCTACTAAATGTCTAGATAGGGATTTGGCCCAAGTCTTGCTGATTTCAGGTCCAGTGGCATCAACCCTGCCGTGTTGACCTGTCTTCAAGGTCTGCCCACAGTGTGATCATTAGTGGGGGTGACAGTGAGACTTGTAGAGGTGTACCATTCAAAGGAAAAGCTTTCATGAACCACTAAGAGCTCTGTTACCAGGACTAGGACTACCCATCATCATCCTTAAGTACTCATTGGGTATGCATCCATTTACCCATCCATCCACCTACACATGCATCTATCCATTTATCCATCCATCCACCCATCCATCTATCCATTTATCCACTCATCCATCCACCTACCCACCTGTCCACTCATCTATCCACCCATCCATCTATCCATTTAACTATCCACTCATCCATCCATCCATCTATCCATTTAACTATCCACTCATCCATCCACCTACCCACCTATTCACTCATTCACTCATCCATCCATCCATCCATCCATCCACTTATCACCTCTTTATCCCTTCATTCAGTTTTCGGTCATTTTTCCAGCCATTTACACACTGACCCACAGCTCCAGCACCAAAACTGGGAAGAAAGTAGACAGGAAACAGGTTCTGGCCATGTCAGCTCAAAAGGTCCTTCTATGGCGCCCAAAGCTGACCTCAGCTTCTAAGGAAAGGCTCCGGACAGCCTTACTGAGCCAACAGAGTCAGATGGAGAGCTGAAAGGAACCACACTCCTCACTTTACAGACGAGCAAACTCATCATTCATTCATTCACTCACTCGCTCACTCATCTGTTGCCCAGGGAAACGTGGCTCACATCCCAGGAGGATCTGAACTCCTTCCTCCTTGTCCCCAGGTCCTCATACAGTCCATTTGCTGCCTGACTCAGGTCTCGTCCCCATAGCCCAGCCTCGGGTCACAAGGTGGAGAGGTGAGTGGCCATGTGATAGAGGCTGAAGCCATTGCATGCCAGGCAGCCCAGGTTGCAGAGGGAGGAGAGAAGGCGATAGCGGTTGAGCTGGCTGGACAGCTGCCTGTACTTGGCGTTGGACTCACGCAGCCGTGTGTAGGACTTGCGGGAGAAGAAGCCAATGTCCTGGCCCAGCCCGTAGCTCTGCTCCAGGAGGTGCATGTCAGCCATGATGTCGGAGGTCACCTGGCCGAACCACTGGGCATTCAGCGCGGACACGATGACACACACGAAGAAGACTATAAGCTGTGGGGAGAGTGAACCGCTAAGGACGGAGGCCACCAGGACGCATCCTTGGAGCTTGCTGCTTCCAACCGCAGGCTTTTAGCGCCACTGAGGCTCACAAAGGCTCCCAGCTGGGAGGCAGGGCAGGGCAAGCTTCACTGCCCCATTTTACATGGGAGGAAGAATGGCTTCTCCAGTTATGCAGCTAGTAGGGATCCAAGTCAAGACTCAAACCCAGGTCTCTGGATCCCAGGGCCAGGGCCCTTCCCCCTCTAGAACAAGGATTCCCTCCAACCAGTACTTGGGGAGGCAGGGGAAAGGGGATCTCTTTCTGGACTTGCCCTCCCTGCACAGAAACACCACAAGGCATCCAGATATGAGGACAAGTCATGGACTTGTCAGTCCGCAAACATTTATTAAGCACCTACGGTGTGCCAGGCTCTGTGCTAAGCTTTGGGGATACAAAGAAAGGAAGAGATTGTTTGTTAAGCAGCCCCTTCCAGAAAGGCCCCCTGCTGGTCCTTGCCCTTCTCTGACCCTGCCACCCCCAGCTACAGCCTTCATTGTCACATGCTGGACATACCTAATTATTCTATGTGGTCCCTCCCTCTGGGATGCAACCTTCTGGACAACAGGCGACCTGCCTTTTCTTTCTGATCTTGTACACAGTAAGCACTTAATAGATGCTTCTTGACTCACAGCACCCCTGTGGGGAGGGACAGGCAGTTGTTTACTATCCCATTTTAAAGAAGGGATAAAGGAGGCTGGGAGGAGGAGAGACTATGCAATACCATGAGAAGACTAAGAAACTTGGAACCACAGGCCCAAGATCTGAATCCCACCTCTCATTTGCTAGCTATGTGACCCTGGGCAAGTCACTTACCTCCCTCTGCCTCAGTTTCCCTATCTGTAAAATGGGGGAGGGGGGTCGGACAAGGTGGACTCTGAGGACCCTTCCAGCTCTCCTAAGATTTCCAGCATTTAGCACAGTGCTAGGCACACAGAAACAGCTTAATGGTTGAATTAAGCAAAATTGACTCTAATCCATCAACTTCCCACCATTCCACACCTAGAATTCCAGTTATTAATATTATTTGATGATGACTCACAGTGCATGGTGTTTAAGAATCACTGGCACTTTTCCAGCTCCTTCTGAGATGCTCAGACCCTGGGGTGGGGGCAAGCTTGGGCTCGATCATGCCTGCCCTCCCTATGGGTGAGGTACCATCTCAGGAGGTGGAGCATCAGATACCCACCTGGGTAGTCTCTTCGTCATTGAGCAGTTCCCTGGGGTGGCACATGGCAAAGATGGTCAGGTTGAAGAAGGCACAGGCTGAGCCAATGTGGAAATAATATGGGAAAAGCCGGCTCTGGATGTAGCCCAGGGTGTGGCGGGTGAGGTTTCCACTCATCACAAAGCCTGCGGAGAGGGAGACAGGGTCAGGGGGGAGAGAGCCAGGCAATGAATTTGTTTTTATATTAGTAAGTGGAAATTAGCTTAGGAAAAATGCAAAGTCCAGCCCAAGAGTTCTGGGGTATATGAGGGAGGGCATGAGAGGAATTTTCATTCATTCATTCATCCATATGTTGTGCTAACCTCTGGGAAAACAAATCTAAAGAGAAGCCAGTAAGTCTGTCCTCAAGGAGGCTATAAGCGTCACCAGCCTGGCTGTCCAAGGGGTCCAGGACGGAGGCTTTCTATCAGTGTTGTCTCCCCTGAGCCTCCATATCCTCATCTGCAAAATGAAGGTGTGTTCTGGGAACCTCTCATCCTGCCTAGATCTCCATTCTCTCGGATGTTAAATGAGGGAGTTGGACCTGATGAGATTTCTTCCAAAGCTAGAGATCAATCAATCACCAAACATTTATTTATTAAGGACCTATTCCTTTCAGAAGTCAAGCCAGCCCCTGATTTCAGGGACCTTGCATTCTAAGAGAGAATGGAAGAGCTCACTGGGAACGTTGAAAAGAGATGTTTCTGCTGAAAGGCAGGGTCAGAAACAGGACTGCAAAGTACTGAGGAATGAGCAGATGGTGAGGAAGGAAAGGCATCGAGTGGTGATATTCTAGGGTTGTGACAGTGATGAGCAGAGATAGAGGAGGGACAGCTGGGGGGACTGCTGGGGTAAAGATGGGGGAGGCTGGCATATCTACAGGCAGCAGGATAGGAAGCAGAAATATTCATTGAAAAAATAATTAAATTAAAAATTTTTAAATTAAATTTTTGTAAAAATTTAAATAAAAAAAATTAGGTATAAAGGGATGGGGGATCACCCAGAGGAGACAGGAGGGGTCTGGGAGCACAAGTAGGAGGGGTGTCCCTAGCCAGAAAGACACCTCGTCCTCTGAGACTGGAGCCAAGGAGAGGAGGGGCTGGTGGAAGGCTGACATTGAATGTGGAACTGGGAGGGGAGGGGGAAGGGCACTCTGACCTCAGAGATTCTGAGTGACTGAGGGGGGGCTCTTGATGGTAAAAGTGAAAGGGAGGATAGAGAAGAAAAGGGACCAGAAAATGGCAGATTTGGCTAGAAGGGGAGAGGCAGTGGATAGAACATGGGCCCTGAGGTTGAAAGCTGTGTGATTCTGGGTGAGTTACCTACCTGCTCCCAGCCTCAGTTTTCTCATCTGAAAAATGGAGAGAGTAAAGCACCTACCTCCTATGGAGGCTGTGAGGGTCAAATGAGGTTATAGAGATATAAAGCCCTTGGCCAACCTTAGGGCAATATATAAATACTAGCTAGCATTACTGTTGTTTCCAGGGGCTTATCACATGCTGCTTGCCTCCTTGTCCCACCCCTCGACTGTAAGGTCCCCACAGCTGGGCTAGGTCTTAATCACATGAGCATATGTTGTATTCAATCCTGGAGGATGGATCTTCAGCAACAGAAGCTTCTTCAGGGCAGGGACTGTTTCTTTTCATCCATGCATCCATGCATAGCACAGCCCAGCCCAGTTGGCACACTTAATACATGCTTGATGAACTGAATCTCTGCATCCCTCACTGAGGCAAAACGCAGAAGGGGACTGGTGGTAGTGTGTCTACCACAATGACTGGATGAAACCTTGCCCTGAGACCCACCTGAAATGAAGGTCACCCAAATCTGCATCCCCCAGAAGGTCGAGAGGAAGATAAGATGGAGAGTCTTAGCAAGAACGGAGGGTTCCACATCTGTAGGCATGGTGACTGCGGAGGCCTGGGCCTGGGGACCTGGTATAGATGGACAGAGACAGTAACTTGGTTAGTTGTGCACATGATTCAACAAATAAGAATTAGGAGGCAGCCTGGTAGAGCAGGAAGGGCACTGGTTCCGGAGGAGGAGGAGCAGAATTCAAATCCCATTGCTGGCTTGTCTTTATGACCTTGGGAAAGTCATTTCACCTCTCCAGGCTCCAGTTTCCTCATCTACAATTATAATAGTAGCTAACATTTATATAGCAGCTTAAGGCTTACAACGTACTGTACCCGTATTTTCCCACTGGATCCTCACAAACCACTCAATCAGATGGTGGTGGTGGTGGTTGTTAAGTCATGTTTTGTGTGTCCAACTCTTTGTGACCACTTTTGAGGTTTATCATTTCCTTCTCCAGGTTATTTTACAGATGAGGAAATCGAGGCAAAGACGTGAAGTGACTTGCCCAGGGT
Organism: Potorous gilbertii; assembly: GCA_028658325.1. Taxonomy (NCBI): domain Eukaryota; kingdom Metazoa; phylum Chordata; class Mammalia; order Diprotodontia; family Potoroidae; genus Potorous; species Potorous gilbertii. Next base: position 5,953 of record JAQQSK010003503.1, on the reverse strand, counting down.
CACTTAGCAAGTAAATGTCTGAGATTTGAACTCATGAAGATGAGTTTTCCTGACTTCATGCCCAGCACTCTAGGTACTTTGGCACCATCTAGCAGCGCTTACTCATGTAGGCACTTCCTATTAATATCTTCATTTTGCAGAAAATAAGAGTCTAACTCCAATGCCCATACTGAAAAAAAAATATCCTATCTGAAATCTGCTATCATCCTTAGTCTCTCCTCCCTTTCATGGGTGGACTCCTTGAGAAGGCCATCTACACTCAGTGCTTCACTTCCTTTCCTCTCATTCTCTTCTAAACCGTCTTCAGTCTGGCTTCCAACCTCATCATTCAGCCAAAACTACTCCTCCACTTGTGACAGTTAATCACCCTCTTCTCATTGCTACTTTCTTTCATCTGGGTTTCTATACTCTGCTCTGTGCGATTCTCCTCCTACCTGCAGGAGTATTCCTTCGCTGGATCTTAATATAAGTCACACCCACTGCGCACATTCACTAACTGAGCTTTCTTTTCTTACAAACTATCCCCCTTGGTGTTCTCAACTGGTATGGATTCATCATCATCTTTATGCAAATTAATCAGTCAGTAAACATTTTTAAGCACCTAGTACGTGCTGGAAATGATGCTCCTGCCCTCAAGGATCTTACAATCTAATGGGAAAGGCAACTTGATTCTCCTATCTGTTTATCCAGACTTAACCTCCCTCCTTCACCTCTACTTTCCCAACTGCAGCTTTGTCTCTTTGTCACCTTTCAAAGTGGATGTCCAGTAGACATCTTAGACTCAACATGTCCACAACCGAACTCGTTATCCTTCCCCCTCAAACCCTCCCCTCTTCTGAATTTCCGTTTTAGAAACAAGTACACCACCATCCTCTAAGGACCCCAAGGTTTGTGATTCTGCCTTCATCATGCCTCCTGCCCCTAGTGCAGAGCCTCATCCCCTCATTCCTAGCTTATTACAACAGCTGCTGGGGTGGGGTGGGGGGTGGGGCTGTTTCTTCTGCCTTGAGCCTTCCCCACTCAAGCCCTCCCTCCACTCAAAGCCTTTTACAAGGTGGACCCCACACCAGCCTCCCTGCTGTTACTTGGACAGACCCTCTCCTAACTTCTGACTCCTCCTCATTTCTGACTCCTGGTTCCCCTGGCTTCCTTCTCCCATTTTCTGTAAGAAGCCCCACAGTCCTCACTCAGTGCTGGCCTTCCTTCAGAAAAGGAACATATGGGAAACTGAGTCATTTCAGACGGGACAGAAGATGAGAGACTGGGAGAGACACAGAAGGGGAGGGAGAGATGGGGGCAAGGGAGGGAATGGAGAGGGAGGAGGGAAAGAAGTGAAGGGGAGGGAAGGAAATGGGGAGGGACTGTAAGGAGGGAAGATGGAGGGAGAAGGAAACAGAGAGATGGAGGGGGAGAGAAAGAGGAGGAAGGAGGGAAGGAGTAGGGAGGGAAGCAGGGGAGGAGGAAGGAGGAAAGGAGGGGAGGAGGGTGGGAGGAAGAAGGAGGGAGGACAGAAAGGGAAGGGAGGAGAGAGGGAAAAGAGGGACAGGAGGGGGAGGAAAGCAGCCGGGAGGAAGGAGGTGACTCACACAAACTTCTACGACTTCCTAAGTGTGGCTGGCCCCTCCCTCCGCCTCCATCTGGGCCCGCCCGCGTTTGGGGGTCCCGAAAAGTGGGGGTGCAGACCCCCTCCCCCAGCTCAGCCCCAGCTGCCCCGGGCCCCTGAGCGCGATCTCCGCGGCCCAAGCTCCCCCGGCACGCCCACGCCACGCCACGCTGAGCCCCCCTGGCCTTTACCTGAGTCCTCCTTCGCTCCGCTCGAGCTCCCCGGGCTCGGGTGACCCAGGAGGGACCAGGCAAGAGTGGGCGCGGGGGCGGGGCGATGCGGAACGGGGTGGCTCCTCCCCCCGCCCTTGACCCTGGCCTCCGGACGTTCCAGCTCCCCCACCCCGCCCTTAGCCGCGGCAGGCCTGGAGGACTTGGGAGGGCCCGAGACTGGTTCCGATTGTCCCCGCGGGGCTTCCTGGGTCGGAGGCGGCCGCGTGATCCGGAGCAGATCCCGGAGCAGATCCCGGAGCAGATCCCGGAGCAGATCCCGGAGCAGACCCCGAAAGGCGCGCTTGGTCGTGGGGGTGCACGTTGGGGGTGGTCTGGCCGCTAAATCGCACGGGGCTGCTGCCTGTAAACCAGAACCTCCTAAGCGCCTGCTGTGTTCCAGGCCCGTGCTCAGCTCGCGGGGTACCGAGGGGGTTCGGGGGCGGGGGCAGGGGCAGGGGCGGGGGCAGGGGCAGGGGCGGGGGCGGGCCCACCCGCCCTCCAGACCCCATGGGGACCCTCAGCGCTGGGCAGGCACGGATCAGTATGAAGGGCCCGGGGAAAGCTCCTGCGGGAGGGACAACTTTAGTGATGCAGGGACCCCTGAAGAACCGGCTTCAAAGCCATCTCCCCGGATCAGTTGGTGACTCCGGTCCGTGATAGGAGGGTCCCAACGCTCCCCCCCACCCAGGGCCTCAGTGGAGGCCCAGTGGGACGTACAGACAACCAGCAGAGACTCCTGCTACCCTGGCGGCCTCCCAGCCAGAGCGGGCTCCCCCAGGGAGGCACCTTCCGCCTCCTCCAGAACCCTACTGGGCACAAGTGGGACCCACAGGCTTCCCGGGGGAGCTGGGACCTGGCAGCCGCCTTTGGGGCCATTCCTCCTGGGGGCAGAGCAGCTCTGAGTCACCCACTGGGAGCAGGACTGTGGGCCTCCTTGCATGGGGCTGCAGAGACCATCCACAGCTTCCCCGAGGTGACTGGGAAGAAGAAACAATGTATCCAAGGAGACGGACATTGACAAGCGAAGGGCAGCCCTGGCACTGGATTCCCGCTCTGCTCGTTCTAAAAATTTGCGCTCCTCATTTAACTTCAGCTTCCTCATCTGAAAAAGGGGGTGCAGGAGGGCAAACTGAAGGCCCCCTCACATGTGCTGGGCCTCTGGCCACCTCTAGGGTGCCCCATCTGTTCTGACATCTGAAGGGCTTGCCACTTGGAGAGCAAATCCTCCCCCATGACTGCAGGGGGCAAGAGGGGTACCTCAGAGAGGGGAGGCTGGAGAACCAAGAAGACAGCTTCCCACCAAAAGTTTTTAGAAGGAGAGACTTTTCCCTTTGCCTTTCTCTTCCTTGGTGTCTCTGGTTCAAGAGACTTTCTCTCTCTCTTTGTCTCTCTCTCTCTCTTTGTCCCTGTCTCTGTCTCTGTCTCTCTCTCGCACACACACACACACACATTTTCTATGACTCATCATGGAGGACCCCTCTCCCCCTATGACAGCTAGAGCCTGTGTTTGGCTAAGAGAGCTGATCCTGGGCCCCAAAGCCTGGCTGCCTTTCCCCTTTGTGCTTCTTTCCCTGAGCATAGGTGATTGAACTGATCCTAAGATGGAGTCTCCAGCCTTAGTAGCCTGTTCCCGGGTCCCAGCTGCCTGTGGGAGGCACCTCAATAGTATTTTTTGAGGAAAATGACTGTCCAGCCTGACTTGGCAGAAGACCTGGAGGGAGGCCACAGAGGCCTGAGGGGGAGGTAAAAAACTCCTTATTGTTGCTTATTATGGGATGTTTCAAGAATCAACCTCCAAGGACGGAATCAAAGTCATTGGGCTGCTGCCGCTTATTCAAGTCTTTGGCATGGTGTACTTGTGTGTGTGTGTGTGTGTGTGTGTGTGTGTGTGTGTGTGTGTGTGTGCAACTGCGTGTGTGCAGGAAAGAAATAGCCTCCTATGAATGAATGATTTAAAATTTCATGACCTGGCTTGCATCATACCTTTTAACTGGAAAATTACTCCAGGTAAGGCAGTTTAGCTGCAGGGCCCATGGAAGGGCTCCCACTTTGTGTGTGTGTGGGTGTAGCAGAGGGGTGTATGGCAGGGCCCAGGGGTCTGGACGCATAACCTGAGGGCCGATAGTAAGGCCCAGGGACCATAGGAGGCAGGTACAGGGCAGATGGAAGGCCTGAAGGTCCTTCATTTCGCAGCTCAGGTGGTGGATGGAGCAGTCACCATCTTGTTCTTCCTGCACAGAGTAGGACCAAGATCAAGGAAGAGGAGGAGTGAGGGAACTGACAACTTCTTCACACCCTATTGTTGGGGAAACCTTAGAAGGGAACCAGACCTAATATTTAAGTGCTTTTCCCAAAGGTCTGGGGTGGGGGCTGGGGTCTAAAGAACCACAGAGTGTGTACAAAAGGGCCTGACCCCTCCCCTTGGAGGTCTAGCTTCACAAGGACTGAATCCTAGTCCCCAAAAACCCCTTATTGGGAGAAGAGGGTGTGTATCCAGCAATGTTTTGTTGTTAGAGGTCGGTAATGAACTAGAAACAAGAGAAGATGTCAAAAATTTAAGCTGCATACAAGGAAAGGTGACAGTATTAAAGACAAAACCAGAGAGGATGTCATCTCATCAAGAGCAAAGACTGCTCCATTTCCACCTTGGAATCATCTGGCCCAGTGCCAGGGGGAGGTACTTAAGAAACGTTTCTTGAATGAATGAACAGTAGGTATTTTATCCATACTTTCTTACTGGTTGGTTGATAAGCTTCCAAGGAAAAGTATTCCAAAGTAGAATGGTCTGTGACTTCCCCTCTCTGGAGATTTTAGCAGAGGGTAAATGAATGCCCACTCATCCTGTGGGGAGCATGGCAGGGAGCATGCCAGACTGGGTATCAGGAAGACTGATGTTCAAATCCTGACCTGACACTTACTAGCTCTATAATCCTGAGCAAACTAGGAGACTTAGTTTCTTCATCTGTAAACTATGCCGTAAGTATCTCACAAGGTTGTTGGGAGACTATCCTAAGATCCTGGATGTAACACACTTTGTAAGTCTTAAAATGTTCTTTTTTATATTTACTGTAAACTTGATAGACATCGACAAATGTGACAATTTTCCCAGACCAAGAATAGAAGGGGACTGCATATGAAAATGTGACTCTCCATTATACATAGCTTATTTAAAAATAAACATTTCTGAAGGAGATAAGCAGGGTGAGGCGGATGATGGAAGGAAGGGCAATGGGAGGAGGGAGCAATTTGAAGTCAACACTCGGGGAAGGACAGGATCAAAAGAGAGAATAGAAACAATGGGGGGCAGGATAGGATGGAGGGAAATATAGTTAGTCTTATACAACACGACTATTATGGAAGTCATTTGCAA